>CM075767.1:3567500-4112500 GCA_037974665.1 Ehretia macrophylla | reverse complement strand
ACTAGACTGATGTCTTACCCTGAGCACATGAAATCAAGTAAAAATTGAATTTGTCCAATGGGTTATGAAGTGAATAGCCCTAGGATATTGTTGAATCGATCTATTATGAGTATGTCCCAGTTATTATTGCTAATAATTTTGTGTTTTATTCCTCCACTCAATGAAGTGCTGACTGGAGTCAATTTTCTGTCATTGTGGCCGAGAAGGATATTCCAAAACTGAAGGAGATTTTGTTTTCCATCCCTTTTAAATGATAGCTTATTATGCAGAAAAATGTGAAATTGTTGCAGAAACATTTTCTCTGGAACAGAAAACCAATTAGATATGATTTGTTTCACATATATATATATGATAGATTTTTTGGCCTAACAAAAGAGAAAAGGGCAAAAGAGAAAAAAAAAATTGAGGGTATTTACGTCTTTTTTAGAAAATCCGTTAAATATGATAGATTTTTTAACTGTAGGGGGCTGTTGTGCACTTTTAAAAAACACAGGGACTAATTCATAGGGTTTTTAAACTATAAGGGGGTGTTGTGCACTTTCGTTAAAGTACAAGGGGGTCTATGCACTTCACCCTTTAATATTTTCTCTAATCCAATTAATCTGTAAATTCTATTTGTGTGTGACCTCTCAGGTTCATAATTAATTGGCAGCAAAATAATATTAATCAAATTAATATTTAATTAGAACTCTTCTAATTTAATTCTCGCAGGTCATGAGTGATACCTAGCAGTATATCACGACTACCAAACTAATAATGAAGTATAAATTCTACGAACCCTTAGTAATTATCATGCAACTAATTCTTTCTGTCTTAATCATCCCGATTGAGCTAGAGTCATGGATAGGGTCGTCAAACTCTATTACTCAATCATAAGTCCAAATCTATTTAATCAGTAACTTATGAATAATACGTGAAACAACTTCCACTATTCTACCTCGGTCAAGGATTTATAGTTACTCGATTAATAGATCGCATAGGATCCCTAATTAACAGATTCTATATCTACACGCACCTATCTCCATGCCGGAATAGATCGTAACCACTAAGTACATTATCCAATCCTTGATGAGGACTAACTTTATTGCACCAGCAAATCACGTTATCCCTAACACAAGATAACCGTGGTGTCTCAGGTCTAAGGACTTAATTACACCATTACACTATACAACAAATTATTGACCATTTCATGTAATTCGTTGTATTAGCGGTCATGTCCAGTCACTTGTTCTCAACAAGCACTTATACATCTACCCTTACGATATGAGAGTAATTGCCCAAATCAATATCTCATATTATTTGGATGGTAGACTGTAAACCGATCTTTTCGGATAAATCAATGCCCAATTAATTTATCTTACGATCGGGGACTATTTTAAAATATATTTATGAATATAGATTCTGTCACTCATATCCTTACTCTTAAGGATAAAATCTATAAATATTATTCTAAGGACTCTTATTTAAATAATTAATCGCATTAATTATATTTAAATAAACTGCCCATATTAAATAAATAATATAATTATTATGTCATAAAATTGGCATTTAGGGCATATAATCTAACAATCCCCCACTTGTACTAAAACCAATTACCCTAGTATCTCATACCCATATTCTCAAGATGGTAATCAAATGTCTCTGAATCATTGCCTTAGTCAGTGGACTAGTACCGTCAACTATTGATGTTATTTACTGCATAATATCATTCTTTCCACAATCTCTGATTGATTTGGTAATGCCTCTTTAATGCGCTTGGATCTTTAGTGAGACCTAGGTTCTTTAGCTTGTGCTACAACTCCATTGTCGTCACATCACTAACTGTCTGACTTAATGGAAAGAACCATCATTAGTTCAGTTATGAACTCCTAGATCCAAACCGCTTCCTCTTGTTACATCTGATGCAACGATGCACTCAACCTCTGGAATTTGCATTTCTACCAATATTTAGAACCTTTCCAAATAATTGCTCTTCCGTTATAGGTGAGTATATACCCAGATATGGATTTCCAATAATCCATTTCAGACTCTCAGCCTGAAGCTGTAAAACTTTAAGTTTTACCTTTCTCCATATACCAAGAACATTTTCCAGTGCTTCTCAAGTACTTAAGAATGTTCTTGATTTCTTTCCAATGTTCCTAACCTGGATTAGACAGACATCTGCTCATAATACTTATAGCTTTTATGATATCATGTCTTTGTACATGGCATGACGTATATAAGATTCTTAATTGCTGCAGCACTTAGAACCTTATGTGTCCAGTCTCTCTCTCTTTAGCAATCGTAGGAGTCACAGCCCTAAAGAGATAAACGTCATGTCTTAAAAGAGAACAATCCTCTTTTAGAACTTGTGTACATGTTAAACACCTTTAACACCCTTTTGGAAAAACTCATTAATCCTTTTGATCTATCACTATAGATCGATTTCCAGGGATTCAAGCGGATTATCCCAAATTTTACTTGGAGAATTATTTGAATAACTAGACCTACTTGTCTAGTCAAGATTCGTCTTCATTTTCAATGAAGTCAATCGAATGTTCTAGATTCTTTAGGCTTGGTTAAGTCCATTAATGGACCCCTTTAGCTTTCATTATTTGTGACTTATCACTGGACTCAAAATGTATCGGCAAATCCATATTAATATCTTCATTAATGAAGTCATTATGAAATGCCGTTTTGTCATCCTTCTACCTCATCTCATAATAGTAGTGTACAACACCAATAAATCATAATGAATTTTAACAATTGGTGGAAGGATTTCCTCATAGTCAACTCCTTGCCTATGACAATAATCTTTTACCATTTGTCCTAAAGGTCTCTACCTTTATTCTTATGGCCTCAAGCCATTTAAGCTTATGTCAAACATAACTATTCATAGCTGACAAAAATCATCAACATGATTATTGTCATCTTTCTAATCTGAAAAACTGTGAAATAATCAGCTGCTCTTGGATTGGGTTTTCTAGAATCAAATCCTAGATTTGACTCAAGTTAACTGGTTGCTCAGTAACTCCTTATTGAGTCATACTTTTCTTCCCACACTATCTTTTCAGATGAACTATTCTTCCAAGAAGAAGTTTTACTTGCTAACATACTTTCTAGTCAGCAAGGGAATAAAAGTTATATCCCAACAAATCCTTGGGATAACCAATTAATCTTATCCAATCTCATTTCCAATTTATCAATCTAAAGCCTTTGATTGAAAACATGATAACCCTCATTCTTAACACCTTGAGACTAGGTATCCTGTTCTCTCATATCCTATATGAAGTACTTAAGATTAATTTGGAAGTAACCTTATCCAAGAGATGGACTGCTATAAGGAGAATATAGCCTCACAGACTAAATTATAAATCAACATAGTTTATCAATTACAGACCATGTCCAACAAGGTCCAACTCATTCTCTCCAATACTTCATCAAGCATTAGAATACCAAAAGGAGTTAATAAAGTAACTATGTTATTTTCTTTTGAGATACTGTTAGAAATTGAGGCTAAAAATTCTCCATGATCTCATCATTGAGACTTACTTCTCATTTCTAGTTCTGATTTACTACTTTAATTCTGAATTCTTTGAACGCTTCAAATGGTTCAAATATACACTTATGACAATCATAAGTATATGTAAGGTAGCTAAAATCTTTATTGGGCTATTTCGCCAAATGGCCAATATACATCCCTATGTACAAAACCCTAAATCATAAGTTGACGAGCCAGGCTAATTCGGCAGCAACGTAAGCAATTGAACGGTATTTGGCGTCAGTAGATGATCGGGCTACTATTCTTTGCTTCTTTGAATACAATGATATAGGATTCGAACCAAGAAAATCAATATAAGCAGAAGTCGAGGTTAGATCATTTCTATAACCTGCCCAATCGGCGTCAACATAAGCAGTTAGTTCAAGCGAATGAGACTTGTTGATAAGCAACCCAAAATGTACTATGGACTTGAGATATCGCTGGAGTTTCTTGGTTGCAATCCAATGCTATAACTTTGGAGAATGCATGTACTGTGCTAGCCAATTAATTGTGTATGCTAAGTCTAGTCTTGAGAGTGTTGTGTAATTTCTCACGCAAGTGCACGTATCGCAACAAGTAATAAAGTGATAAGTAAAGATCGTTCCCACAAGGACTGTGATTATTAACTACCAAAATTAATCTAGCTCTAACTTTATTCACACAATCAAAATCTGAGAAATTATAATTAAAAGCTAAAGAATTAACGAAATTGATAAAACTAACAACTAAACAATTATGAATTCTATGGAAAAGTTGATTCATGAATTGGAACGTTCTAGGGGTTCCAATTTCACCAAGATTTATCCTACTCGAATCTGTTGATTAAATCCAATTGATGACTATTCCTTATGCTGCCAACAATTTCACTAATGTAATTATTAATCTTTCTCAAGCATCAATAACATACCCCGATAAGCAAGCTACCTACATCTCTGTGATAACTGTGAACTTACGAGATTCATTAAGCCCTAGAAATTTAATTGCTGCACTAGATCTCATAATTATGTCTAGCTTATAACAATTTAATGGCATTCTACACGTGGTCTAATCTAGTTATCACTTCTCAGTCTCAAACCAAACCACAGAAAAAGCAATTGTTGGCCTATACAATCACAGGTATTAAGCATAGTATAAAATACTCAGCATAAAAATAGAATAATCCAATCAATTAGTTAAACCAACAAAATCCGAGTGATCAAAATCTGGCTACATTGTAGCCTTAGAAAAATAATCTAGCAACTCATAATAAATGTAAATAAAATCCAAAATCTAATGAAGTTCATGATGAGAGAGAGAGAAAAAACTAGGAATCTCAAGAAAGTAGTGACAAAATCTTGTCTCTGATCTGTTGTTCCTCGTCAATCTTGCAGTTTTGCTCGCGTTTTCTCCTCTCTAACGTTGCTTTTGCTCTCTAGAACTAGCCGCCAGCCAAAGAACTCTTTCAAACGTGTGTTTTCTTCTCTTTTATCCTAGGGTTTGCTTCTTTTCTCTCTATTTTACAAAATTTCCCTTAAATTTCCTGCGATGCTGGGCAACTACGCTATGACTGCGCTACTTTTAATTTCTCTTCAATTGCTTCACAAGTCGCATGAAAGGTTGCCCGTAGTCATTTTTCTTCAATCTTTGCCTCAAATCCATGATTTCTCATATAATTCACCTACATTGCAAAACAAACACGAAACCAATCAAATTGCTCATAAATTACTCAAGAACTAACAAAATTTAAGTGAAAAGGTGGTAAAATACTATATCAATAATACACCCAACAAACACTTCCAAACTTAAGCTTTGCTTGTCCCCAAGCAAAAGACACAACTAAGGAAAGAAACAACAAAAAAGCTAAAGACTCAACACAAGACAACTCACGAAAGCAATGATGTGGGATAGTAAATTTTTCATGGCCTTAGTAGCAACTTTTCACAACTCAACCTTAAAAGGTAATTTTCAATCATAAGCATGAGAAATCTTAACTTCACATAATTTGCATTTTACTTCAAATCCCCCAAGTGAGTGTGTGAATAGCCTTTATCCCAATCAATTGTACCCGGATGAGTTTATGCAAGTTAAGTGAATTTCCAATGTGATTCTGTTATTTTCAATCACTTAGGACTTCATAGGCTTACTTTTCATGCCACTATCCACTAATGTAGGTTAATCATAGCATTAAAGATCAGTAGGACTTTACATTTGGTTGCAATGTGTGGCTAGGGTCAAGGTAGGTTAATTGATATAATATATGGCTAAACTACCTGTAAGCACACAATTATTTGAGGATGTTCAATGGAGCATATGCCAATTCTACTTCTTACCACCAAAAGTATTCAACATATCTATTTCCTTGCATCTGACATTTCACTTCCTCAACAATCATCCACAACATTACAAAACACATAAAGAGTCCATACTTCCCCAAACTTGCGTTTTGATATTAACTACAAGGAGTGTGGCTCTTCTATTTTCTTTTCATTCTTTCCTCTTTTTTCTCAATATTTTTTTTCTTAAAAACAAAACAACATATCACCCAGTCATAACATCTCCCATCTTTCAATACAAAATACAGCTCCATATAATCATCCTAGAACAATCATATGTTACAAGTAGGAGGGTCATTATTTAGAAAAATCAAACTTGACAAGTTAAGGAAGATATTGTAAGTTGTATAAGAAAGAAAAGGCTAATTAAGCTCAAAAGGGTGGACTAGGGATATTCAATTATTACAAGGGTTAGCTTGAAAGGCTCAAACGATACAAAGATGGCCTAAATCATTTCCCTAATGCTATGCAACCTAGGATTTCACCTCGAGTGACAATCAAGTAAGTTCTAAAGTCCCCTTTCATCATGTTCCTATTCACTTAAACTCACATAAACGTTCTCTAAATATCAACATAACTAGGTGAGGCTAAGTGTGCAATAGGTGTCTCCATGCTTTCGGCGGCAGGAAAAAAACAAGTCAGCGAGTTTAGTTTGATTCTTTTTCGTCAAGTCTTCATTATTCGGCTTTCCTATGAGGTTCTATCATTCAATTGGGACTTAGATTAAATAGTGTTGACGTATTTAAATTATTTATGAGAAAGTTTATAATAATTTCTTTTCATAGTTTTGATTTAAATTCGTTAAACATGCACAACTAAATTATTGTTTAGGGGAGGATTACTATGCAATAATTTGTATTTTAAGGGGTCTCGAACTTGGATAGATTATTTTAATGTTGTCTGTATATATATTTGATTCACATGCTTTATTAAATATTTCCTATTATTTCATTATGCTTGTAGCTAGTGTTTTATAGGAATTCATATGGTAGATCAAATATATAAATTGGGCTTTATTGCGAAAGCTATATGTTGTACCGTTGTTTTCCTCACTTAATTAATTAACTCGTGAACTTAGGATTTTAGGACAAATCTATACTATAACTAGATAATGGACTTGGGGAGAGCGTTGTACCTCTAAACTAGGCCTAACTCGTTGATTAATTAGACATAGGTGATTAATTAGGCTTGTAGTCTAATCTGGCAATAAAATAGGAAAACCTCAGTTCAGGCCTAGAATTTAAGTTTTGCATAGGAATCTGATCCCTAAACCTTTCCCAATTGTGATCAAACCTCAATTTTAGCTTTCAATTTAATTCTAGCTTTATTTTATTTTTCATTAGCTTTAGTTCAAAACACCAATTCGTTATTTAATTTACTGCAATCACTTAGGCACTTTACCTACACACATTTCCATAGAATTTTCAATTTATCTCCCTGTGGATTCGACCTCATACTAGCATACTACACTACAATCACTCGTGCACTTGCGAGTTAAAACTTGGCTTAGAATTGATCTTACTTTTTATACCCTAAGCTAAACACCCATCACACCGTATCGGATGGCTCTTGCTGAATTGAGTTGCTGAGCAAAGGGTTCATTCAGTCGAGTACGTCGCTGTAGGGAGCACCTGTGTTGTTTGTGAAAAAGAAACATGACACTTTGTGGCTTTGTATTGATTACGGGGTTTGAACCAAGTAACTATCAAGAATAAGTTTCCATTGCCACTTATTGATGAACTATTTGATCAATTGCAGGGGGCAAAGATTTATTCCAGGTTTAATTTGAGGCAAAGTTACTATCAACTTCGCATTAGTAAGGATGATGTGCCGAAGTCTGCTTGTCATACACGGTATAACCATTATGAGTTTGTGGTTATGCCTTTTGGTTTGATTAATGCACCTGCAGCTTTCATAGATCTTATGCACTGGGTGTTTCAGTCGTACTTGGATCAGTTTGTGGTGATGTTTATCGATAACATCTTGGTATATTCAAAGACTGAGGCTGAACATGAGCATCATCTTCATCTAGTTCTGTAGAAGCTTCAAGAACATCAGTTGTATGCCAAATTCAATAGGTATGAGTTTTGGCTTCAACAGGTGTCGTTTCTGGGTCATATCATTTCTCAGTAGGGTATCATGATGGATCCTGCTAAGGTTGAGTTTGTTTCATCCTGGCAGAGATCGGAGAACATGATTGAGGTTTGTAGCTTTCTCAGTTTGGTGGGTTACTATCGTAGGTTCATGAAAGACTTTTCAAAGGTTGTAGGACCTCTCACGAAGCTAACCCAAAAGAGTGTTGTGAGGATAGTTTCCAGGGATTGAAGAAGAGTTTGACTTCAGCCCCAGTTCTTGTATTGCAAGAAGGGAGTCAAAACTTTGTTATCTACAGTGATGCTTCTAGAGAAGGTTTGGGTTGTGTTCTGATGCAGAATGGTCGGGTGATTGCTTGTGCTTCTCGGAAGTTAAAGCAATACAAGGACAATTATCCAACTCGTGATTTGGAGTTGGCAACTATTGTGTTTGCTTTGAAAAATTAGCACCATTATCTTTGGGAAAGTAGGATCGAAATCTTTACGGTCTATAAGAGTCTAAAATATTTGTTTTCTCAAAAGGAATTGAACATGAGGCAAAGATGGTGGATGGAGCTACTTGATGATTATCATTGCTCAATCAACTATGTGCTAGGAAAGACGAATGTGGTGGTAGACGCCCTTAGCCGAAAGGCTAGTATTTCTTGTTTGGCGGTCAAGGAGTGGGAGTTGCTAGAGAAGACTAGTATGTGGAAGCCAGAGTTGACTCAAATGAGTATTTTGTTTGCAAACTTGTAAATTCAGCCGTTATTGTTGTCATGGATCCGAGAAGCTCAAGAGTTAGATCAGTGGCTTCAGAAGATCTCTAAGGGTAAGCCTGATTCCAAGTTACATGAGGATCGTGTGTTGCGGTTTCGTAGCCGAGTTTGTGTTCCAGATGATTTGAATTTGAGGAGGGAAGTTCTAGAGGAAGCTCATAACTCTAAGTACACTATCCGTCTGGGTAGGAAAAAGATGTAGTGAGACTTGAAACAGCATTATTGGTGTAACAACATGAGAAGGGATGTAGCGGAGTTTGTATCTCGGTGTTTGACTTGCCAAAAGGTCAAAGTAGAGCATCAACGATTAGTGAGTTTGCTTCAGCCGTTGATGATTCCTTAGTGGAAATGGGAGCATGTGATTATGGACTTTGTCACAGACTTGCCGAGATCACCAAGGGGTTGTGATGTAGTATGGGTTGTAGTTGATCGGTTAAGCAAGACTTCTTACTTTATTCCGATGAATAAGCAGGATAGTCTTGAGAAGTTGACAGATTTGTATGTTGCTAACATCGTGAGACTTCACAGGGTTTCAATCAGTATTGTATCAGATAGGGATTCTCGATTTACTTCCATATTCTAGCAGCGTCTATAGGCTGCGTTGGGTACCAATTTGAAGTTCAACACAACTTATCATCCTCAGTCAGATAGGGATCCTCGATTTACTTCCAGATTCTAGCAGCGTCTACAGGCAGCGTTGGGTACCAATTTGAACTTCAGCACAACTTATCATCCTCAGTCAGATGGACAGTCAGAGAAAACGATTCAGATTCTCGAAGATATGTTGAGGGCTTGTGTTATGGACTTCAAGAAAAGTTGGGAGAAACACTTGTCATTAGCGAAGTTTGCTTATAACAATAGTTAACAATTGACTATTTGGACGGTTCCATATGAGGTAATATATGGTCGTAAGTATCAGTCTCCGTTGTATTGGGATGAGGTTGGAAAGATTAAGGTTATTGATCCAGCCTTGTTGCTAGAGCTTGTGAATACCATTGAGAATGTCCGTCTTATTTGTCAGAAGATGCTTACAGCTCAGAGTAGGCAGAAGAGTTATGCAAATAAAAAAAGAAGGCGGGATTTGGAGTTTGAGGTTGATGATCGGCTTTTCTTGAAAATATGTCCTTGCAAGGGTATTGTTCGATATGGTAAAGATGAGAAGCTGAGTTCGAGGTATGTAGAGCTGTTTGAGATCATTGGCATAGTTGGAAAGTTGGATTATCGGTTGGCTTTACCGCTGCATTTGTCCAAGGTTCATGATGTCTTTCATGTATTTATGCGGTGAAAGTATCATCCAAATCCTTCTCATGTTCTCGAGGCAGAGCCGTTGCAGCTTAGTGGGGATATGACTTATAAGAAGCGGCCTATTCGTACTCTGGATCAGTCAATTTGGGAGTTGTGTTCGAAAGTGATTTCGATGGTTAAAGTTTTGTGGCTTCATCATGGGATTAAGGAGGCTACTTGCGAAAGGCTGTATCAGATTGAGCAGTAGTATCTAGACTTGTTCAGCGAAGAATGTAAAAATTTCGGGGTCAAAATTGTTTTAAGTGGGGGGGAGGGAGGGATGTGAGACCCAAGCATGTATATTAAGAGCATTTATTTATTTTAAACATTATTTGGTAGTATTATTTGCTAATTATGTGTTTAACCATTTTAATACATCATATTTGCATCTAAATTACCTATATATATATATTTAAATATAGTCTTATTCCACTTAGTATACCATATTTGACTTAGTTTTACTTATAAATACACAATACATACATAAATACATATAAACATAATATAAAAATGCTTAATATGCCAACTTTGACTATTTGACTTTGCTTATTTGACTTCATTTGACCACCTACCATTATTGTCATCTTATACAATATATTATATAACACAAAACAAGAGAACAAGCTAGAAGGAAGGCAAAGGGTCGGCCAAAAGAAAGAAAAAGAAGAAAAAATAGAAAAACTAGTTTTTGATCATTTTTGAAGGTGATTATTGCATTTCAAAGCCAAATCAAAGTAGAAATTGCTCAAAGATTGTTCTACATAGCTAGTTCTTGCCATATCTTGCCTTTTCCAACAATTTTTAGGTGAGGGCTTCAAGTTCTTGCATGTGTATGCTTACTTTGATCCATGAAAATCTTGTATAATTGTGTTATAAATGCTTGTAGAGATGAATATATGTTGTAGTAGTAATTTGAGAGCTTTAACCGTTGCTGCTTCTGGTGGTCCTAGGCGTTAGGCGTTAGGCGTTAGCCATTGGTTATGCAAGTACAATATTATTTCCCATCATACACACATAATTGGTTTCGAATTCCCTTTGAGTGCTTGGTATGTGATGATTCATTTACTTGTATGTTGATTCAGGAAGCTGATCGTGGTTATTTTATGTGTATAGTTTCTAAGTTTCTTAATTTTTGCATTATGATGTCACTTTTGTTGATTAATCTATTAATGTGTAGATTGTTTGAGGTTTGAAAATGTCATCACTTAGTATGAGCTCTAAGGGTGTAGTAGCCTAACATCCACCACTGGAGTTACACTACGTGAACATAAAGTGTTGGTACAATAGAAAGACTCCTATCGAAGTTGTCTTCTCCTCGGAAAAGCCAACCCAAGGACAACTGTTTTACAAGTGTAGAACTTGTGAATATTTCCAATGGTGCATCCTAGTAAGGGCCATCTAGCAAGGGAAATAGCTCCATTTAAGTGGGAAAAATATTCCAAAAGATGACTGGGATAGTGAACTGGAGGTCGCATGTCCTACGCAAAGGATGAAGCTAGATGATGATCAAGTTAAGCCGAAGAAAACAATTTTTTAATTATTGTTTGTTGTGTTCTTGTGATGATGTTCTATGTGGTTATCTCCAAATAAAGGTGTATGTCGTATGCATATGTTGTTGTTGCTGTTATTGCATGTCATCGGTGTACCGCTTTTAATGAAAGAATGAATAGTTTTGTATGCGCTTTTAATGAATGAATGAATAGTTTTGTATGTTTGTTGCTTTTAGTGGAAAAAAAAGAATGTATGGTATGTGTGCTAGCACTATTTGAAAATGAATGGTCATATGCTATAATTTACTTGAAATCTTCATAATTGCATATTACAAAAAGAAGCATAGAACTAAAAATAAAATAAAATACTAGGGTGCATAGTGGATGCGGTGAGAGGGTAATAAGTTTTCCAATAACAACAGTTGAACGACACATAAGTCCCTACCAAGCATGCAATAATGAATTAATTGTTTTCGGACATGGTTATTTTGAATAAGAATAACGTTTTGTACGTTTGATTTAGAATTATTAGTAAAGTGTCAAATTAGAAGATGGATAAGAGAAAATCGATATGTCAAATTATGAAGTTATTATGAAAATGCTAAACACCATTATGTAGAGAATTTTATTAGTTTTTTTTATATACATATATATATATATATATATATATATATAACCTTAACCCTACCCTAAATTTGCTAATGTGAAATCAATTAAATTTCTAATGATCATTCATGATGAGAATTAGAAAAGGAAAGTCAAATCCACTGTGCAAGGACCATGCATTGCTATGTCAAATCATAATTAATTGTATCTAGTAAATTTTTATTTTAT
This sequence comes from Ehretia macrophylla, assembly GCA_037974665.1. NCBI lineage: Eukaryota > Viridiplantae > Streptophyta > Magnoliopsida > Boraginales > Ehretiaceae > Ehretia > Ehretia macrophylla. The sequence continues at coordinate 4,100,209 of CM075767.1, read as the reverse complement.
TTTTTTTTGTAAATAAGCATAGTGATTTAATTTTTATTATTCGAAATTAGATTTATACAACTATGGCTGCTCCAGAAAAAGTATTTGTCTGCATGCTGCAAGCTAAAAATATGAGAAAAAAGTCAATAACTATCCAATGTAAATATAAATTCACATTCTGTAATTGATGTATTATTGCAAGTGAGTGCCCCATTCTCTGTAATTGAATGAACGTGTATAAAGAGAGGAAAAACATCCACTATATGCACTACTTTTGGGCAAAAACATTAACGCATGTTAGAAAAGAGATGAAAACATGTAGCTGTATTTTTTTTAAAAAAAATTGGGCTAAAATTGTATTGTAGTTTTTTTTTTTTTTTTTGTGTTTTATGTAAAAAGTTGTGCACAGAATATTGTAGTTTTATGAACTATGAGTGATACTGTTTCATTTAATGATGCGGACAATTCTCAAACATGTTGAAGATGACCAGAGAAGAAATATGTAACATGACATATGCGTTCGAAAAAAATGCATTTACGTTCTACAATGGTTATGCACGTTCAATGGGATTCAGTATTAGAAAAGATGGCATCCACAAAGATAAAGTTACGGGAAAAATTGTAGATCGATTATACGTTTGTTATCTTGAGGGGCAATGAAAGGAGGTGCATTTAGAAAGGCCCAACAAACAACGGGAACATCGGTGCTTGACTAGATGCGGCTGTAAAGCTGGACTCAACATTAGGCTTCATAGAGTAACAAATTGCTATTATGTGTCAACCTTTATCATTGAACACAACCACAAGATGGTACCAGTATACACCGTCTTGCACCTACTATGTAAGATAAAATTAGTCTCGTGTATCTTAACTGCAATTAAAATTATTATTAAGCTTCGTTTCATAATTAATTTACTTGCATTATGTCATATTTTAAGGAAAATATCAAATCTTTACTAGTAGATCAAATTGAAGGGCAGTATGGCCAACACTACCATGCCCAAATGGTTGTGCAACCACAATACAATGCACTCAAGATGATAACAAATAAGCTAAGCGAATAATTACATAATCGAGGGACAACAAAGTAAGTTGCCCTCACACACAATATATAACCAATAAGCACGCACTACTTTAACAGTTAGACTAAATCATATAATCTATGAACAAGGAAATAAACTATTATGCACATACGGATGAAAACTCCCTCACCTTTACCAAACCTGTAAGAGTATAGCGTAGGTTTACTCCAACCTCTTTGAATCCACTCAAATGTGCAACCCCTAGTTATTCATATAAGTATAACACTTAGTCACTAAACTAGCATAACACTTTATTAATTGACTATACCAATTTCATTCAAATATTCATAGCCCAGTTTAACACCTTTTAATGCACAAGAACACAAGCTAACTAGGACATAGTACTAGCAACCATTCATTCAAGGACAATATTACATTAATTAGTTCCTTATTCAATCAAAGTAATACGCCTTACTTTGCTTGGCATACATGACTTATAAGTAATCCTTAATGACTAATCATTGACACGTAAGAAACCCAACCTCCTTAATTCAATGGATGACAAGTAGTTACATACATTTACAAGACATTCAACACTTAACAATAGTTCAAATGCTTGCATATAAGTACCATACTAACACATAAGTCATGCAATTCTCAATCCAATTGGACCAAACTCTTATAGACACTTTATGACACCATTAAATGATAAGCAAACTCATGTTGAACTACAACTACCACATTTTTTCCCAAAATCCCCTTTGTCCACTTACACTACAACTCCCTCATATACACACTATTTTGACACCATAAATGCACCATATACACTATCTAGCATACTTATGACTATCCAACACCTTCAAATACACCCGGCCAATAAAACACGCACAAGGCCCCTTTTTGTTCATATTCAAGATTTCTCAATTTTAACCATGTTTTAGCTAGTTTAACCTCACATTTAACTTCAATATCATTCATGGCACCTACTACAAGCATTTAAACTAGATTCAATACTCATGGAACACCATAGCTTCAAAAACACCTTAACATCACAAAAGCCTTTAACTAAATCAACTAGTTAGTTATCTTTAACTTGTCCAATTGTTGCATAAAGGTTACTAGATATCAAAGGCCATTAAAATACTACCAAACATCAACTTCTAAACTTAGCTAACAACCAAAATCTCAAAATCTCAAAATCTCCAATCAACAACAAAGGGGCTGAATTATCACATGCACTTTTTGTTAGAGATATGCCCTAATGTTATATAGTTAGATGACCTATATAGGGCATTTTGATGTAAATCTGAATGACATGTTAATTTGATGTTCATATTCTTCGTTCAATTATATGAATATGTTATCAATATTTTTCGGAGAATAAATATATTCTTAAGGTGTTGAGAAATCAATGGCATGTTTCTTCGACATGATAAACATTCAAAAGCATTCATAGTCCTTAGATTATTCGACTAGGACTAGAATAATCAAGTACGAATTATCATATGTAGTTACCTTTGATTAACATAGAGATGTTAATAATAAATGGTACCGAGCATTGAGCTACAACAGCATAGGGATGCAATTAACTAACATATGAATGATCGTTGGTTGAACGGATCATTGAATGTGACTAGAATGACGAAACTACATGACTTTGTATTAATAGTTTGTCATTCATTGCAAATTGTGCAAATTAATCCTTTGACTTGAGAAATTACGGCCGATGGCTATAATAGGGGCTAAATCTTGCGTTTGGACAATGTTCGCCTTCTTTGAGGGTGATATACGGCCTCTTGCAGTTTAGTCTTGTGATATGAGTCCGACAGGTAATTGTCAAGATAGGATCTGTTAACCTCTGATAGTGAGGTGATGTTCTATGCGATCTAGTGTCGGTCGTTTGAAATGAGAAATCCTCGGCCGGGGTAGTTGAACGATGGAAATATGTTTTTCCATAGATGTCATCTCCCATTCCACCGAATTAGATCTATGCATAGAATTGTATAGCGGACTTAATCATTTCATTGTCCCCACAACGATCGGGACATTTTAACAGAAGGATCGAACCGCAAGCTAATTTGCGACTATAAATAGGTTCATTGGAATTTGACTTCATTACTGTACATATTGTCATGATACGTTCGTTGCTAGCGCGTCACTCATGAACATGAAGGTATTCCAGAAAATGACGGAGACATTTTTGAAATCGATCCTTTATCGTTGTACGATCATGAACCTAGAAAGTCACACACTTAGGGTACCATGAATAAAGCATTTCTGAGCTTGGTATTGAGTTGAAAACACGTTAAAGCGTTAACGGTGTGATTTTGGACATTACCGGTTAAGTGGGCCAAAATCGTAATTTTTAAAAGTTTTGGGTCAATAGTGCAAATTGATTGAGGGGTCAATCTGCAATTAATTATTCTAAAAGGGTTTAGGAATAAATTAATGTTTGTCTTCACTAAAAGACAAATAACAAGTTCCACAAAAAGACAAGCAGTAAAAGACGAAACACAAAAGGACAAAAGACAACTTGCTAAAAAAGACAAACAACAAGTTGCAAGCAAAAATTGTCCAATTTGCACCCTCCCACTTTGGCCGGCCATGCATAGAATTAGGACACTTGGCTTCTTGATCATGACACTTGGCATTTGATGAGCTTGTTCATGCATCTATAAATAGAAGACAAGTTCTTCATTCTTGTTTGCACCTTTTGGCCGAAATTCTCATAGTTTTAGAAGCAAAAATTCTCTCATTTTCTCTTGGCATTTTTGGCCAAGGCTAGTTGAAACACTTTGCTTTTAACTATCAACTCACGTATACCTAAGCTCTTGGACTTAACTAAGCTAGCACTATAATTAGTTAAGTTGTCCTTTGCTTTTTGATACCCGTGGACCGACTGGGACCTTTGCACGTGCGAAGGAGCTTTGTCCAAGTCAAGATCTTTTTCAAGTGTCTACATCCGAGTTCTCCACGTGAGGTATTTTATTTTAAATACATTTGTATATAGTTGTAATACTTTATTGTATTTATTTTTAATGTACTAGTTATGGATTTACTCTTGAGTTTATGTAAATACAAACTTGTTTACATGCAAATTTTAGTTGTTATTATTTCCGCTGCGCTTGCATGTTTTTGTTATTTATATATCTCGAGACGATCCCATTGCGCTCCTACTTTTGAAGCTGACTCCATTATGCACCTTCATTTTGAAGCTGACGCCTTTTGCGCCTTCATTATGAAGCTGATACCTCTATGCGCCTTCAAGTGGTATCAGAGCCACAGTTTTGAAAGTCTGTAATATGTACATTAGATCTAATCTTTTAATGTTTATTGACACATTTATGCGAAAGATATGAGTTGATTCCATCCCGCATGGAAAGATTGACTTTGATTGTAGCAAGCCAAAAGTTTTATATGATCGAGCTTGATGATCACTTTATATGGAGATCTCGGTTTACGTGTCATATCGAGACTATATGGCTTGTGAACTCGGTTGGTCTTGGAATGCATGGTTGATGTTAGAGTCAATTCTCTTTCATGCATGTTGTTAAAACATTAATTGAACATTAGATGGACTTTGTTTATCTTTTGTATATGATGCGTTAAGATGTTTATTGATTATTTTCATTTAGCTTTGATTATCTATGTGATAAGTTTAATCTAGCTACATGATGCATAAATGGTGAACTTGATCATGGACTTAGTGGATGCCCAGTTTGTAATTGAGACATAAGTCTCATTTTATTTTTCTTGCTTTTGAGAGAACTTTGTAGTGAGGACTGTATGTAAATTCTCAAGAAGAAATGCAAAGAGGCAACCGAATGAATCCAAAGGAGTTGGATATCTTGAAGACATAGTGATGTGTTTTAAGATAGTTTTTTTTTATATTCCAAAGTCCATGATCCACCATTTATACATGTTGCATGCATTATATACTATATGATTGTTAATGTATGCATGATGAGATCTATTACAAAATTCCCAAATGTGCAAAACAATATTAGATCTGTTGTCCTCCGCCATCCTAGGACTTAATGAACCTAAAGTAATCATGTCTGGTTTTGCCCAAAGGTAGAGGGATATGATTCGTACTAAGTTTAATTAAGTTGCTAGTATAACATAGTGATGTGGTTGTCTACCAAAATCTAACGGCCAACATAGCCATAAAGGCTTGAGGCTATTGATTCAATTTGTGGGATAACTGTGAGATGGCAGGTCGGGTCTAACTGATTTACTTAATCAATATAGCCACAAAGGTTTGAGACCAAAGTAATTTAGGGACTGGATATGACCATAACCTATTTTGTGAAATAGACAACAAAGAGTTGTTGACTATTGATATTTCTATTCCAACATAGCCACAAAGGTTTGAGGGATGCAAATTATTGAGAGAATTTGGTCACCCACTACTGGATTCTAACGAATTCGTGTTTCTTTTTCTGGGAGTATGAGATTCGATAAAGATAGTGGGAGTTACTATTTTTGTAAAGACCATACTTAAATAGTTATGCATTTTTACATCAACTAGCAGTCTTACTTTCTGTACTACTTATTTCTGCAGTAATTTTATAATGGCTTCTATTTCAAATCCCATTGCTCGTATCCTTGATAAAAATGCTTTAACCAGACCAAACTTTCCTGATTGGTTTCGCAATCTTAAAATTGTTTTGGGATTGGAAAAGATTGAATATGTTCTGGATAAGGCCCTTCCTGCTACCCTTCCTGAAATAGCAACAGAAGAAGAGCAAGAAACATATCGGCTCTGGGTTGAACATGACTTGAGGGCAAAGGCTTACATCCTTGATTCAATGTCAAATGAACTACAAAAGCAGCATGAGAATATGTCTAATGCTGCTAGCATGATTCTGAACTTGAAAGAGCTGTATGGTGAGCAAAGTGATATTGCCAAATATGAACTGTCAAAGGAGTTGTTCAAACCTAGATTGGAAGAAGGTAGTGATGTCAGCAAGCATGTTCTCAAGATAATTAATCTGATTACTCAACTTGAGATGCATGAGTTTGACATGGATCGTAAGCTGCACACAGACTTTATTCTGCAGTCCCTCCCACATTCATTCAATTAGTTCATAATGAACTTTCAGATATGTTGACTACTGCGCAGTCACAGTTCAAGGGAAAGGGTAAGGAGACTGTCCTCGTTGCTACCTCTTCTTCTGGGTTTAGGCCCAAGAATAGAAAAAGAAGGAAGAACAAGAAGAAGAAGGACACTGCTCCTAAGCCCACTGGAGGTGTTAAGAAGAAAGAAGCCGTCCTTAAAGGGCAGTGTTATCACTGCAAGGGTGATGGCCATTGGAGAAGAAATTGTCCCCTGTACCTTCAAGAGTTGAAAGCGAAATAGGTTGTCGCCAATGTGCGAGGTACAACTTCTTTTTCTGTGAATGAAACTATTTTTTCAATTAGTCCGGCTTGTACATCTTGGATTTTAGATTATGGTGCTACGACACATGTTTGCATGTCCTCACAGAATCTAAATGATAGGATAACGCTTTGGAAGCGTGAGATTGTTTTGAAGGTTGGTAATGGAGCAAGTGTTGCGGCCTATGTCAAAGGAAATGTTGAAGTTTATTTACCTGCTGGTCATGTTTTATGTTTTTCAAATGTTTTCTTTGTTCCGAATGCTGTTAGGAATATTGTTTCTATTCCTAAACTTGTTTGTGAGAATTATGAATTTTCATTTTCAAACAAGAGCTGTAATATTTATTACCATAATGAATATATCGACTCAGCTACTTTGTTGAACGGACTTTATCATTTGAATTTGGATGAATGCATGCATGTAACTTCAACTTCTACTTCAAATGAGAAACAAACAAAAGATATTCAAATTAATGTGAAGCAATTGTGGCACTTGAGACTCGGTCATATTAACGAGAAAAAGATTAATATGGATGGCTCAAAATGAACTTATCGATTCATTGGGATTTGAGCCTGAGCCTACATATGAGTCTTGTATTCTCGGGAAAATGACCAAGTCATCATTTGTTGGAAAAGGTACAAGAGCCACTAAATTGTTAGCATTAATACATAGTGATGTATATGGACCCTTTTGAGAAATGGCTCGCGGTGGTTATATCTACTTCATAACCTTCACTAATGACTATTCTCAGTATGGTTATGTGTACTTAATGAAGTACAAATCTGAGGCTTTTGATAAATTCAAGGAATTTAAAGCTGAAGTAGAAAACCAAATAGGAAAAAGTATTAAAACCTTGCGATCCGATCGAGGAAGTAAATACCTAAGTACCGAATTTCTTGAATATCTTAAACAAGCTGGAATAACTTCACAGACTACTCCACTTGCTACACCACAATTAAATGGAGTATCTGAATGTAGGAATCGTACATTGATGGATATGGTACGATCTATGATCAGTTACACCGATTTTCCAATTTCATTGTGGGGGTATGCACTTTTTACGACTATTTACTTGTTGAATAGGGCTCCAACTAAAGCTGTTCCTACTACACCGTATGAGATGTGGTTTGGTAGGAAACCAAGTCTTAATCATATTAGGATTTGGGGTTATCCCGCTTATGTTAAGAAACTTAAGACGGATAAGTTGGAAGCAAGATCTGACAAAGGAAGATTTGTGGGATATCATAAGGAGACTAAAAGATATTATTTTTATTTTCCCAATGATCAAAGAATATCGATCAGTCGAGATGCCGTCTTTCTTGAAAAGGAGTTTATTCAAAAAGGAGGCATAGAGAGGAAAATAATAATAGAAGAAGAGTATTCTGAACCACAAATTAACCCAAGTCTTGATCCTGAACCAATTCAACAAGATCTAAAATCAGTCATCACACAAGGACCTCATAGATCTAGTAGAGTATCCCGTCCTCCAGAGAGATATGGTTATTATCTTGAGGAAACACAAGAGTTGTTTATGGTTGGGGATAAAGATCATTTGGATGATCCTATTAATTATGAGGAAGCAATACAAGATATTGATTTCGAGAAATGGAGGCAGGCTATTCAAACAGAAATAGATTCCATGTATTCAAATGATATTTGGACCTTAGTTGACCGACTTGAGGGTATTGTACCTATAGGTTGTAAATGGATCTTCAAAAGAAAACCTGGAATAGATGGAAATGTGGAAACTTATAAAGCAAGGCTGGTTGCGAAAGGTTTTCGTTAGAAACAAGGTGTTGATTATGATAAAACTTTTTCACCAGTTGCCATGCTTAAATCCATCCGCATCATGCTTGCTATTGCCGCACACTATGATTTTGAGATCTTGCAAATGGATGTTAAAACTGCATTCTTGAATGGCTATCTTGAGGAAGATATCTATACAGAACAGCCTGAAGGTTTTAAATCCAACAAAGATCAAGTGTGTAAGCTCAAAAGATCAATATATGGTTTAAAACAAGCCTCTCGTTCTTGGAACATTAGATTTAATAATAAGATCAAAGAGATTGGTTTCACTAGAAATGATGATGAACCTTGTATATACAAGAAGACTAGTGGGAGTATGACCACTTTTCTGATTTTGTATGTTGATGATATTTTAATTATGGAAAATGATGTTGGACAGATGATGTCCACGAAAATCTGGTTAAACAGCAAGTTCTCCATGAAAGATCTGGGAGAAGCCTCTTATATCTTAGGGATTCGTGTCTATAGAGATAGAATGAAAAGATTGATTGGCTTGTCCCAAAGTCTGTACATAGAGCGAGTTATTGAAGAAATTCAATATATAGAGTTCTAAGAAAGGTTTTCTGCCTATCCGGCATGGAATGTATCTTTCCAAGAACATGTCTCCCAAATCCGAGGATGAAAGGCAACGTATGGAACGTGTGCCTTATGCTTTCGCTATTGGCAGTCTCATGTATGCCATGCTATGTACAAGGCCTGATATTGCATATGTTATAAGCCTTGTGAGCAGATATCAGTCCTATCCAGGAGAAGAACACTGGATGGCAGTGAAATATATCCTTAAGTACTTGCGAAGGACTAAGGACCTTGCACTGATTTATGGAGGAAGAGAACTATGGATAGATGGGTACACATATTCAGATTTTCAATCTGATACGGATGATAAAAAGTCTATATCCGGATTTGTGTTTGTTTGTATTGGAGGAGCAGTAAGTTGGAAGAGTTCCAAGCAACCTGTTACTGCTGAGACTACATAAGCCGAGTACATTGCTGCGTCTGATGCAGCAAAAGAAGCTGTTTGGATGAGGAAATTCTTGTTAGAGCTAGAAGTGGTTCCTTCCATCGAGTTGCCGATACCGCTGTATTGCGACAACAATGGAGCTATTGCACAAGCTAAGGAACCTAGATCTCATCAGAAATCCAAACACATAGAAAGGCATTTTCATATCATTCGAGAGATAGTTGCTCGAAAAGATATAAGTGATGAGGACATCAAGGCTGCTAGGAATGTTCCAGATTCAATGCAAGTGCCAGTTGGTCCAGTGACAAGAGCTCGCGCTAAAAGGTTCAAGGAAGAGCTGAATAATTTGGTTGAGAAAGTTCTACAACAAGAGGAAAGTGCGTTGACTAGTAAAGATGAAGAGAGGCTGGTGTTACTCCTCCAAGTAGATCCACAAGAAAGCCAACTAGGCGTCCACATTCATTGAACCTTTTGGGCAAATTTTCTAGCAATGATTCAAGTCAAGATTCTATTTTCAAGATTCAAGAACTTCAAGATTCTTCAAGAAGTTTCAAGAAGATTTGAAGATTTAGTCAAGATTTGATTTCTTTGTAATTCTATCCTAGTTTTAGTTTTCAGTTTTAGTTTAATTCCCTATGGACGAATTTAGGTGTTCACACTAGGAAATAGACTTTCTTGGGCTACTAGATTAGGTGTTCACACTAGAAAGGAGCTTTTCTTGGGCTGCAAGTTTGCTTCCTTTTTAGTTACTATTCACGTCACTATTCACGTGAATAGTTAATAGGAGTCTTTTCTTGGTCTCCAAGTTTGTTTCCTTTGACCTAGTTACTATTCACATTTTTCTATTTCAGCTAGGGTTTAGGAGTCTTTTCTAATTAGGAAACTTATTTGTTCTTTGCCTATATAAGGCTGATTTGCAAGAAATAATAAAAAGATAACTTTGATATTAAATTTGTGAGATTATTCTCCTTAAGTTCTCAAGAACTTTTTCGAACTTATCAAGATTATTCTTGTGGCGTTCAACTCTGACTTATCAAACGAGATCTCCATCCTCGTTTGTGGCGTCCTCAACTATACCAAGGTTCTAGCTTTGCTAAGCATAGGGTTGAGGTTCCATCCATTCCTGAAAGGTCTTGGGGTCGTTTTCCTTATTTGGTGTTGGGTCGCGTCACATGTTGGCGTGGTTCGTATCAGTTGATAATCAGAGCTTAGGTTTATCAAGTTTGCCTATCCTTTTCTTGTTTTCATAGTACATTCCGTGAGTTTAGGTCTAGGTTTAAATTCCTTTCTTTGTTCTTGATTGTGTCTTGCTGCCAATTCGTTTTAGGTTGTGTTTCAATTCCGTTCTTGCTTCAATTTTGTTTCTTATCTTGTGTTTCAAGTCTGTTTTCTTGTTGAAATACGTGCCTTGCTTTCAAGTATTTTCTTGTTTTCTCATCAAATCCGTGGGTAGGGTTAAGGTTTTCAATTAGGACAAAACCCTAATTGGTTGTGTGCTCAAATCTGAAATCTTGGTTACTTAGTCATTGTTTTCGTTTCTGAAAATCAAGAAAAGAACATCAAGAAAAGAAAAGAAAGGTCAAGAAAAGATCAAAAAAGAGAAAAAAAAAATTCGGAGCTGAAAAAAAAAAAAAAAAAAGCGAAATAGTGAACAGTAAAAAAACTTTTTTTTGTTTAATTAGCCTTCGTGGCCAAGCTTTTCTAAAGGGAAACGACGTTCTGAGCATAACCCACAGTTTAACTGTGGGCACTACCCTCTTAGGGCCAAATTCTATCGTTTATTATGAGTTTTGGGCGTTTTTGTGTTTTCTATTAGATTTTTCTCAACTTTCCTTATTTCTCTAGGTTTCTTTCTTCGGGTTTTGTTCAATTTTATTTGTCTAACTTTGTTTCCAGAGTCTTAGTGGTATAAAAAAAAAAGTCAGATTCCGAAATAGAATATTACGCTGCTTGGTATTCTTGGTAAGTTCTAGGGACTTGAAGGAGAATACGAGAGGAAAAAGGCAGAGTGTGTGAGAATATTAGAGGGTAAAAGCCAAATTCAGTTGAGTGAAACACGTGAGGGAGTGAAATTTAATCATGTCTCAAAATCAAGTAGACAACATTAATGAAGGTGTTCAACAACCCGTTGGACAAAACTTACAGATGCAGGCATTGATGGGAGAGATGAGACGAATGATGAGGGCTGAATTGGAGCACATTCATGAGAGGTTAGATAGGGTAGAACAGATGCCGGAAAGGGTACAACCACCAGTTGTTCCGAATGCACCAAGGAGGAACAGATTGCAGCAAAGAGTTGAAGATGTTAATGAGATCGATGAGGAAGGTTTAGATGAAGAGTTTGATAGAGTTTCGGTGGACAGCAATAGGCGACATGGTCGGGATAGAGATGCTAGGGATCGTGTTGATCGAGTTGATAGCAACTTAGGAAGCATCAAGATGAAGATTCCTGTGTTTCAAGGAAGGAGTGATCCGGAAGCTTATCTTGAGTGGGAAAAGAAGATTGAGTTGGTGTTTGATTGCCACAACTATTCCGAGTTGAAAAAGGTAAAGCTTGCTGCCATTGAATTTACTGATTATGCTATTGTGTGGTAGGATCAATTGTGTCTCAATAGGAGGCGGAATGGAGAACATCCTATGGCAACTTGGGATGAGATGAAGAGAGTAATAAGGAGGCAATTTGTACCCAGTCATTATTATATGGACTTATACCTCAAGCTGCAAGGTCTTCATCAAGGTAATAAAAGTGTGGATGATTATTACAAAGAGATGGAGATGGCTATGATTAGAGCCAATGTAGAGGAAGATCGGGAGGCGACAATGGCTAGATTTTTGAATGGGCTGAATCAAGAAATTGCTAACACCATTGAGTTGCATCATTATGTTGAGTTAGAAGATTTATTGCATATGGCAATTAAGGTGGAGAATCAATTGAAGAGGGGTGGTTCACGACCAAGGCCAGCCCCGCAACACTCAAGTGCATCACCTTGGAGGTCGAGTTACCCAAGAAAGGAGAAAAGTTTGACTACTTCCAAGGTCAAGCCTGAGCCCAAAACATCCACCCATGCCACGACTTCTCAAGGTAAAACATCCCCTCCTACAACTCATTCTAGTGATATTAAATGCTTTAAATGTCAGGGATGAGGGCACATAGCTAGCCAATGTCTAAACAAGAGGGCAATGGTAGTTTTGGAAAGTGGGGAGATTGAGTCTGAAGATGAAACGCAATCTGATGACATGCCCATACTAGAGGACACCGAAGTAGGTAAAGAAGAGAAATTTGGGGCAGATTATGGAGAGATGCTTGGATTAGTGGCACGACGAGCTTTGAGCTTGCAAGCTAAAGAGGAGGAAGAAGTAGTGCAACGTGAGAACATCTTTCATACCCGCTGCCACATGAAAGATAAAGTATGTAGTGTTATTATTGATGGTGGTAGTTGTACTAACGTTGCTAGTGCTTCAATGGTTGACAAGCTAGGGCTCACAACAATTAAGCATCCACGTCCATACAAGTTGCAATGGTTGAATGATTGTGGTGAGGTAAGGGTTACAAAACAGGTTGTGGTGCCGTTTCGCATTGGAAAATATTAGGATGAAGTATTGTGTGATGTGGTACCTATGCATGCTGGATATCTTCTTTTGGGAAGGCCATGGCAATTTGATCGATGTGTGCAGCATGATGGCTTCACCAACAAATACTCATTCATGTTCAATCAACGGACAATCACTCTAGTTCCAATGACACCAAAACAAGTTTATGAGGATCAAGTGAGGTTACAAAAATTGAGTGATCAAAAGAATTTGAGTGAGCAAAAGATGGAGAGTGAAAAGAAAAAGAACAAGGCCGAATCTGGAAAGGTAGTGAGGAGAGAAAAGAATTCGGCCAAAGAGGTAAAAACAGAGGGAAAACAAAGAAATTTTTATGCAAAAGCAAGTGAGGGTAAGAGAGCTTTGATTTCAAAAAGGCCAATGATTGTACTTATGTACAAAGAAGCTCTTTTAAACACTGACCAACTTGACTCTGCATTGCCTAGTGTTGTTGCTTCTCTCTTGCAGGATTTTGAGGATGTGTTTCCCGAGAAGATACCACATGGTCTACCACCTCTTTGAGGGATTGAACATCAGATAGATTTCGAACCTGGAGCCTCAATTCCAAATCATCCAGCTTATAGGAGCAATCCAAAGGAGACGAAGGAGCTTCAAAGGCAAGTCGAAGAGTTGATGGAGAAAGGGTACGTGAGAGAAAGCATAAGTCCTTGTGCAGTTCCTATAATTTTAGTGCCTAAGAAGGATGGGACATGGAGGATGTGTGTTGATTGCAGAGCCATCAATAACATAACAGTAAAGTATAGACATCCTATTCCTCGCTTAGATGATATGTTAGATGAATTGCATGGTTCTTGTGTGTTTTCTAAGATTGATCTTAAAAGTGGATACCATTAGATAAGAATGAAAGAAGGACATGAATGGAAAACAACATTTGAAACTAAATATGGATTGTATGAGTGGTTAGTCATGCCTTTTGGATTAACTAATGCACCTAGTACTTTCATGCACTTAATGAATCATGTTTTACGTGCTTTCATTGGTAAATTTGTTGTTGTTTATTTTGATGATATTCTGGTTTATAGCAAGAGTTTGCATGAACATGTTTCACATTTAAATTCAGTTTTGGATGTCCTTAGAAAGGAGAAGTTGTATGCTAACCTCAAAAACTGTACTTTTTGCACGGATAAGCTTATTTTCCTAGGTTTTGTTGTTAGTACTAAATGTATTGAGGTTGATGAAGAGAAGATCAAAGCCATCCAAGAATGGCCAACCCCCTCAAGTGTAGGTGATGTTAGAAGTTTCCATGGACTTGCTGGCTTTTACAGGAGGTTCGTGAAAGATTTTAGCACCATCGCAGCACCACTCACTGAAGTTATAAAGAACAACATTGGGTTCAAATGGGGTGAAGATCAAGCGAAGGCGTTTCAGCTTATTAAATACAAGCTTACTCATGCTCCTTTACTTGCTTTACCTAATTTCACTAAAACGTTTGAAATTGAATATGATGCTTCAGGTGTAGGTGTAGGAGCTGTTCTTATGCAAGAAGGAAGACCCCTTGCATACTTTAGTGAGAAGCTTAGTGGGGCTGCACTTAACTACCCAACCTATGACAAAGAGTTATATGCTTTGGTTCGAGCTTTGGAGACATGGCAGCACTACCTATGGCCAAAAGAGTTTGTAATTCGTACAAATCATGAATCCTTGAAGCATTTAAAGGGTCAACACAAGCTGAATAAGAGACATGCTAGGTGGGTTGAGTTCATTGAGACTTTTCCATATGTCATTCGCTATAAACACGGTAAGGAAAACATGGTTGCAGATGCATTGTCAAGAAGGTATGCCTTAATCTCTACTCTTGATGCTAAATTTCTGGGTTTTGAGCATATTAAGGACCTATATCAAGATGACCACGACTTTAGTGAAGTTTATAGGGCTAGTGAGAAATCTGCAGAAGGTAAGTTCTATAGGCATGAAGGGTTTTTGTTTAGAGAAAATAAGTTGTGTGTGCCTAACTGTTCTTTAAGAGACTTGTTAGTTAGGGAATCCCATGGTGGTGGTTTAATGGGACACTTTGGGGTTGCTAAGACTTTAGCTATTTTGCAAGAGCACTTTTATTGGCCACACATGAAACGGGATGTTGAGAGAACTTGTGGAAGATGTGTTACTTGTAGGCAAGCTAAGTCTAGGGTTCAGCCACATGGATTGTACACACCACTACCTATTCCTAGTTCACCTTGGATTGATATTTCAATGGATTTTGTTTTGGGTTTACCTAGGAGTAGGCGTGGAAGGGATTCAATTTTTGTTGTTGTGGATAGATTTTCTAAGATGGCTCATTTTATCCCTTGTCATAAGACTGACGATGCTTCTAATGTTGCTGATTTGTTCTTCAGGGAGATTGTTAGGTTGCATGGTATGCCTAGGACAATTGTTCAAATCGTGATGCTAAGTTCTTAAGTTACTTTTGGAAGACTTTGTGGGGGCAAGCTAGGGACAAAACTTTTGTTTTCTACAACTTGTCATCCTCAAACTGATGGTCAAACAGAAGTAGTTAATAGGACTTTATCTTCATTATTGAGGGCTATCATAAGTAAGAACATTAAAACTTAGGAAGATTGTTTACCACATGTTGAGTTTGCATATAATCTTTCCCCTTTTGAAATTGTTTATGGTTTTAATCCTTTAACTCCTTTGGATTTATCATCTTTACCTGTGTCTGAGCATGTGAACTTAGATGGTAAGAAGAAGGCAAAATTTGTGAAACAACTCCATGAGCGAGCACGCCTCAACATAGAGAGAAGAACTGAGCAATATATCAAGCAAGCTAACAAGGGACGTCGCAAGCTGGTCTTTGAGCCTAGAGATTGGGTATGGGTACACATGAGGAAATAAAGATTTCCAGCACAACGACGTTCTAAGTTGCTACCTATAGGAGATGGTCCTTTTCAAGTCCTCGAGCGAATCAATGATAATGCCTACAGACTTGATTTGCCAGGTGAGTACATTGTTAGTGCTACTTTCAATGTTACTGATTTAAGTCCTTTTGATGTAGGTGACGATTTGAGGGCAAATCCTTCTCAAGAAGAGGGGAATGATGAGGACATCAAGGCTGCTAGGAATGTTCCAAATTCAATGCAAGTGCCAGTTGGTCCAGTGACAAGAGCTCGCGCTAAAAGGTTCAAGGAAGAGCTGAATAATTTGGTTGAGAAAGTTCTACAACAAGAGGAAAGTGCGTTGGCTAGTAGAGATGAAGAAAGGCTGGTGTTACTCCTCCAAGTAGATCCACAAGAAAGCCAACTAGGCGTCCACATTCATTGAACCTTTTGGGCTAATTTTCCAGCAAAGATTCAAGTCAAGATTTTATTTTCAAGATTCTTCAAGAAGTTTCAAGAAGATTTGAAGATTTAGTCAAGATTTGATTTCTTTGTAATTCTATCCTAGTTTTAGTTTTCAGTTTTAGTTTAATTCCCTATGGACGAATTTAGGTGTTCATACTAGGAAAGAGACTTTCTTGGGCTGCAAGATTAGGTGTTCACACTAGAAATGAGCTTTTCTTGGGCTGCAAGTTTGCTTCCTTTTTAGTTACTATTCACGTCACTATTCATGTGAATAATTAATATGAGTCTTTTCTTGGTCTCCAAGTTTGTTTCCTTTGACCTAGTTACTATTCATGTTTTTCTATTTCAGCTAGGGTTTAGGAGTCTTTTCTAATTAGGAAACTTATTTGTTCTTTGCCTATATAAGGCGGATTTGCAAGAAATAATAAAAAGATAACTTTGATATTAAATTTGTGAGATTATTCTCCTTAAGTTCTCAAGAACTTTTTCGAACTTATCAAGATTATTCTTGTGGCGTTCAACTCTGACTTATCAAACGAGATCTCCATCCTCATTTGTGGCGTCCTCAACTATACCAAGGTTCTAGCTTTGCTAAGCATAGGGTCGAGGTTCCATCCATTCCTGAAAGGTCTTGGGGTCGTTTGCCATATTTGGTGTTGGATCGCGTCACATGTTGGCGTGGTTCGTATCAATAAGTCTGCAGAAAGTTCCTACATTAGAGAATGTAGCTGACCCACTTACTAAGCCCATGAGTCAATCGCAGTTAGAACGTCATCTTGAAAAGATGGGGATGCGATACCATGTAGATATGCGCTAAAGGCTATATTTTATAGCATTAGTGCAAGTGGGAGATTGTTAGAGATATGCCCTAATGCTATATAGTTAGATGACCTATATAGGGCATTTTGATGTAAATCTGAATGGCATGTTAATTGGATGTTCATATTCTCCGTTCAATTATATGAATATGTCCTCAATGTTTTTCGGAGAAGAAATATATTCTTAAAGTGTTGAGAGTTCAATGGCATGTTTCTTCGACATGATAAACATTCAAAAGCATTCATAGTCCTTAGATTATTCGACCAGGACTAGAATAATCAAGTACGGATTATCATATATAGTTACCTTTGATTAACATAGAGATGTTAATGATAAAGGGTAGCGAGCGTTGAGCTACAACAGCATAGGGATACGATTAACTGACATATGAATGACCGTTGGTTGAACGGATCATTTAATGTGACTGGAATGACGAAACTACATGACTTTGGATTAATAGTTTGTCATTCGTTACAAATTGTGCAAATTAATCCTTTGACTTGAGAAATTACGGCCGCCGGCTATATCAGGGGCTAAATCTTGTGTTTGGATAATGCTCGCCTTCTTTGAGGGTGAGATACGGCCTCTTGCAGTTTAGTCTTGTGATATGAGTCCGACAGGTAATTATCAAGATAGGATCTGTAAACCTCCGACAGTGAGGCGATGTCCTATGTGATCTAGTGTCGGTCGTCTGAAATGAGAAATCCTCGGCCGGGGTAATTGAACGATGGAAATGTGTTTTTCCATAGATGTCATCTCATATTCTACCGAATTAGATCTATGCATAGAATCGTATAGAGGACTTAATCATTTCATGGTCCCCACAACGATCGGGACATTTTAACAGAAGGATCGGACTACATGTTAATTTGCGACTATAAATAGGTTCGTTGGAATTTGACTTCATTACTGTACATATTGTCATGATACGTTCATTGCTAGCGCGTCACTCATGAACATGAAGGTATTCCGGAAAATAACAGAGACATTTTCGGAATCGATCCTTTATCGCTATACGGTTATGAACCTAGAAAGTCACACACTTAGGGTATCATGAATAAAGCATTTCTGAGCTTGGTATTAAGTTGGAAACACGTTAAAGTGTTAACGGTGTGATTTTGGACATTACCGGTTAAGTGGGCCAAAATCGTAATTTTCAAAAGTTTTGGGCTAATAGTACAAATTGATTGAGGGGTCAATTTGCAATTAATCATTCTAAAAGGGTTTAGGAATAATTAATGTTTGTCTTCACTAAAAGACAAACAACAAGTTGCACAAAAAGACAAGCACTAAAAGACGAAACACAAAAGGACAAATGACAACTTGCACAAAAAGACAAACAACAAGTTGCAAGCAAAAATTGTCCAATTTGCCCCCCCTTTGGCCGGCCATGCATAGGATTAGGACACTTGGCTTCTTGATCATGACACTTGGCATTTGATGAGCTTGTTCATGCATCTATAAATAGAAGACAAGTTCTTCATTCTTGTTTGCACCTCTTGGCCGAAATTCTCATAGTTTTAGAAGCAAAAATTCTCTCATTTTCTCTTGGCATTTTCGGCTAAGGCTAGTTGAGATAGGAAACATTTTGCTTTTAATTATCAACTCACGTATACCTAAGCTCTTGGACTTAACTAAGCTAGCACTATAATTAGTTAAGTTGTGCTTTGCTTTTGGATACCCGTGGACCGACGGACCTTTACACGTGCGAATGAGCTTTGCCCAAGTCAAGATCTTCTTCAAGTGTCTACATCCGAGTTCTCCACGCGAGGTATTTCGTTTTAAATACATTTGTATATAGTTGTATATACTTTATTGTATTTACTTTTAATGTACCAGTTACGGATTTACTCTTGAGTTTATGTAAATACAAACTTGTTTACATGCAAATTTTAATTGTTATTATTTCTGTCGCGCTTGCATGTTTTTGTTATTTACATATCTCGAGACGATCCCGTTGCGCTCCCGCTTTGAAGCTGACGCCATTATGCGCCTTTATTTTGAAGTTGACGCCTTTTGCGCCTTCATTATGAAGCTGACGCCTCTATGCACCTTCACTTTTACTTGGATTTCTTGTTCAATTCATGGTTCATAATTCATATGAAGCCTATTTCTACCACAAAACATTTCATTCAAGCATAAACTCAAACACTTATTCTTCAATTATACCTAAAGCTACCATACTTTAATTCATTAAGCAACTAACCATGAAAACCTCTAAAACTTGCAAAAGAATGTTCTCTCTATCTCATAAGCACCAAAGAACAAGATAGATATGCAAAACAACACAAAATCAAATTTATCTACATTTGCCCTAACTTACTTAATCAATATATAACAGGAAATAGCAATTAATATGCAAGAACTAACACTTCCGCATGATTAAATATCACTTAGCAACAATAGACATTAGCAAGAATTAGCAATTTCACCACTTCGTAACCCCAATTAACAATATCAAATAGTAATCCCACTAAAACATTTTCCAATTTCTTTAACATAGACTTAACTTAATCAATTCGGTTACCTATGCTATTGACCTCCAAACTGTCTTATTTTATGTAAAAACATAGCTCTTCGAGTGTAGATGACTTTAAAATCAAACAATGCCTAATTCCAACTTAAATTCAATGAGTTATACCATTTTTCGTGCAACTACTCTAAACTACCCTGCACCAGCGATTTCAGGACACATTTCAGAAATGGTTAAATCGTAGGGTTAAAACGTTAGAATTAAACTTAGCCCTAGAAATCAACATTTGCTCTAAACTACCTAATCTAGCTACTGTATAAATTTTGTTAATTTTTGAGCACGTTTACTATGTCAAAAAGGCTTTAGAACACAGGGGCAATGATCTGTCCGAATTTGCACTTTATGCTCTTCTTCATTTCTTAGCAACTAACTTGCACCTTGTGTTAATTCTAGACTTTATTTTAACATATACATCTCTAAAGCACTTCATTGAGACCAACCATCAAGCATGTAATCTTCACTCTTGCACATCAACTAACAAGACAACAATACAACAAAATCTACTGCCAACACTAAGAAACCATAATTAACAAAAAAAAAAAACACTAAGAAACCATGCAAAAGAGGACTCCCACAACATGTACTCAAGCTAGTAGTCATTCTTTCAAGCATTTACAAGCTCTTAGATCATAGGTCTACTTTATAAACAACATTAGAAAGGCATAAATACACAAAATAAATGCAAGAGAAGCATGAATCCCTCACCTCCAAGGCCAAACATGCAAGAAATTTGGCTAAGTAGGCTTAGACTCCCTTCTTTCTTCCTATTTTCTTATTCCTTTCTTGTGTTGTGTGTGTTTAGCCTTGTTTTGTGTGTGTGAGTATGTGTATCTGATTTTTGTGTGTGTTTGTGTGTTTTAAACATGTATGTGTGTGTGTATTTATTTTATGTTTTATGTTTTATAGATAGGTAGAATATTTATGGGCTTGGGTGTTTGGCGATTTGGATGTGGTTTTGGGCTTGGAATATTAAGTATTTCAAATTAAACAAGGTGAAAACAAGCTAAGTCTACTAGTTGGTACAAAACACAAGCAAAAAGTCACTATTCATGCGATACACAAAATAATTTTTCTATCCATCTTCCCGAAGTTCTATGCAAATAAAAATTATGAACGCTTGCCCACAATCACTTATATATTAAGGAAAAAATACGAGATTGGCAAAATAAAATACTTTAATTTTTACCCCGGGCTCAGGGCTCATTTTAAAATAATGAAAATAGGTCTACTAGATGTAGAAAATAATTTCACATAATTTAAATAGCAAAATAATAAGTTAATTATTTTATATACATTAATTAAACATAGTATACTTATTATTTTTCTCAAAACATGTAAAGTAACTAACAAATAAATGCAAACTATTAAATAAACAAATAATCACATAACAACACTTAAATAAACACATAAATATATATAAATGAATGAAGTTTGCATGCACTAGGTCTCGGGAGTCACAAATGGGCCTCTTTGGGCTACATCGGGCTTGCCAGAGTTGGTTGCCCTAGCTCCATAGCTATTCCCACATTCGCCTGGTCCTATGGCTTATATGTAAATTGTTATCTAGCTTTATTGCCTTTAATTGTCATTTTGTATTTATTGTTTTATTGGTTCCTTATAATGTTTTGTGCCTAGTTTGACTGTTTGCATTGCATGAAAGTATTTTTTTTGAAAACTCCCCGAATAACTGTTTCCCCTCCTTCACTGAGCAATAGTGTTTTGCTCACACCTCTTTCTAAAATTTTTCAGGCATGGCAAAGATTGTCTCGTGAGGTAGAAGAAAAGCAAGTGTTTACTTGACTGCTACGTGTTTGAGTTGGACACCTATGTGACAAGCTGGTTGGGTTGTACAGTGTTGTAAAACATGTTAGTATTAAGAAAATTGTATATAATTGTGTTGCCTTGGAGAATTGTATTAAAAAGTTTAAAGGCTCGTATGTTTAGTTAAATTGAGGTTGGCTTGTAATAACTTAATGATTTACTTTATTACCTACTTGGTTTGCATCTTGTATGGGTAAAGTTAAGGTTGGTTGCTGGACTTAAAACCTAAGAAAGTAAAGTAGATAATATTAGAGTGGAAAGATAAACGATTTTATAACATAGAATTTCAATAGCTTATGAGAATGCATGCTTGTATGTTTTATCTTGCTGGTAGGAAGGCTTAGATGGCCTTAGTTGTAACACCCCAATCCCTCTCGAGACCGGAAGTTCTATCAATCAATCTAATCACAACCCAATTCCAAACCCGGGCTAAATTTTTAGGGAAAGACGGACGGAGTCTCCCCTGTTTTTTTTTTTTTTTTTGTTAATTCAGTGGTATTTTATTGAAAGAAAAAGGAAAAGTACTTCAAAGTACACAATGCATGACAACTAGTGTCACAAACAAGAACAATGCAAAAATAAGCGAAAGCTAAATCGGTCGCAGACCGAAGGCAACAAACATGAAAACGGACAAACTAAACAACAACATCAGCATCAATGAGTTGATCGATCAGGGGGTCTTCCATCGAAGATACCTTGGATTGCCCGAGAGTAGTCGAAAGAGGTATTAACTCTTGAAGTTGAGGCAACAGAATGTTCCTTGCCAAAAGAACTGAAATTTGAAATGACTTTGCCTGCAGCAGCTGTGAAATTTTTCTCTTTAGAACCTTGTGGTGGGAACGGAGTGACTGACATTTTCTGAGCTTGGTTATCAGAATTTTGAAACTTAGGGACACTTACATTAGTCCCATTTGAAGGGTTGGCAGAAAAGACCTGTTTCTTTTGGGACTTTGGTTGTCCATGGTAAACTCCCGTACCTAAGGATTGATGATTGCCAAGATTCCTAGATTTAGAATTGTTCCTCTGAGATCGATCAAGAGAAGGTTCACCATTATCTTCATCAAGAAGATTGAGAGCATTAAATCTGTTGCATTACCCGTATTCACTTTGCGGGAAGCACCACGTCTCCTTCTCGATTTCTTTCTAGCATCAGTCCAATCCAAATTTGAACTAGTAACATTCTCATTAACCTTCTCCTCAATAGAATTAGGACATGATGATGTGTCATGTCCAACAACGTTGAAATGAGAACATTTGAGTGGAGTCCAATCATAATCAATCTCAACTTTACCCAACCCTTCTTTAGGGATCTCAACAAAGGTTCTGTCCGGAAGATCCTTTTGGATATTCATTTCAACACAGACTCTAGCATACCCGAGGTGAGAACGGGAGGCAGTTTTCGAATCCATCTGAAGAGGGATTCCAATTGTGCTGGAAACATAACTGAGACCATCTTTGGTAAGTAAATCAAGTGGGACATTTCGAAGTTTTAACCACATTGGAACCCTATCACAATTAATGTTAATCAGTTGAAGGCCCATTTCCCATCGTCTGAGGAGAAGGGGATGGTGGTGGACATGCCATAGCTCTTGCATCACCCGATCACAGGAAGCTTGTGATTCAAACCGAAACACATATAACCCAAAGTCATTAGATTGAATGCCGACATGGCCAAATTTATTCCATTGAGTGTCGACCATTCTTCTAATTAAGAAGAATGGGGGAGGCTTACCGATAAATTGACCAATAAGGCAGCAATTCCAATGTTGAGCCTCGGTTCTCAACAATTAAACACAGCAATATACATATTTCCAAGTACCCAAACTATTCTAACTCTTTTCCTTTAGACAATTACATACATGCAATGAAATTAAACTATACTAACTGAATACATAAACTAGCTTTTCAAATCACTTCAATAACCTAGTAAAACTTAAATTACATTCCTTTTTAACATTAAATACAAACAACACATGAAACATACATCTTTGCATCTTTGACAACTCAAGCCACATAGCACGCAAGACAACTCTTCAAGCACGAACTTTCACGTAATCACGAACTTTCCAGCTAACAAGGCATTTCCTGAAATGTGGTGGTGAGGAGTGAGTATACTCAACACGTATACTCAGTGAGGGCGAGACAGATATCGAGGTGGAGAGAAAGAAAGTCGTGCAATGCAAATAAGGCAGTTAAGCAATATAACTGACATGTAAGTAATCAATATAAACAATCAATACAATAACAATTAATAAAAGCATTAACACAACCATTCAAAGCTATACCACACTCTGAAGGCTATGGTTCACTCATATGAGCAATGTACCATGCGATTCGATTCCACGAGCATTACATCAATCTCGAGCTTAATGTTGACAACGATGACAATAAGCGCGCAACCCCCTTATAACATCCACTGGGTGTACTCCGGATGTAACCCGACATATCTACGACCCAAATCTCCCAGGGCGGCACCCCTAGCGAAAATGGGAATAGGACACGGAGCTAGAGCAAACCAACCCTGGTAGCCCGAGACTGCCCAGAGAGGCCCATCACTCACGCGCCTGACACAATGCAATGCAATATGAGATACAAACAATAAACGAGCAATAGCACGAAAGTGCAGATTAGTGGCGATAAACGAGATATCAAGCATTTACAATCAATAACTGTAATCAATTAACTTTTCAAGCATGATTATCATTAACTTCAACAAGAACATCAATTAAACATGTAATAGCAGTTCAAACACGAAAACGACAAATATCACCATTAAATCCTTAACTTCCAAAGGCAATTATGAGCAAACGAGCTACAGGATTAGGAAACCGATTTCACTACATTCATTTAGGCACTACAAGGCACGTTTCTATGTCACGAAACTTCATTTTCTCACCCGAGGCCCGAAAGTCCACCTACTGCGTTTGAACTACAACTATACTAACTGGTCGCTCAATCAACGCCACAACAACGCCAAAAGTGCTTCCATGCCCTCAATAGCAAAACCCCCAACTCAATTCAAGCACGGTCAACTTTTGGTCAAACGGCCCCTTTACATTTCTTTGTCTAATTTTCAATTTTAACAAAGGCCGGTCCGTTTTTATTGCACATTTTATCTTTCTATCATTAATGGCACCTATCCAAATCAAGAAATCGAAATTCGGATCAAAAATCCAAAATTCTAGGGTTTTACTATTCATTTTTACTATTCACATTCTTGTCTAAATTCAATTTGCATTTCTAACCGTAAAAATCGCTAAATAACTAACAAGCAATGCTCTACGAACCCAAGCAATTTCAAGCATTATAACGCATTAATTATTAAATCTAAGAAATTGAATCAAAAATCAAATTCGAATATATATGCACAAAAATGTGAAAACTCTCACAAAGATTGAAGAGGAAGCCTTGCAAGGACCCTAGCCACGATCCCTGAGCAATTCCATGCGAAATTGTTTTTTAAAATTGAAAATCAATTTTTTTTTCTTTCCCCATGGAGTTTCGGCCATGGGAGCTTTTTTTTTGCCTTGTTTTATTTTTTTTTCTTTTCTTTTGTTTTATAAAAGATGACACTTAGGGGCAAAATGGTCAAAGGCAAAAAGATTGGTCAAAATCAAGTTAAAAATGGTCAAATTAGCTTATTTTGATGCCATTTAATCTAATTCATGTTAAAACAATGCAATTTTAATGAAAACCAACTAAAACTAGCTAAATTAAGCTAAAAACATTTTTCACTAAGTCCGAGGAATATTTCTCTTACTCTCATTTTCGATGCACTACGATCAAACGGTCAATAAATGATCGCTAATAAAATGATGAGCAATAATATAAAACTATAATTTTTTTGAAAAGTAAAATAATAGAATAGTTTAAAATTCACTCCGGCTCGGAGTTACTTTTCTCATTTAATTGAAAACTGAGTAAGTGTGCAAGAAAATTAAAACCGATTATTAAAATAATCAAAATAATCAATATTCATTTAAAAATAAATAATTTAACTATTCCTATAATATTTTAAAGAATTATGAAGTTAATGCTAAGATACGAATAAAAAAGATAATATAAACACGTAATTAAATACAATTAAATACCAACATTTAAGATGACACTTAATCAAATACAAGAAAATAAATCCAATTACTATAAATAATAGGATTAGGTAATAATCTTTTAAGTTATTCAATATAAAAATTATTTGAATACTATTAAAAGAAATATCAAGATAGTGCAAAAATGAATGATTTAACTAATTAAACAATTAATTAAATGCAGTTAAATGCTATTAAATGCATGCCGAGTTTGGGTTATCACATTCTCCCCCCCTTAAAACAATTGCGTCCTCGCAATTCTTCTTCCAATAGAACTCAGCATCATTTGAAACCCAACTCTGACTAATCTTCATCGGTTGCTGAGCAAGATAGTGAATAAGAATGCTCGTAGGAAAACCCGAATAGAAATCCCAACCAAGAATGCCGAGAAAATACCAACTAAAGACTGAAGCAAAGATACTATAGATAAAATTAACATCACATATTAATGATAAGAAGAATACCGAATGAATACCCCCCATACGATTCTCTAGTAGAAGTTCAATTATTATCACCTGAGAATACCCAAGCAGGAGGCCAACTAAAGGCTCAAATAAAGGTTCCATCCAGAGGTCCAAAGAAGTACCCCGCTGGTCATGAATTTCATAGAAGAATTCCCTGTTAGGAGTGTTGAGGTAAGTACCAAGAAAACCCAATCAAATATACTTCAAAAGTTCCAGAGAAGTCTTCCAAATAATAACCCCATAGGATAACCAATTAGATCCCGAGTATCGCTATCAAATGTTGAGGGAAAATACTGAGCTGGTGCACAATATACAAAACCAAACTCCAAGGCCCCTGCACTGTTTGCCAAGTGAGATCTTCATACAACCTTGCCTCGCTTAACATTCGTAGCACCATGGTAGTCATGCTAATACACCTGACAAGCCCGATGCCACCTGTCACGCCCCGACCCGACCCCGCAAAAGGCCAAGCCCGGACCTGACACACGGACGGAGTCTCCCTTGTACCATGGACGATCCGAAACCCTACATTCAACATAATACTTACGAAAGCCATAATAAACATTTGAATCAAGACAACTCTCTTTTAGAAAATATACATCTTCTCATTAACAACTTTGCAAACCAAAATGTCATGCATACTACACGAGTATTTGTGCCACTAAACAGTTAAACCATTAGTATGCAATTCTTTACTAGTCATAAGAGTATAACTTTACAACTTTACAATCTTTAAACCTTTACAACATAAGACCATAAAGGCCTCAAAATAGAAACTACATACAAGGCTACAAGCCTCAAAATGAAGCGACAACCAAGCATTAACACATCAAGCATGGCCCGCACAAAAAGTCTGGCAACCAACCACCAGCTAAGCAAAGAAGTGCTATCAAGGAAACACCTCCACTTGCTCCTCCTCCTCAATTACCTCAATAGGATCCGCTTCAACTACTCATGTAAAATATAGTATAGAAAGGAATGAGCAAAAACTATTGCTCAGCGAGGGTTATTGGTCTCAAGGACGGAGATGAGACGAGAATGCAATGCAAACAGTCAAGCAATTCATTCAGTTATCATATAGAACTACAAACAACGCCAACAATAAACAAGACAAGCAGTAAAACTGTAAACACTCATTCAAAGGATACGATTCACTTTCCAAGAGAAACTTTCAATCACGAATAAGATGACGATGCACCGGCCCAAACCACCTTATAACTTCAGTTTGGAATACCCCGGAAGTATCCATCAATTCTACGACCCAAATCTCCCTGGGAGGCAACCCAAGCGAGAAAGGGAATAGGACACGGAGCTAGAGCAACCAACACTGGCAACCCGAGGCTACCCAGAGAGGCCCGTCACACCGCCCCTGACTCTATGAATGCAATACAATATACAATACAACAATCGAGTAATCAAGCAATAGAGCCACACGTGGGAGAATAACAAAGTAGGTTACTCTCGCACGCAATAGCAACAGTTGATAAACATTCCATTCAAAATCAACTCTAACAAGCATAATAAGCATTAACAAGCATTCTACAAGCAAAATTCTATGAAAACCAACAAAAACACAAAACGACCCCAACTTACCAAACGCTACTACTTTCAAACGAGCCACGAGTTTTGGAAACCGACTTCACCAATCCTCCTAGGTTACCATAAGGCACGTCTAAAGACCCCGAAACCCTACTTTACCCTAGAATTCACGCAAAGCCCCATTTTTCCCCTTTGCTCGTTTGAACTACAACTACCCTAACCAAACACCCAACCAACGCCATAACCACACCAAAAGTGCTTCCATGGCCTCCCGAGACAATGCCATCATGCAAAACGAGAAAACGCTAAACTTAACCTAAACGACCCCGACTTTCACCAATGCATTTTTCTCAATTTTTTCATTACACAATCCAAACAAATCATGCATTTAGGCATTCTAGCATATCTAGCATCTTTTCACATCAACAGAACGCATAACGGCACAACTTCTACGTTTCGAGGGTTTACTATTCATAATTTACTATTCAACTAACAACTTAAATTGTAATCTCAATATTCAACCATAGAAAATGTTAAAAAGCTATAAATACATGTTCTACAATTGTCAAGGAATGTTATTTAAGCATCAAAACGATTAAAATAACAAACTACGGATAAAACCCAAAAATCATAAAGTTGACATACATGATATTCAAATGCGCAAATAACGTGCTTCCTTCACCTTAGACACTCCTAGTCGCTAGGAAAACCACACTGGATGCCCCGGTAACAACCCCGCACAAGCTCACGCGAAGATTGGAAGTTTGGAAGGTTGAAATGTTTTTTTTTTCTTCTCTCAAGGTTTCAGCCTGCTCTTGTTTATTTTCAGCTGGTTTTATTTTTTTTTCTTTGTTATTTTGCTTAATAAAGGATGAAAAACTTGGTCAAATGGTCAAACCCTTGGTCAACTAACTTAAGTTGGTCAAATTAGCCTATTTTATGCATTTTTAAAGCTAAAATAACTAATGAAATATTAATTCTAGCTAACAACAATTAAAACACTAAAATTAAAACACTAAATACCAGTTTTCACTATTTGTTGAGGACTAGAAGACACCCTCTAACTATCGCTCTCGAAATGCAATGCACCTTGCGACAATAAAGAAGCAACAATTTGATTTCAAAGAACTTAAGAAAATATAATTTTCAGAATAATAAACAAGAAAATTCCACATTCCGGGCTCAGGTATTACACCACCTAGGATTGACACGACGCTACCATGCCTCTTTAACACTTTTAAGACCATAGTAGTCATGCCAATACACCTGGCAAGCCCGATGCTGCCCAAGAGTGACACGACGCTACCATACCTTGCTTAAACAGGGAATAGGATTATGGTAGTCATGCCAATGGCAAGCCCGATGCCGCCCAAGAGTGACACGATGCTACTATGTCTTGTTTAAACATTTGTAGGACCATGGTAGTCATGCCAATACACCTAGCAAGCCCGATGTCGTCCGGAGTAACACGATGCTACCATGCCTCGCTTAACATTTGTAGGACTATGGTAGTCATTCCAATACACCTGGCAAGCCTGATGCCGCCCAGGAGTGACATGATGCTACCATGCCTCGCTTAAACAGAGAATAAGACCATGGTAGTCATACCAATATACCCAGCAAGCCTGATGCCGCCAAGAGTTACACGACGCTACCATGCCTCGCTTAAACATTCACATACGTATTCAATCACTTAATCACGCATTCACTTCACTTTGAGATGACAACAAAGTAGGTTGCCCCTCAACACATTAACAAGCAATTAACAATTTAATTTCATTCAATAACACATTTAGTAGGTGACGAAGTAGGCCATCATACCACTTGCAAACACTTTTAAACACTTAACCATTTCCTTTCCAATAACAATTAGCATTACACAAGGGCATTTCCATAAATTAACCTCAATAGCATTCAATTGCGAATAAACTTATATCAATTAACAACTAGCATAAACCCAACAATTAGCCAACTTATAAGCAATATAAATATACAATTTTAGCATAACCAACATAATAGCCAACTATGGAGCAATATAAGTGCACAACATTAGTAAAACCAGGCATGGAACAAGGTTAGCAAGCAAAATACAAGATTTGCCCCAGTGCTGGAAAATTCTGGCAGCCACCATTTTTGCACTAAAATACCACCACTTCTTGCTCTTTAGCCATGAAGGAACAAAGATTTAACTTAATAGCTAGCTACTATTTTCAACTTATAACACATTAAAGTTAGCATATAACATTTAGTGTTTCATTCAAACTCTAATGCACATGTATCTTCTCATAACACTACTTTTCAAGATACTCTTGCACAATTAACAACTATAGCACATTTACTCGTTCATATCCAAAAACACAAACTTTAAACTTTTAGATTTGAAAACCCCTCACCTAGGATGTTAGAAGATGCAAGAAATAGCAAGAAAATGGCAAGAAACATCGTCACTATTCACGTTAATAAAACGGGATGTAGAGAGCTCCAAATCAAATTCTGACCATACAAATTCAAGATCGACGAGTTGTGAACATGCACACAAAATTCAGCTCAATCGGACCACAAATGGCCTTCCGATCGTGAGCTTTATCAAAACTGCGCAACAATGTTTTTTTCTCTTTTCTTCTTCTTCCTTTCTCCTACCCTATTTCTCTCTCTCTTTTTCTTGTTTTCATTTTGTTTAAATGGTCAAATGGCTAAGAAGACCTTTGAGAAGACTTATTTGGTTGGTAGGAAAATATCTCAAGGGTTAAATAACCACAAATACAATGACAATTGTGATATGACAAACATGTCCTAGTTTGCTAAATTAAATGAAATACCACTTAAATTCTAATCACATGCAATCTAAATTCACATATTATCTACCAATAAAAAGTAAATCAATTAAATACACATAAAATTCACGATTGGGTCTCACACTCCTACTAGGTCATAAAATCTAGTATCACCGAATCATGAGTGCTCTGGTCATTACATGTATTGGGGGCTTTATAATTTTCAATGTCGACCAAGTATGGGATATCATATTGGGAATTAGGAATGATAATTTTAATGTAAAAGGTTCATAATCACATGTTATTTCCGTGTATGCAAGTGATTAAAAACAAATTTAAACAACTTTGTACACCAAATAATTGTAGTTAATTAACATCTTATATTCGTCCTATGTAAGATAAAATTAGTTCCGTGTATCTTAACTGCAATTAAAATGATTATTAAGCATCATTTTCATAATTAATTTACTTGCATTATGTCTTATTTTAAGGGACATATCAAATATTTACTAGTAGATCAAACCACGGGGCCGTATGGCCAACGAGACTCGTCCTCCTACTAGGTCATAAAATCTAGTATGACCGAATCATGAGTGCTTTGGTCATTACATGCATTAAGTCCTCTATAAATTTCAATGTCTACCAAAATTAAGAGATTGTATATGGTAAGTTTCTCACCATTATTTCTATTTATGACTACGCTATTAACAATACAAATTCAATAAATTAGTTACTAATAATTTTACAATAACATTATTTGACTGAGTTATTAAGAAAAAGATTATAAAATATCATATGTGTAATATAAAGTACATAATTTAATTTTAGTTATTTGTTTAATTTTATATGTTCTTTCATTCTAATTTATCCAAGTAGCTTATAGTATATTTAAATATCTTATCATTTTTTTTGTAATTTATCATTTGTCCTTTTTCGTCATTTCATTTCTATGTCCTTGCTCGTCATTTAGCACTATTTTGTCATTACTCACCTATGTCCTTTTTGGTAAATTGTCCATTATTTTGTCTTTACTCAGAATATTTTAGATATCCACCATGAGGCATAATAGATATTTCATCATTATTAAACATCTTGGGCATTCTAACCACATCAAGAGCTACCCGGTTCCACTGCCACGTGTAGAGGGGTATAAAAGACATTTACTAGCTCTTTTGTCTTTATCCTAATTGTTACACCATTGATGCACTCCAGTCCCACAACCATGTGTCGCAAGAACGTTGAACCCCGAAGCCTGCGCCCCGGATCGTAGAATATTTCATTAGTTATACGGTCTTCCATATATTTTTGACAAGATGAAAATTGAGAAAAGTGACAGCATCTGTCACCTCAAAAACATCATACCTCTAAAATGGAAACACAACCTCCAAAGAAAGGAAAATTCTTCTGTAAGGCTATGGCAACTCTGTCGCAGCCACGTAGATTAAAAAATTGACAATTTGACAATCAATTATCATAAGTGGGGTCACAACGTTGAGTAAAAATACCAACTCAACCTTGATATGAGCCCACATAAACATGTGCCAAATTGACTAAATTGGACATGAATAAAAAATGGTATAAAGATGATATAAGTATTGTCTAAATTGGACATGGTTAAATTGATGTAAATTATTTTGCATAAGTAACAAACTATCATTAAATTAAGTAATACAACTAATTTGACATCTAAAATTTGATCATCATCACTATTTTCTCCACCGTACTATTTGTTTGAAACTTCCATTGTGTTTATATCAAAATGGGCTAGGTTAAAAATGCGTTCTTGATAAATGGCTTAAGAAAACTATGCAAGAAATGGATTTTGTGTGATGCCATGAAATGTTTCATGAGTTTTTGGTAAGGGATATTGTGATGTTCTTACACTGATCTGAAATATGATATAAGTATGATTTACAAATAATTATTATTAACTGCAGTAACGTTTAATTTCACATCATATCTAAATATTTGGACGCAAAATCAATCCAAAATTTAATTTATTCTTTTTGCCACTTATTATGTATTTCTTGATTTAAATTGATTATTGTTTGCAATCACAAACCGTCACTATTGCTCCCTAAGGCTCCTGGACTCGGCAGATTATTAATACCCATCAAAAAGGGATTGTGAGTGAAAATCGAATAACCTTAATTATACATCCGAAGACTCTATGATTAATCATTTTTGTACACTAATAGCATAATTTTCAATGTCTTCATCGCTTAAAACATAGTTACAAGTCTTATCAATTGATCGTATTCAATTTTAAATGAAATCTTTGTTTATTAACTTGGCAAAATGAAGTATTAATGAATTAGTCACCTCAAATCAACGTCATATCTCATAAATAAACCACATTAAGTAACAACTAACACAATGAATGTATCTTCTATAAATAAAGAAAACTCATATGGATGGAAGACAAATGTGAATTTCACAGATATATTTGTAGAAGAGTAATATTGTTGAGCAAAATAGGAAAATACCGATTATTTATCATGCCACGTGTAACGCCCCAATCGCTCACGAGACCGAAGCCCCGTTCTAATACCCGAGGTCACAAAAAATGAGGGAAAACGAACATAGTCTCCCTTGTTTATAGGGCTATTAGTTCACTTGCAAGCAGTCACTTATCCTCAAAACTACAATCCAACTACATGGTACAATACCATTCACACAAGCATGCAACTAACTAGGCAATCAAATAAACCATTGAAGTTATTACAACCCACCTACAGTTCTTAACTTATACAAGAATACAAGCTTTACTTTATGTTACAACCTTTTAGACAATAGAAACATACACAAGGTTTCATAATCTCAAAACAAAACACATACAACCAGCAACTTGCATTTCCTGCACATAGACCAGCACATAGTATCCAACCACAGTTTTTCCTGAAACATGTTAAAACAAGGAATGAGTAACCAAAGTTACTCAGTGAGGGAGGTGATGCAGTAAATAGGGAAGTGCTACATGATATGCAACAAGATGACAACATTTTCAACACCAAGGAACAAAGCTAAATGGACAAGTATTTAATCACGTATATAAAGGATACGGTTCCACTTGTCTTCCATCACGAGCCACGAACCAAGATCTTCAAGCAAGTGCCGGTAAAACCCTTATTCTTCCAAAATGGGGTACTCCGAATGTACCCCGATCCTACGACCCTTTCTCCGGAGGTAAGTCCGTATGCCCAGCAGGTGAACCACGCCTCTGGGGTAGTGGACTATACTCAGCGAGAGAAAAGGAATAGGCACCATGGTAGTTGAGGGAGCATGGCAAGCCCGATGCCGCCCATGTTTTTCGACGCTACCATGTCTGAAAATATTACTCAACCCCGGGTCAAGATCACGAGAAACGAGAATATCAAATCACGTAAGAGGAACGACAAAGTAGGCCGCCCTTGCTCTTAATCATAAATAACATGAAAAGACTCAAGATAGCAAGTAAAATAATACATATAAACTTTATCAATTACTAAATAATGCAATTTAGAAACAATAAATCAAGTTAAGATGCACAGAAGAGATGAAGACTCCCTCACCTCTACCAAGTAGCTAAAGGATAAAAGAACTAGCGTCAGTCTACTTTCAACACCTTGGATTGGCTTAATGGATCAACCTTAGCATGTAATAGAACATATACTTATCACAAAGAATCTCCTAGAGACATTCGTAACCAACACAATAAAATCACATTAATGGCTCAACTCACAATCTTCTCCAACTAAATAAACACTCCACATAAGCGTAATTAATTATTAGTTGACCAATTCCAAGACACTAACGTGTAATAAGAACAGTACAACCATATAGACAAGGTACAACATATCCTCACATAATACTGTGCAAGTACTTTAAATCATTTCTTTGATCTTGCAAATGACATTCACTACACTAGAATTCTAATAGCCTAGGTAATGAATCATTCCACCTTATAGCAAAAAAAGTGACTACACTTTAAACTTATAATATAATACAATTATCATGTACCTCTCATTTTCTAGCATGCATTTAACTCATTAATGCCCTCGCATATAGTTACAATTTAGAAGTAATATAACAATACAATCAAAATATGCACATATCCCAACAAGGTAGCTAAGCAACTCAAATCACAAACCTCACCAATAGGGTATACACATGCTATACAAATGCATATAAACACTTAATCAATCAATTAGAAAGCAATCTCCAACATTTAATTAAACTTTGACATTATTTCTCCTTTGACAACTAAGCAATTTTACTTTCATACGAGATTCAAGGTTCTAATCCCAAAAGAGGCAATCAACTTATCTTTTCCCACAACCTTCTCAAATAGCTCAATTACACTTTAAATAATCATATAAGTACATAATAACACATCTACAAACACTTATAAGCATCAAAGTAGTCAAATACTACTTTTCCTATTTCTTTAACCAAGTTATTCTTCTCCTATACGCATTTCAAAGTTACAAAACCACAATCTAATCATTCTACATTCCTAATTAAGCCAAAAGACACCTATCAAGGCCATAAAAACCCGTTTTGGAGACAAAAGCTCAGGAATGCCCCGAGCGGATTTTAACTACACCTACCATATCCGGACCCCAATTTCATGTAACGAAAGCACTAAAAGTGCTTTCATGCCCCAAGGATACCTAATCCAAAGTCCAAATGAGCCCGGATTATATTTCGTGAAAAACCCCCTTTTTAAAAAGTTAGCTAATTTGCATTTTAACTCAATTTCAGGCACTTTAACTACGCGTGAGCTTCTAACTAGTTTCAATAACGTCTAGAGCATCTAAATGAAGCATCAATCCACTCTAATTAGCAAGTTATAGCAAAACCCTAAATTTTGTCACTAGTCATCATCTCCCTACAAGCTTCAAACAATCTTTAATTCTAACCATAACAAAGGCTAATAAACCATAAAAGAGTGTTCTCTAAGCATAATAAGAGGTACTACGAGCATTTCTAAGCAAAAATATAACAATAATCAACAATTGTAAGAATTCACTATAAACCCTAGAATTTAAACATGCACAAAATATGAAATTTTTCTCACCTCCAAGAAGCTTAAACACACAAGGAACTAGCTTAATCCTCTAGCAATCACCTTGATCTTGCTCCAAAATCCAAAATCCTTAAGTGTTTTCCCTTTTTTTCCTTCTAGAACCCGACAGTTCTTCACGTTTTTTTTTTCTTGCTTTGTTTCGTTTCGGCTGAATCTACCCCAAAACAATAATTCACTTGCTTTGTTAAATAGCCTTGATGACTAGACTAACAAAAGCTAAAATAACTAACAAAATAAACTAAGCCAATACATTAGATTTTCACGGGTTGACTTTGGTTGGCTTTCATTCTTTTTTTTTCTTATGTAAAAACTAAAACTAACTAACTAATGGAAAGATTAAATTAATGCATTTAAAATGTCTACTAATGTTTAAACGAAATAAAAACTAGGCCCGAGTAAAATAACACCTAAGCTTGAACATATCAAAATCGCTTAATTCTACCCTCCCGGGCATGCAGTGCACATAAATAACACTGATCGAATTAACAGAATAATCCTTGTAAGGTAATTATTAAAGCAGATAAAATAAATAAATTAAACTAAAATCATCTTCGGGCTCGTGAAATATAAATCAGTTAAATATAAATAAATAATAAATATAAGATAATCATTTCTGATAGTGAGTTGAAATTCACATAAATACATTTATTATTAAAAATATTAAGATAGCATGTTCAAGTCCGGGCCAATTAAATAAATTTTTTTACTAAAAATATTAAGCCAGCTCGTTTGGGTCTGTAGAAAAAATAAATAAATAAATATGATTATTAAAATAATAACTAGCTTGTTCAGATCCCGGCTTGGGCTTCCTATTCGAATAGTAAAGCAAATTAATAAAAAGGTATGTAAAATAATTTAAATAAGTAAAATAATAAGATAATGGTCCCAGGAAAGTTATATAAATATAATTTAAATAAATATAAATAATAAAAATCATAATTAATTAATTTTCGTAGATCAATTAAATATATTTTAAATAAAAGTAAATGGTGATAATATTAAAAATAATTATTCTCAGGTCCGAGACTTCACATTCAAATAATAAATTTAAATTAATTAAAATATTAGTAAGGTGAATTATAGTAAATAAAATATTTATTTTATGTATTTATATGTAGATAGAAGATTAGGCTTTAGACTTTAGAGAAATCTAGTACCAAATGGCCCAAAATGCATTATAGTTTATATTATTCACTCGGGGATACAACTATTTTATATCTCATGTTCTAGTTATTCTATGCACATACTTTCGGTGAACAAATACTAAATAAATACCAAGTAACATGAGAAAAATAAAATTTTAGAAAAATAGAAGACTTGAAAATTTAACCCGGGCTCAGGTGCTACTTATTTAATTAATTGAAAATAATGTAAACTAGTACCTAAATGCAATAAAATAATTTTTAATAATTATTTTACCAAGGTAATTGCCTCATTTAAATTTACTAAATATTATTTGCACGTATTTCAAAAAATATGAAAATAGTGTAAATAAATGAATAAATTAACATAAACATGTAATTACAACCAAACATTTAAAGTAAACACATAAATACATGCAAGTAGGCACTATTCGTTACATCCTGGGTCTGTGTGTCACACTCTCCCCTCCTTCAAACAATTTTGCCTCGCAATTACTTCTTTCAAGAGAACTCCACACAAACACTCTGAACTCCCTGGATAAGAACCTTGAATGTGAATACTACTGAATATACCAAGGAGAAGTACCAAGGAAACCAATAAGAACTTTCAAATAGAAATCCCAGCAAGTAGCCAACAAGAATTCCAAATGATAAATCATGAACAAGGACACCAAAATAAGGCTCCGTTTACGAGCACCAACTCAAAAGTCTGAATAGAATTCTTCAGAATAGAAGCTCCTTTTTATTCGAATACCAATATAAGAATTCCATATAGAAATGTCGCATGGAAAAGTCTCCAATAAGATTCCAAGTAACAATGCCGCAAATAATATTTAGGAAATACTTCATATAAGAAGCTTCAATATAAATTTAATAAGAACATCAAGTATGAATGTAACACCCCGATCCCTCTCGAGACCGGGAGTTCTATCAATCAATCTAATCACAACCCAATTCCAAACCCGGGCAAAATTTTAGGGAAAGACGGACGGAGTCTCCCCTATTTCTAGGCAAAATGTAAAACCTGAAATAGTATATAAGTCGACCAGCATCGTGTCCAACCATACAAACACCTCAAGGCCATCCAAGCCTTGGTTCTCGACAAGCATACACAACCAAATATACATTTCAATTTAAAAGCTAACCTATCGCTTTTCATCTTTGACAAGAACATTCATGCTAGGCAATTAAACTACACTAACCCATTACATAAAATAGACTATCATACCATTCTAACTCTTTTCTTTTGGCATTACAAACATACATTAAAGTTAAACTATTCTATCTGAATACATAAACCAGCTTTTCCAAATCACCTCAATAACCTAGAAAACTCATATTACATTCCTTTTTAACATTAAATACAAACAACTCATGAAACATACATCTTTGCATCTTTGACAACTCAAGCCACATAGGCACGCAAGACAACTCTTCAAGCACGAACTTTCACATAATCACGAACTTTCCAGCTAACATGGCATTTCCTGAAATGTGGTGGTGAGGAGTGAGTATACACAACACGTATACTCAGTGAGGGCGAGACAGATATCGAGGTGGAGAGAAAGAAAGTCGTGCAATGCAAATAGACACAGTTAAGCAATAAAGTCAATAAGAAAGCATTCAATACAAACGACAATATAATAAACAATCAAGAAAGCATTAACACAACCATTCAAAGCTATACCACACTCTGAAGGCTATGGTTCACTCATACGAGCAATGTACCATTTCACGAGCGATACATCAATCTCGAGCTTGATGTTGATAACGATGACAATAAGCACGCAACCACCTTATAACTTCAGTTTAGAATACCCCGGAAGTATCCAATCAATTCTACGACCCAAATCTCCCTGGGAGGCAACCCAAGCGAGAATGGGAATAGGACACGGAGCTAGAGCAACTAACACTGGCAGCTCGAGACTACCCAGAGAGGCCCATCACTCACGCGCCTGACACTATGCAATGCAAGACACGATACAAGGCGATAAACGAGGGATAGCACAACAATATAGATTAGAGGCGATAAACGAGATATCAAACATTTACAATCAATACTAGCATTCAATTAACTTTTCAAGCACAACTATCATTAACATCAACAAGAACACCAATTAAACAAGTAATAGCAGTTCAAACACGAAAACGACAAATATCACTATTCAATCTCTAACTTCCAAAGGCAATTACGAGCAAACGAACTACGGGATTAGGAAACCGATTTCACTACATTCACTTAGGCACTACAAGGCACGTTTCTATGTCACTAAACTTCACTTTCTCACCCGAGGCCCGAAAGTCCACCTACTGTGTTTGAACTACAGCTATGCTAACCGGTCATTCAATCAACGCCACAACAGCGCCAAAAGTGCTTCCATGCCCTCAATTGCAAAACCCCTAACTCAATTCTATCACGGTCAACTTTTGGTCAAATGGCCCATTTACGTTTCTTTGTCTAATTTCTAATTTTATCAAAGGCCGGTCCGTTTTTATTGCACATTTTATCTTTCTATCACTAATGGCACCTATCCAAATCAAGCAATCGCAATTCGGATCGAAATCCAAAATTCTAAGATTTACTATTCAAAATTCACTATTCATTATTTTTTCCCAATTTCAAATACGCAATTTCGATCGTAAAAATTGCTAAATAACTATCAAACAACGTTCTACGAACTCAAAGGAAGCTATATCAAGCAATTACAGGCATTATAACACATTATATATCAAATCTAAAAATTTGACACAAAATTCAAATTCAAATTTAAATGCACAAAAGCATA
Organism: Ehretia macrophylla; assembly: GCA_037974665.1. Classification (NCBI taxonomy): domain Eukaryota; kingdom Viridiplantae; phylum Streptophyta; class Magnoliopsida; order Boraginales; family Ehretiaceae; genus Ehretia; species Ehretia macrophylla. The sequence goes on along the minus strand of CM075767.1, from coordinate 4,061,140 downwards.
AAAACTGTCACAGAGATTGAAAACCAAGACCCGCAAGGACCCGAGCCACGACCCCCGAGCAATTCCACGCACGATTATAGGAGAAAATGCAAAACAATTTTTTTTTCTTTTCCCTCAAGCTTTCGGCCATGGGGGGGACATGGATGGCATTTATGGTTTTGTTTTTTTGATTTTAGCCTTGTTTTATTATTTAAAAGGTGACAAAGGGCATTTTGGTCTTTTGTAAGGTCAAGATTAAGTTAAAATTGGTCAAATAAGCTTATTTTGATGCCATTTAATCCAATTCAAGTTAGAGCAATGCAATTTTAATGAAAACCGACTAAAACTAGCTAATTTAAACTAGAAACATTATTTTCGAAATCCGAGAAATATTCTTCTAACTTTCATTTTCGAAATGCTACGATTGAACGGTCAATAAACGATCGCTAATAAAGTGATGAGCAATAGTATAAAACTTTAATTTTTTTGAAAAGTAAAGTAGTAGAATAGTTTAAAATTCACTCCGGCTCGGAGTTACTTTTCGCATTTATTTGAAATCTGAGTGATTTTAATGCAAACAATTAAAACCAATTATTAAAATAATCAAAACAATCAAAATAATCATTATTCATTTAAAAAAATAATTAATTTAACTATTTCTAGAATATTTTAAAGAATTATGAAGTTAATGTTAAGATACAATTGAATAAGTTAATATAAGCACGTAATCAAATGCAATTGTTTAAGATAACACTTAATTAAATACAATTTAAATGCCATTAAATGCATGCTGGGTTCGGGTTATCACATCCTTCCCCCCTTAAAATAATTGCGTCCTCGCAATTCTTCTTCCAATAGAACTCAGCATCATCTGAAACTCAACTCTCACTAATCTTCATCGGTTGCTGGGCAAGATAGTGAATAAGGATGCTCATAAGAAAACCCCAATAGAAATTCCACCCAAGAATGCCGAGAAAATACCAGCTAAAGACTGAAGCAAAGATACTGTAGATGTCACTAATACCGCACAATAACGACAAGAAGAATACCCCCCACACACGAATCTCCAATAGAAGTCTAACAAGTACCAAATAAGAAAATTAAAAGATAACCAGAGTAGATGCACCTTGTCACGCCCCGACCTGACCCCGCAAAAGGCCAAGCCCGGACCCGACACACAGACGGAGTCTCCTCTGTACCGTGGACGATCCGAAACCCTACATTCAATATAATACTTGCGAATTCCATAATAAACATTTGAAACAAGCCAACTTTTTTTTAAAAAACATACATCTTCTCATTATCAACTTTGCAAACCAAAAATGTCATGCATATTACACAAGTATTTATGCCACTAAACAGTTAACCAATAGTATGCATTTCTTACTAGTCACATGAGTATAGCTTTACAACTTTACATCCTTCAAACTTTTACAACATAAGACCATTTAGGCCTCAAAATAGAAACTACATACAAGGCTACAAGCCTCAAAATAAAGCGACGACCAAGCATTAAACACATCAAGCATGGCTCGCACAAAAGTCTGGCAACCAACCACCAGCTAAGCAAAGAAGTGCTATCAAGGAAACACCTCCACTTGCTCCTCCTCCTCAATTACCTCAAGAGGATCAGCTTCAACTACTCCTGTAAAAAATATGGTATAGAAAGGAATGAGCAAAAACTATTGCTCAGCGAGGGCAAATGGTCTCAAGGACGGAGATGAGAGGAGAATGCAATGCAAATAGCCAAGCAATTCATTCAATTATCATATAGAGATACAAACAAAGCCAACAATAAAACAAGACAAGCATTAAAACTATAAACACTCATTCAAAGGATACGATTCACTTTCCACGAGCAACTTTCAATCACGAATTCGATGACGAAGCGTCGGCCCAAACCACCTTATAACTTCAGTTTGGAATACCCCAGAAGTATCCATCAATTCTACGACCCAAATCTCCCTGGGAGGCAACCCAAGCGAGAAAGGGAATAGGACACAGAGCTAGGGCAACCAACATTGGCAGCCCAAGGCTACCCAGAGAGGCCCATCACACCGCCCCTGACTCTATGAATGCAATACAATATACAATGCAACAATCGAGCAATCAAGCAATAGAGCCACACGTGGGAGAATAACAAAGTAGGTTACTCTCGCCCGCAATAGCAACAGTTGATAAGCATTTCAATCAAAATCAACTCTAACAAGCATATCAAGCAATATTAAACATTCTATAGGCATAACATTAAGATAACAAGCAAAATCACAAATCGACCCCAACTATCAAAACGCTACTATTTCCAAACGAGCCACGAGTTCTGGAAACCGACTTCACCAATCCTCCTAGGTTACCATAAGGCACGTCTAAAGACCCCGAAACCCTACTTTACCCTAGAATTCACGCAAAGCCCCGATTTCTCCCTTTGCTCATTTGAACTACAACTACTCTATCCAAACACCCAACCAACGCCATAACCATACCAAACGTGCTTCCATGGCCTCCCGAGACAATGCCATCACGCAAAACGAGAAAATGCCAAACTCGACCTAAACGACCCCGACTTTCACCAATGCATTTTTCTCATTTTTCCCATTACACAACCCAAACAAACCATGCATTTAGGCATTCTAGCATAACCAGCATCTTTTCACATCAACAGAAAGCATAACGGAACAACTTCTACGTTTCGAGGGTTTACTATTCATATTTTACTATTCAATTGACATTTTAAATTACAATCTCAATATTCAAACGCAGAAAATGTTAAAAATCTATAAATACATGTTCTACAATTGTCAAGGAACATTCTTTAAGCATTAAAATGATTAAAATAACAAACTACGGATAAAACCCAAAAACATTAAAGTTGAGACATATAACATTAAAATGCGCAAATAACGTGCTTCCCTCACCTTGGACACTCCTAGTCGCTAAGAAAACCACGCTGGATGCCTCGCTATCAACCCCGTGCAAGCTCACGCGAAGATTGGAAGTTTGAAGATTGAAAATCTTTTTTTTTTCTTTCCTCTTGGTTTCGGCCTGCTTGTTCTATTTTTTTCAGCTTGTTTTTTTTTTTTGCAATGTATTAGATGCTTAAAAGATGACAAGCCTTGGTCAAAATGGTCAAGCCCTTGGTCAACTAACTTAAGTTGGTCAAATTGCCTATTTTTATGCATTTTAAAGCTATAACAACCATCACCAAATTAATTCTAGCTAACAATAAATAAAACACTAAAATTAAAACACTAAACACTAGTTTTCACTATTTGTTGAGGACTAGAAAACACCCTCTAACTATCGCTCTCGATATACAATGCACTTTGCGACAATAAAGAAATAACAATTAAATCTCAAAGAATTTAAGAAAATATAATTTTTAGAAAGATAAACAAGAAAATTCCACATTCCGGGCTCGGGTATTACACCCTCTCCCCCTTAAAATAATTGCACCCATACAATTCTTACCTAGTGAACAAACAACTCCGGATACTGATTCCGAACCTGGTCCTCTCTTTCCCAAGTCGCTTCCTCAAACCCATGATGATTCCACATAACCTTTACTAACGGAATACTCTTTCTGCAAAGTTCCTGAACTTTCCGATCCACAATTCGAATCGGTTTCTCTTCGTAAGTTAACTTTTCCTCAATCTGCAAAGGCTCTAATTCAAGTACATGTGAAGGATCTGGATGATATTTCCTCAACATTGATACGTGAAAATCATCGTGCAGTCTCGACAATCTCGAAGGTAAAGCTAACCGATAAGCCAAATGACCTACCTTTTTGGTGATCTCATACAGGCCCACATACCTGGGACTAAGTTTCCCGCTCTTACCGTGCCGAATCAATCCCTTTCGAGGAGAAATCTTAAGAAATATCCAATCTCCCAAATCAAACTCAAGATCCCGACGGTGCTTATCCACATAACTCTTCTGACGACTCTGAGCTGTAAGCATACGCTGGCGAATAAGGTGAACATTATCTACCATCTTAATCATCTTAGGTAACACAGTCGGATCAACTGTTCTCATCTCTCCAACCTCTTTCCAATACAATGGGGATCTACATTTACGACTGTACAACGCCTCATAGGGAGCCATACCTATAGTAGATTGATAACTATTATTGTAGGCGAACTCCGCTAAAGGCAAAAACTTCTCCCAATTCTTCCCAAAGTCTAACACACATGCCCGAAGCATGTCTTCCAAGATCCTGATAGTTCTCTCAGACTGGCCATCAGTTTGTGGATAGTATGTAGTACTGAAGCTCAATTTAGTTCCCATAGCCTCTTGCAACTTCTGTCAAAAACGAGATCTGAATCTAGGATCTCTATCTGACACTATACTCTGTGGCACACCATGAAGTCTCACAATATTAGCAACATATAGCTCAGCTAGTTTATCAAGACTATCCTGTTTGTTCATGGGAATAAAATGTGAAACTTTAGTCAATCGGTCCACAACAACCCAAACAGAATCACATTCTCTCGGAGATCTAGGAAGATCGGTCACAAGGTCCATTGTTATATGCACCCACTTCCATTGCGGAATTGACAACGGTTACAGAAGCCCCGCTGGCCTCTAATGCTCCACTTTAACCCTCTGACAAGTTAAACACTTGGATACATACCCAGCAATCTCCCTCTTCATATTGTTCTACCAGAAGTGTTATTTCAAATCTCTATACATTTTAGTACTGCCCGGGTGAATCGTATATCTTGAATTATGTGCCTCGGACAGAATCTCATTCTTCAAAGTCGGATCTCCAGGAACATACACCCTGTCCCTGAATCTGAAGATACCATCTGCATGTAATTTAAACTCCAACTCTCCTCCTTTTTCTTTTTCTTGGATTTTCAAGATGTGAGGATCAGTCTTCTGAGCCTCTCTGATTTATGCTAGCAATCCCGACTGAATTTGTAAGCTAGCAAATCGAATCCCTACCTCAGTGGCTTCTGGCTTCCATGAACAAATTTCCTCCAAAGTCTCCAAATCCTTGATAATTAAACTTGCAACAGTAGCCTTTCGGCTTAAAGCATCAGCAACAACATTCGCCTTACTTGGCACGTAGTTTATAGAACAATTGTAGCCACTTAATAGCTCAAACCATCTTTGCTGCCTCATATTCAAATCCTTTTGTGAAAATAAATATTTGAGACTCTTGTGGTCAGTAAAAATTTCAAATCTGCCACCCCACAAGTAATGACGCCACTTCTTCAAAGCAAACACAACTGCAGCTAACTCAAGATCATGTGTAGGGTAATTAACTTCTTAAGGTTTCAACTTCCTAGAAGCATAAGCAATCACCTTACCATTCTACATTAAAACACAGCCCAAACCTTCTTTAGATGCATCACTGTAGACAACAAAGTTTTATGTACCCTCAGGTAAAGCTAGTATAGGAGCTGTAGTTAGTCTCTTCTTCAGTTCTTGGAAACTGGATTCACATTTAGCATCCCAGTTGTAAGTAATTTTCTTTCGAGTCAACTGGCTTAAAGGTCCATAAATTTTGGAAAAGTCTTTAACAAACCTCCGATAGTAACCTGCCAAACCCAGAAAACTCCGAATCTCTGACACCGTTTCAGGTCTCTTCCAAGATGAAACAACTTCAATCTTAGCTAGGTCTACTGAAATTCCTTGATCTGAAATGATATGGCCTAGAAAAGATATTTGATTCAACTAGAATTCACACTTGCTGAATTTTGCAAAAAGCTTGTTTTCTTGCAAAGTCTGTGGCACAATCTTCAAATGTTGTTCATGTTCAGCCTCATTCTTAGAGTACACTAACATGTCGTCAATAAAGATTACGACAAATTGATCAAGATAAGGTCGAAAAACCCTCTGCATTAAGTCCATGAATGCGGTTGGTGCATTCGTCAATCCAAACGGTAACACAACAAATTCATAGTGGCCATATCTAGTCCTGAATGTCGTCTTAGGTATATCGTCACTCCGAATCCTGAGTTGATAGTAACCCTGCCTCAAATCAAATTTGGAGTAAACACTCGCACCCTGCAACTGGTCAAACAATTCTTCAATCAATGGCAAGGGGTATTTGTTCTTAATCATGACTTGATTAAGTCCCCTGTAATCAATACATAACCATAGCGTGCCGTCTTTCTTTCTCACAAACAACACAGGCGCACCCCACGGCGAAGAACTAGGTTGTATAAACCCTTTCTCAAGCAAGTTCTGAAGCTGAATTTTTAATTCCTGAAGTTCAGCCGATGCCATTCTATAAGGACTTCTAGAAATTGGCGCAGTGCCTGGCATAAGATCAATCACAAATTCAATCTCCCTATCCGGTGGTAAACCCAGTAATTCCTCGGGAAATACACCAGGGAAGTCTTTAATAATTGGAACCTCATTCAAATTCAACTTATCAGTAGGTTGATTGATCAAATAAGCTAGGTAAGCTTCACAACCCTTATTCAATAACTTAGAAGCCTTGATCGATGATAAAAGAGGTATTCGGGCAGCCCTGCAGTTCCCAACAATCTCTAGTACTGGTAGGTCAGAAATCTGAAGATATACAATTTTTGTTCTACAATCCAACTGAGTATAGTATTTCCCCAAACAATCCATTCCCAAAATGATTTCAAAGTCACAGAAGGGCAATATAATTAAATCTGCAGGAAATTTACGGTTCTTAATGCATATATCACAAGATTTGCAAATAGACTCAGTAACAAATTTCGCACCCAAAGGCGTACTAACTTCAACTTCATGCGGCAGTTTATCAATGCAAACATTCACAGATCGTGCACATGCAGGAGTTATAAACAAATGTGTAGCTCCATGATCAATCAAAACTTTAACTGGCTGAGTATTGAGAAGAAAGGTACCTTCCATTATTGCGGTAGTGTCGGGTAGCTCCTCCGCATCTAGTGCAAAGACCCTAGCCTGTACCCTCTGTGCTGGACCTGCACCTACAGCCCTATTCTGCACACCTTGGCCTCTAGTACGACCCTGAACATTCTTATACTTAGGGCAATCTTTCACCCTATGGTCATCACTTCCACAACTGGTGCATTTACCCCTCTTCCTCCAGCAATTAGCCTCAACGTGCCCCGATCGATTACAAAAGTTACACTGCTGATTTTGTCTTACAACAGTGTTTCCTATAGGTGCGGGGGCTCTGGCAGTAGTAGGAACTGTACCTCCCTGCTGAGGTCTAGTCACAGCTGGCCTAGCCTGAATCTGATACTGTGGCTGATACGGATGTTACTGAGGAACCTGCGCAAAAGTCTGATACTGCCTCGACTGACTCTGGCTGCTCTGGCCCAAGTACTGTTTTTTACTCGGCTGGCTACTATCCGCTATCATCTCAGCCTTCCGTTTCTCAAACTTCGAGGTTGCTTGGAATGCCTCGGGAAAAGTAGTGTAAGTCTGCCCAGTCAAATGCAGCTGAAAATCCATTCTCAGCCCACGAACAAACCTATGAATCATCCTCCTAGCTGGCCGTACCAGCTTGGGCATATACCACGACAGGCTGACAAACCTAGCCTCATACTGTGCAAAAGTCATGTTTCCCTGCTTCAGGGCCACAAATTCGTCTTCCCGCCTTGGCCTAGCCATCTCGGGAATATACTTGTCCCGAAACTCACTCACGAAATCATCCCATAAATGCGGAACATCCTCACAATCCCACTTCAACCTGACAGTGTTCCACCACTATTCTGCGTCGCCCTCTAATAGAAATGCCTTATCAGTGTACTTCAAAGTAGCGATAATTTTCTCAACACGGTTAATCCATCTCTCGGCTGCCTCATCATTCGGCTCTCCAAAGAACTTACCCGGCTCGTGCCTCAGGAATTTCTCTAACTGGTTATTCTCAGCCCTATACCCTTGTCCACCAGGATTAGCTTGATTTCCCTGGGGATTATTATTCATGTCCTGCCTCTGCTCATGCAGTACCTGTGTAATCCGGTCAACTGCTGTGGTCATAGTAGCCATAAACTGTTCAGGCAACGGTTGCTGACCCTGTTCTGCTGCCTCTTCATCTGCCCCTTGACCTTGAATACCACAACGTCGCGACATAGTAACAACTCACAAAAGCTGGCAGCATATAAAAGCAGTTTATAGACAGAAATATAGCACATAAGATTAGAGATAATACTCAAGTCAATAACAATCAAATATCCTATCACACAATTCACATAACACAAAATTGACATGCCAACCATTTCACTTAAACACATAAGACACTCAAGTTCACATAATCATGCTATAGCACTTTTCACTTAACAATCATACAATAACACTTTAGCATTTTAGACCTTTACCCCAAAGACCGAGAAACATATCCCGGCTCATGCAAGACTGTCATGCTCTGATACCACCTAAAGATGTCACGCCTCGACCCGACCCCGCAAAAGGCCAAGCCCGGACCCGACCCCGCAAAAGGCCAAGCCCGGACCCGACACACGGACGGAGTCTCCTCTGTACCGTGGACGATCCGAAACCCTACATTCAATATAATACTTGCGAATTCCATAATAAACATTTGAAACAAGCCAACTTTTTTAAAAAAAACATACATCTTCTCATTAACAACTTTGCAAACCAAAAATGTCATGCATATTACACAAGTATTTATGCCACTAAACAGTTAACCAATAGCATGCATTTCTTACTAGTCACATGAGTATAGCTTTACAACTTTACATCCTTCAAACTTTTACAACATAAGACCATTTAGGCCTCAAAATAGAAACTACATACAAGGCTACAAGCCTCAAAATAAAGCAACGACCAAGCATTAAACACATCAAGCATGGCTCGCACAAAAGTCTAGCAACCAACCACCAGCTAAGCAAAGAAGTGCTATCAAGGAAACACCTCCACTTGCTCCTCTTCCTCAATTACCTCAAGAGGATCAGCTTCAACTACTCCTGTAAAAAATATGGTATAGAAAGGAATGAGCAAAAACTATTGCTCAGCGAGGGCAAATGGTCTCAAGGACGGAGATGAGAGGAGAATGCAATGCAAATAGCCAAACAATTCATTCAATTATCATATAGAGATACAAACAAAGCGAACAATAAAACAAGACAAGCATTAAAACTATAAACACTCATTCAAAGGATACGATTCACTTTCTACGAGCAACTTTCAATCACGAATTCAATGACGACGCGCTGGCCCAAACCACCTTATAACTTCAGTTTGGAATACCCCAGAAGTATCCATCAATTCTACGACCCAAATCTCCCTGGGAGGCAACCCAAGAGAGAAAGGGAATAGGACACGGAGCTAGGGCAACCAACACTGGCAACCCGAGGCTACCCAGAGAGGCCCATCACACCGCCCCTGACTCTATGAATGCAATACAATATACAATGCAACAATCGAGCAATCAAGCAATAGAGCCACACGTGGGAGAATAACAAAGTAGGTTACTCTCGCCCGCAATAGCAACAGTTGATAAGCATTTCAATCAAAATCAACTCTAACAAGCATATCAAGCAATATTAAACATTCTATAGGCATAACATTAAGATAACAAGCAAAATCACAAATCGACCCCAACTATCAAAACGCTACTATTTCCAAATGAGCCACAAGTTCTGGAAACCGACTTCACCAATCCTCCTAGGTTACCATAAGGCACACCTAAAGACCCCGAAACCCTACTTTACCCTAGAATTCACGCAAACCCCCGATTTCCCCCTTTGCTCGTTTGAACTACAACTACTCTATCCAAACACCCAACCAATGTTATAACCACACCAAAAGTGCTTCCATGGCCTCCCGAGACAATGCCATCACGCAAAACGAGAAAATGCCAAACTCGACCTAAACGACCCCGACTTTCACTAGTGCATTTTTCTCATTTTTCCCATTACACAACCCAAACAAACCATGCATTTAGGCATTCTAGCATAACCAGCATCTTTTCACATCAACAGAAAGCATAACGGAACAACTTCTACGTTTCGAGGGTTTACTATTCATATTTTACTATTCAATTAACATTTTAAATTACAATCTCAACATTCAACCGCAGAAAATGTTAAAAAGCTATAAATACATGTTCTACAATTGTCAAGGAACATTCTTTAAGCATTAAAATGATTAAAATAACAAACTACGGATAAAATCCAAAAATATTAAAGTTGAGACATATAACATTAAAATGCGCAAATAACGTGCTTCCCTCACCTTGGACACTCCTAGTTGCTAAGAAAACCACGCTGGATGCCTCGGTATCAACCCCATGCAAGCTCACGCGAAGATTGGAAGTTTGAAGATTGAAAATCTTTTTTTTTCTTTCCTCTTGGTTTCGACCTGCTTGTTTTGTTTTTTTCAGCTTGTTTTTTTTATATTTTGCAATGTATTATATGCTTAAAAGATGACAAGCCTTGGTCAAAATGGTCAAGCCCTTGGTCAACTAACTTAAGTTGGTCAAATTGTCTATTTTTAGGCATTTTAAAGCTATAACAACCATCACCAAATTAATTCTAGCTAACAACAAATAAAACACTAAAATTAAAACACTAAACACTAGTTTTCACTATTTGTTGAGGACTAGAAAACACCCTCTAACTATCGCTCTCGATATGCAATGCACTTTGCGACAATAAAGAAGTAACAATTAAATCTCAAAGAATTTAAGAAAATATAATTTTTAGAAAGATAAACAAGAAAATTCCACATTCCGGGCTCGGGTATTACATACCTCATGCAGTGCTGATTACCGTAAGTAGACCTAGCTGAAAGTTCTGTAAAATAATATAGAGAAGAATACCAAAGGCCAATCTCTAAATGAAATCCTCCAATCACTGAGTCCCTACCGCAACATCTTAGTCAAACATCAAGTATAGATTCCCCAGAGTAAAAAGGCCGAAGGAGAAGCCGTAAACAATACAAGATAATAAGTCCAAGTAGAATCCCAAGTGTAGGATCTTCCAACAAATGCCAATAAGAAAAAAAAACTAGTAGAATGCCCAATAAGAATTTCAAAGAATACCGTAAGTAATGTTACACCATAAGTCCGATAGGAATTCCAATTACCAAACCAACTGAGGGATGCCAGGAAATAAAAAATAAAAAAATACCCAAACAATGCTCCAGTAAGAAAGTACCAAGAATTGCCCAATAAGTAATACTAAATAAATGGCTACTAAGAATCCTAGAGAATGCCATTGAAGAATTTCCAATAAGGAATGCCGGTAGCACTCCAATAAAGACCGAGACACATATACCATAGATAATACTGTGCAGTAAGTCCAATTGAATACCCAATAGCCAAGTCTACCAAGAAGTTCCAACAGAAGTTCCAAAGAATGCCCCAATAAGAAAACCAAAGAATGCTCCAGAGAACAACCAAATAGAACCCCAAAAGACTACTCTTTCACAACTGGTAAACACAGAGGAGGATCTTAGAGATTCGCCAATAACCAAGCTCCAGAAGCAAACACCAACTCCCAAATAAAGGCTAATTAAATGCCATTCATTTCCTGCCAATCCATACACCTTGAAAGGCCAACTGTGAACCACTTTCTTCAGGGGAGGAAGAAGTCTTTCTTACCATTTCAATAGGACATGTATAAATGCCAAGATATCACATTTATACACATGCCTTAAACTATTATGCAAGCAAGTTTACAAAAGAGTTTATAAAACAGTTTATTCAACAAAGTCACTCAAGCACGACAATCAAGTCAAGCACAACATAATCAATTCAAATCACGGCATAACCAATTCAAGACATTCCAATACACATATTACAAGCAATACTTCAAGCAAATAACAATTCACGAGGTCGATTCGATTCACGATGCCAATTCAATAGGTCAATTCAATACACAACTAGACACTTCACTTCACTTGAGAAACATTTAACACATAACACATAACTATATCACATAGGTGCATACATTCAAGTCAAGACACACAATCTCACATACAACCATACACTTTCAAGACACACTTAACAAGCACACATTCAAGGATCACTACCTACCAGACCGAGGACCCTATCCCAGCTTATGAGCTAAACAAGCTCTGATACCACCTGTAACACCCCGATCCCTCTCGAGACCGGGAGTTCTATCAATCAATCTAATCACAACCCAATTCCAAACCCGGGCAAAATTTTAGGGAAAGACGGACGGAGTCTCCCCTGTTTCTAGGCAAAATGTAAAACCTGAAATAGCATATAAGTGGACCAGCACCGTGTCCAACCATACAAACACCTCAAGGCCATCCGAGCCTTGGTTCTCAACAAGCGAACACAACCAAATATACATTTCAATTTAAAAGCTAACCTATCTCTTTTCATCTTTGACAAGAACATTCATGCTAGGCAATTAAACTACATTAACCCATTACATAAAATAGACTATCATACCATTCTAACTCTTTTCTTTTGGCATTACAAACATACATTAAAGTTAAACTATTCTATCTGAATACATAAACTAGCTTTTCCAAATCACCTCAATAACCTAGAAAACTCATATTACATTCCTTTTTAACATTAAATACAAACAACTCATGAAACATACATCTTTGCATCTTTGACAACTCAAGCCACATAGGCACGCAAGACAACTCTTCAAGCACGAACTTTCACATAATCACGAACTTTCCAGCTAACATGGCATTTCCTGAAATGTGGTGGTGAGGAGTGAGTATACACAACACGTATACTCAGTGAGGGCGAGACAGATATCGAGGTGGAGAGAAAGAAAGTCGTGCAATGCAAATAGACACAGTTAAGCAATAAAGTCAATAAGAAAGCATTCAATACAAACGACAATATAATAAACAATCAAGAAAGCATTAACACAACCATTCAAAGCTATACCACACTCTGAAGGCTATGGTTCACTCATACGAGCAATGTACCATTTCACGAGCGATACATCAATCTCGAGCTTGATGTTGACAACAATGACAATAAGCGCGCAACCACCTTATAACTTTAGTTTGGAATACCCCGGAAGTATCCAATCAATTCTACGACCCAAATCTCCCTGGGAGGCAACCCAGGCGAGAATGGGAATAGGACACGGAGCTAGAGCAACCAACACTGGCAGCCCGAGACTACCCAGAGAAGCCCATCACTCACGTGCCTGACACTATGCAATGCAAGACACGATACAAGGCGATAAACGAGTGATAGCACAACAATATAGATTAGAGGCGATAAATGAGATATCAAGCATTTACAATCAATACTAGCATTCAATTAACTTTTCAAGCACAACTATCATTAATAGTAACAAGAACACCAATTAAACAAGTAATAGCAGTTCAATTAACTTCTCTTTGTTTTTTTTTGTTCGTCTTCATGTCTTTTGTTGCCTTTGGTCTGCGACCAATTTTGCTTTTGCTTTTTTCTACATTTTCTTGATTGTGACACCAGGTGTCATGCATTGTGTACTTTGATGTACTTTTCCTTTTTCTTTCAATAAAATACCACTGAATTATCAACAACAAAAAAGCAGTTCAAACACGAAAACGACAAATATCACTATTCAATCTCTAACTTCCAAAGGCAATTACGAGCAAACGAACTACGAGATTAGGAAACCGATTTCACTACATTCACTTAGGCACTACAAGGCACGTTTCTATGTCACTAAACTTCACTTTCTCACCCGAGGCCTGAAAGTCCACCTACTGTGTTTGAACTACAGCTATGCTAACCGGTCATTCAATCAACGCCACAACAGTGCCAAAAGTGCTTCCATGCCCTCAATTGCAAAACCCCCAACTCAATTCTAGCACGGTCAACTTTTGGTCAAACGGCCCCTTTACGTTTCTTTGTCTAATTTCTAATTTTATCAAAGGCCGGTCCTGTGAAACCCCACTTTTCTGCTTATCTCGTTTTACGTGCTATACCTCATTTTGAGTGCATATGATCTGTTTATGTGCTATAGGACCTAGAAAGTTATAATTTTGATGTCAATACTACTAATACGTGCTAAATGTGCATTCATGAAATTTTTATCAAAAACGGGATCAGAAATTTTATCGTCGTCTTTTAGTGAATAGTGTTTTGGACGCACGTCCGCTAAAATTTTGAAACTGGTTTTTTTAACCCTTCTAGACCTAGTCCACGGACTTTAATAGACCTGTGTTTGATGAAAACGGTTTTAAAATCGGCTTAAGAATTTATTAGGGTTTTTACACCGACTTTTGCGAAAATCGAGTTTTAAGCCGACTCGGGTGAAATTATTGGATTGTAAAACTTCTTGTCACCTAAAAATAATTTACTTGAGCTAGCTTGGGTGTTGAATAAATGTTTTGAACTTTGGTGATCAAGAAAATGCAATTAAAGTCAAGAAAACACAAAAATACTAATTTAAACTAACTTTGACTTTATTTAATTGTTGACCATATAAGCTTATATCACCTACACACACTAAAAATAACACAAAACACCATCACAAACACACACATTGCCGTGAGAAGGAGAGAAAAAGAAAAGAGATTTCAAAGCTTTTCAATCCAAATTTTCAAAGAAAAACTTGGTTTTTGTCCGTAGAACTTCGCACCGACTTGGATTCTGCTTGTTGGGCACGCACTTCACGCATTCCTAGGCTTATATCGCATCAAAGGTGAGAGAAAAATTCTAGATCTCAAAATGTCATTTTTATACTTTTGCTCATAAATGAAAATTTAACCGTTAGAATTGAAATCTGATGATATATTATTGCTCCTTGCATGCTAGGGATCATTTTGATGCAATACTACAAATTTCTGTCGGAGGTAGCATAATTTTTATTTTTCGGGTATTTAATTTTGATTAAAATGTTCAAAGTTGAATTAAATGAGTTGTGTTGATCGAAATCGATTGCCGTCGATTTCTAAATACTTGATAATTACGTGTTAGCGCTGTTGTAATGCTGAATTTTCGATTACATTGTTCGTGTGAAAATCCGGAAAATCCAGCCAAGACATCCTAGGGTTTTAGGGTTATCGGGCATGATTTGGAGGTGTTATGGTGGATTTCCGAGAGGGCTAATGTAGTAGGTTGAATGGGTGAGTGATAGAAACTGATTTGGCAATGTTTGGATTAGTAGATTGTAAGTTATGAATTTTAGAAGTTTAGGTTGTCATTCTTTAATTTCTTGAACGATGCCTTTAGATGGTTGGGTGGTGTTTGAGTGTTGAATGGTGAGTTGTTGATGAGTAATTTAGGGTTTAATTGTGTATATAATGCATGTCCGGTTAGATGGCCTACTTTGTCATCTAACTTCGTTGTTTGTTGTTTAATTAAATATTGATGTTATAGTGATGTTATTGATTGATTATTATTGAGTTCGGGAATCGGGCACTTTCGTTGCTGATCTCCTAATTGATTGATTGATTGATGATTGATTGATGATTATGGAGTCTTGGTATGTGTGTGCCACCTCTCGGGCAACGTTGGGCTGTCGGGTTGATAACGGCATGACTGCCATAGGCTACCCCCAGCTCGCATGACGGAGGTGTCATGGAGGGAGGGGCTAGTGAGGTACCTCGGATGCGTGAGTAATGGGGAGTTATAAGAAGAACGGTTGAGATCATGATGGCGTATGGAGCTACACCAAATAGAGTATCCTTTATTGAATGGTTATATAGTTATGTGATGATAATGTTATTATTGTTATTGTGTGTTTACTGACTCAAAGGATTATTCCAAGGTGTTTAGTAGACCTTGCTCGAGATCTATCGGATCCTCATTGGGCTTATGTATATAAGCTCACTCTCTATTATTGCATGCTTACAGGTATTGCAGAGCCGGATTACGGGTACGTGCCTCCTGAGGAGGAAAATGTGCCTTACGTGGACGTGTCATATGTTCCTGAGTCTTATCCATGATTCTATGTTGTTTAATGTCATGTACATTAGCTTAGTAGACTTTTATATGCTTTATGGTTCTTATTGTAATAGATGTTGAAAAGATGATGATCCAAATGATGTTAACTTAGTGGCTTTCTTTTGTCTATGGTTAAGTTTTTAGATAGGTCTCAACTTATTTTTGAAATTTATGATAAGGTTAAGGTATTGTATGTTATGTTGGAACGGAGGCAGATAACGAAGACTGATTATTGTATATTACGGTTATGTTGTGTGTTGTTATGCTGTTGAGGAGTTGTTGTTTGTATGGTTATAGAATTGGATGTTTAATGTTATTAATGAGGTTGGTTTAGAACCTCGAAAATCTATTTACTGTCGTTATGCTGCCGAAATTCCGTTGCGTCCTGACTGATTGTAGGTGGGGTCGAGTTGGGGCGTGACATTTAAGTGGTATCAGAGCGCATGTTAGTTGTCAGCCGGGGTATTCTCGGAATGTGGGTAAAGGTCTTAGCATGAAATATGTATGAAAAGAAAGAAAAGTGAAATATGTATTGGTATGATTAAATGATTAAGTGATTATGTGATTTAAGTGCTTATGTGATTATGTGATCAATTTGCTTATGTGATTGAAACTTATGTGATCTATGTGCTTTATATGAGTTTGTTGTTTATGTGTTAAAAGTTGTATATAATATGTTTATGTGCTATAACATGTGCTAACTCTTTGATTAGTACGATGGCCGGTAGATCGAGGACTCGTGGTAGGCCCGAGATTGTAGATGAGGTCCCTGGTAATGTGGCACAGGGCAGTGATAGGGGTGATGTCAGGTTAGGGGTAGCAATGGATCGGATTGCAGATTTGATGGCTGGGCAGGCCCAGTTGTTAGCAGGTCAGGCTGCTCAGACTCAGGCGTTGCAGGCTCAGATACAGAATGTACAGGGTGGTAATCACGGTCGAGGTACTATGAAGGAGTTTCTGGGGTACTATCCTCCTAGATTTCAGGGAGAGCCTGATGATAGGAAGGCCGAGTCGTGGATTAGTAAGTTAGAGAAAAATTTTGATTCTCTCGGGTACACTGATGAGAGGAAGGTGACTTGTGCTGTCTATTTGCTTGATGATGAGGCAGAGGAATGGTGGCGCACTGTGAGAGCCAGTTGGGAGACCCGGGGTGTTTCGTATGTTTGGGATACCTTTCTGACTGCTTTTAGGGATAAGTATGTCCCGAGGGTTGCACGGGAGAGGAGAGAGGCTGAGTTCTTGTCTTTGGTACAAGGGGATTCTACTGTGGCTCAGTATGAGGCTACATTCACTAGGTTGTCCCGGTATGCACCGGAGTTTGTAGCTGTGGAGGAGAGGAAGACCCGTAGATTTATGTTGGGATTGAGGCCCGAGATTCAGGATGTAATGGCTCTGAATCGCTATGATATCTTTACTGAGGCTTTTGATGCAGCTTCTAGGTTAGAGAAGAGGAAAGGGGATCAGATTGTCTCCAGTCAGCCTAGTAAGAGGCCGTATCAGCCACAGGGCCAGCAGGTTATATATAGGCCTCCAGTACAGCAGGTTGTCTATAGGCCACCAGCCCAGCAGGGTTCTTATAGGCCACAGGGTCAGCAGAGTTACTATCGGCCTCAGTTTCAGCAGAGGCCATATCAGGTTCAGACTCAGTATAAGCCAGCCCAGTCTCAGGGTCAGTACAGGCCTAGTGTGGTGAGACCTCAGCAGCAGGCTGTATCAGCTGCTTCATCAGCTTCTGGTTCTTCTAGGGGCAGTGTTAGTGCCACATCATCGTAGTGTAATTACTGCAAGCGCCCAGGGCATGTGGAGTCCGACTGCAGGGTAAAGGCAGGGACATGTTTGGGTTGTGGTAGCATCGAGCATAGGGCGAAGGATTGCCCTAGATATGCGAGGACTGAGGGTCGGGCAGCGACTCAGGGTTACCAGGGTAGGCCTACGGGCAGTGTACCACAGCAGCAGCGGGTTCAGGCTCGGGCTTACGCAGTTGATATGGAAGAGATGCCTGAGGAGACTGCAGTGGTAGAAGGTAACTTCCTTATACTTGATCAACTTGTTAAAGTGTTGATTGATTCTGGTGCTACGCATTCTTTCATTACTCCTACTTGTGTGCAACGTGTTAAATTACAACCTGAAAGATTACCTTATGTGATTGAGATTAGTACCTCTTTGACTGATAAGTATGTTACTGGCTTCGTATGTAAGGATTGTATAATACATGTTAAGGGGCATAATTTTCCTTCGGACCTTATCTTATTTCCTATCCAGGGGTATGATGTTATTCTGGGTATGGATTGGCTTTCTAAGTATGATGCCCAGTTGAACTGTAGAACCAAAGTAGTACAGTTTCGCTTACCGGATCAGCCAGTAGTAGAGGTAGCGGGTAACCGGGGTGCTAAGACGAGTTTTGTTATCTCAGCAACTAAAGCCGTTAAGTTGGTGAGTAAGGGGTGTTCGGGTTATCTAGCTTATTTGATCAACAAGCCATCTGATAAGCTACAGCTAGAAGAAGTCCCTATTATCCGGGAATATCCTAATGTATTTCCCGAGGAGTTGCTAGGGTTGCCGCCAGAGAGGGATATAAAGTTTGTGATTAATCTTGTTCCCGGTACTCAACCTATTTCTAAATCGGCGTACCGGATGGCACAAGCTGAGTTGAAGGAGTTAAAGACTCAGTTACAGGAGTTATTGAAGAAATGATTCATTCAGCAGAGTTCTTCACCTTGAGGAGATCCTGTTTTATTTGTGAAGAAGAAGGATGGTACTTTGAGATTGTGTATTGATTACCGTGGTTTGAATCAGGTGACCATCAAGAATAAATATCCTTTGCCACTGATTGATGAGTTGTTTGATCAACTTCAGGGAGCCAAAGTCTATTCTAAATTTGATTTGAGGCAGGGGTATTATCAGCTTCGGATTCGTGCGGAGGATGTTCTGAAGTCTGCCTTCAGGACTCGGTACGGGCATTATGAGTTTGTTGTTATGCCCTTTGGTTTAACTAATGCACCGGCAGCATTCATGGATCTTATGCATCGAGTCTTTCAGCCGTACTTGGACCAGTTCGTGGTAATTTTTATTGATGATATCTTGGTCTATTCTAAATCTGAATCGGAGCACGAGCAACATCTACGGCTTGTATTAGAGAAGTTGCAGGAGCATCAGTTGTTTGCCAAGTTCAGCAAATGTGAATTTTGGCTGCAACGGATTTCTTTTCTTGGCCATGTTATTACACAGAGCGGTATTTCTGTAGATCCCACTAAGATTGAATCGGTGATGTCTTGGAAGCGGCCAGAGAGTGTTACTGATGTCCGTAGCTTTCTTGGCTTGGCGGGTTATTACCGTAGGTTTGTCAAGGACTTCTCGAAGATTGCGGGGCCACTATCTAAGTTGACTCAGAAACGGACTATCTTTAATTGGGATGAGAAGTGTGAGAGTGGGTTTCAGGAGTTGAAAAAGAGGTTAACTACCGCTCCAGTACTTGCTCTACCAGAGGGGACCGATAATATGGTCATTTACAGCGATGCATCCAAGGAGGGCTTGGGATGTGTTCTTATGCAGGATGGCCGAGTTATTGCCTATGCTTCTCGAAAGTTGAAACCTTATGAAGAAAATTATCCGACTCATGATCTTGAGTTGGCAGCAGTTGTCTTTGCACTCAAGAAGTGGCGTCATTATCTGTGGGGAAGTAAGTTTGAAATTTTCACTGATCATAAGAGTCTGAAGTACTTGTTCTCACAGAAGGAGTTGAATATGCGCCAGCGGAGGTGGATGGAGCTTCTTGGAGATTATAATTGTTCTATCAATTATCTGCCTGGAAAGGCAAATGTTGAGGCAGATGCTCTCAGCTGGAAGGCTAGTATTTCTTGTTTGGCTGTCAAGAAGTGGGAGGTTCTTGAGGAGTTTAGTTATTGGAGACCAGAGTTGACTCAGGTTGGAGTGATGTGTTCACATCTCCGTATTCAGCCTTTATTATTGTCTCAGATCAGGGAAGCTCAGCAACTTGATGTTAAACTTCAGAAGATCAATGATCAGATCACGGGTGATTAGTCTGACTTCAAACTGCATGAGGACGGTATTCTTCGGTTTCGGAACAGGGTTTGTGTTCCCGATGAACCGGGCTTGAGGCGAGGTATTCTGGAGGAAGCTCATAATTCTAAATATACTATTCATCCCGGTGGAACCAAGATGTATCGGGATTTGAAGCAACATTACTGGTGGAACAACATGAAGAGAGAGGTTGCTCAGTTTGTATCTAGATGTTTGACTTGTCAAAGAGTGAAAGCCGAGCATCAACGACCTGTAGGTTTGCTTCAGCCGTTGGCTATACCAGAGTGGAAATGGGAGCATATTACGATGGACTTCGTCACAGGGTTGCCTAGATCACCGAGGGGTAATGATGCAGTTTGGGTTGTCGTGGATCGTTTGACGAAGACAGCTCATTTTATTGCAATGAGGATGGGAGATGAGGTTACAAAGCTGACGGATCTCTATCTGGATCAGATTGTTAGACTTCACGGTATTCCATCCAGTATTGTCTCTGATCGAGATCCAATTAAAACCAATTATTAAAATAATCAAAATAATCATTATTCATTTAAAAAAATAATTAATTTAACTATTTCTAGAATATTTTAAAGAATTATGAAGTTAATGTTAAGATACAATTGAATAAGTTAATATAAGCACGTAATCAAATGCAATTAAACACTAACATTTAAGATAACACTTAATTAAATGCAATTTAAATGCTACTAAATGCATGCCGGGTTCGGGTTATCATAATGAAGGCAGAGTAGGAATGCCGACAAGAGTTTCAATAAGAATACCAAAGGGATACCATAATAGAAGTCCATACAAAATCCCCGAGCAAAAGACTAAGAAATACCGGACAAGAGGATCGAATGAGAGCTCAGAGAATATGCACTACATACAAAATTGAACACTGCCTGTAAACCCAAATCAGAATTCTATAGAAGAATGTTGAAGAAGTATACCAAAGCCAATTACTGAACATAACCCCCTGAGCACTAAGTTCTCTTCAATGACCATCAATAGTCAACTGATCAACCATTCCATCTCTCTATTGGTCTACATCTCAAAGTAAGCTGCTACTGGTCATCTCTTTATAGGGAAGAGCGTTCACTTACTATATTAACGGGTAATACATGTATGCGGTGGATTTTACATAAGATAAACACTTTATACACTTTATTACAAAAAATCACTTACATGCATAATTAATCACATAAATAAACATACCATATAAGTTTCATTTATTACACAAGGAGATCACATAGGTGCACACATAATCACAAAACACAATACACATATTACACAATCTTCACTTGTTACACAAATAAGTCATAAAAGGCACATATATAGTCAAGACACACAAGTCTTCCAAACAAGTACACACATCAATTCAAGACACACTTTACATGCACGCACTCAGGATTGCTACCCAACAGACCGAGCACCATGTCCCGGCTGAGAGCTAACTAAGCTCTAATACCACTTCTATAATGCCCCGATCCCTCACGAGACCGGAGCCCCGTTCCAATACCCGAGGTCACGAAAAATGAGGGAAAACGAACATAGTCTCCCTTGTTTATAGGGCTATTAATTCACCTGCAAGCAGTCACTTATCCTCAAAACTACAATCCAAGTCCATGGTACAATACCATTCACACAAGCATGCAACTAACTAGGCAATCAAGTGAACCATTGAAGTTATTACAACCCATCTACAGTTCCTAACTTATACAAGAATACAAGCTTTACTTTATGTTACAACCTTTTAGACAATAAAAACATACACAAGGTTTCATAATCTCAAAACTAAACACATACAACTAGTAACTTGCATTTCCTGCACATAGACCAGCACATAGCATCCAACCACAGGTTTTCCTGAAACATGTTAAAATGAGAAATGAGTAACCAAAGTTACTCAGTGAGGGAGGTGATGCAGTAAACCGGGAAGTGCTATATGATATGCAACAAGATGACAACATTTTCAACACCAACTAACAAAGCTAAATGGACAAGTATTTAATCACGTATATAAAGGATACGGTTCCACTTGTCTTCCATCACGAGCCACGAACCAAGATCTTCAAGCAAGTGCCGGCAAAACCCTTATTCCTCCAAAATGGGGTACTCCGGATGTACCCCGATCCTACGACCCTTTCTCTTGAGGTAGGTCCATATGCCCAGCAGGTGAACCACACCTCTGGTGTAGTAGAGTATACTCAGCGAGAGAAATGGAATAGGCACTATGGTAGTCAAGGGAGCACGGCAAGCCCGATGCCGCCCGTGCTTTTCGATGCTACCATGTCTGAAAAGGTTGCGCAACCCCAGGTCAAGATCACGAGAAACGAGAATATCAAATCACGTAAAAGGAAAGACAAAGTAGGCCACCCTCGCAGTTAATCACAAATAACACGAAAAGACTCAAGATAGCAA
Source organism: Ehretia macrophylla (assembly GCA_037974665.1). NCBI lineage: Eukaryota > Viridiplantae > Streptophyta > Magnoliopsida > Boraginales > Ehretiaceae > Ehretia > Ehretia macrophylla. The sequence goes on along the minus strand of CM075767.1, from coordinate 4,038,885 downwards.
GTAAAATAATACATATAAACTTTATCAATTACTAAATAATTCAATTTAGAAACAATAAATCAAGTTAAGATGCACAGAAGAGATGGAGACTCCCTCACCTCTACCAGGTAGCTAAAGGATACAAGAACTAATGTCAGTCTACTTTCAACACCTTGGATTGGCTTAATGGATCAACCTTAGCATGCAATAGAACATATACTTATCACAAAGAATCTCCTAAAGACATTCGTAACCAACACAATAAAATCACATTAATGGCTCAACTCACAAACTTCTCCAAGTAGATAAATACTCCACACAAGCGTAATTAATTATTAGTTGACCAATTCCAAGACACTAACGTGTAATAAGAACAGTACAACCACATAGACAAGGTACAACATATTCTCACATAATACTATGCAAGTACTTTAAATCATTTCTTTGATCTTGCAAATGGCATTCACTACATTAGAATTCTAACAGTCTAGGTAATGAATCATCCACCTCATAGCAACAAAAGTGACTACACTTTAAACTTATAATATAATACAATTATCATGTACCTCTCATTCTCTATCATGCATAAAACTCATTAAGGCCCTCGCATATAGTTACAATTTAGAAGTAATATAACAATACAATCAAAATATGCACATATCCCAACAAGGTAGCTAAGCAACTCAAATCACAAACCTCACCAATAGGGTATACACATGCTATACAAATGCATATAAACACCTAATCAATCAATTAGAAAGCAATCTCCAACATTTAATTAAACGTTGACACTATTTCCCCTTTGACAACTAAGCAATTTTACTTTCGTACAAGATTCAAGGTTCTAATCCCAAAAGAGGCAAACAACTTATCTTTTCCCACAACCTTCTCAAATAGCTCAATTACACTTTAAATAATCATATAAGTACATAATAACACATCTACAAACACTTATAAGCATCAAAGTAGTCAAATACTACTTTTCCCATTTCTTTAACCAAGTTATTCTTCTCCTATACGCATTTCTAAGTTACAAAACCACAATCTAATCATTATACATTCCTAATTAAGCCAAAAGACACCTATAAAGGCAATGAAAACCCGTTTTGGAGACAAAAGTTCAGGAATGCCCTGAGCGGATTTTATCTACACCTACCCTATCCGGACCTTAATTTCACGCAACAAAAACACTAAAAGTGCTTCCATGCCCCAAGGATACCTAATCCAAAGTCCAAATGAGTCTAGATTATATTTCGTGAAAAACCCCCTTTTTAAAAAGTTAGCTAATTTGCATTTTAACTCGATTTCGGGCACTTTAACTACGTGTGAACTTCTAGCTATTTTCAATAATGTCTAGAGCATCTAAATGAAGCATCAATTCACTCTAATTAGTAAGTTATAGCAAAACCCTAAATTTTTTTACTATTCATCATCTCCTTACAAGTTTCAATCTTTAATTCTAACCATAACAAGGGCTAATAAACCATAAAAGAGTGTTCCCCAAGCATAATAAGAGGTACTACGAGCATTTCTAAGCAAAAATATAACAAAAATCAACAATTACAAAAATTCAATATAAACCCTAGAATTTAAATGCACAAAATATAAAATTTCCCTCACCTCCAAGAAGCTTAAACACACAAGGAACTAGCTTAATCATCTAGCAATCACCTTGATCTTGCTCCAAAATCCAAAAGCCCCAAGTGTTTTCCCTTTTTTTTTCCTTCTAGAACCTAGTTGTTCTTCACGTTTTTTTTTTCTTTCTTGCTTTGTTTCATTTCGGCTGAATCTACCCCAAAAATACAATTCACTTGCTTTGTTAAATAGCCTTGCTGACTAGACTAACAAAAGCTAAAATAACTAACAAAATAAACTAAGCCAATACATTAGATTTTCACGAGTTGACTTTGGTTGGCTTTCATTCTTTTTTTTTCTTATGTAAAAACTAAAACTAACTAACTAATGGAAAAATTAAATTAATGCATTTAAAATGTCTACTAATGTTTAAACGAAATAAAAACTAGGCCCGAGTAAAATAACATCTAAGCCCGAACATATCAAAATTGCTTAATTCTACCTTCCCGGGCATGCAATGCACATAAATAACACTGATCGAATTTATAGATTAATCCTTGTAAGATAATTATTAAAGCAGATAAAATAAATAAATTAAACTAAAATCGTCTTCGGGCTTGTGAAATATAAATCAGTTAAATATAAATAAATAATAAATATAAGATAATCATTTCTGATAGTGAGTTGAAATTCACATAAATACATTTATTATTAAAAATATTAAGATAGCCCGTTCAGGTCCGAGCCAATTAAATAAATGTTTTTACTAAAAATATTAAGCCAGCTCATTTGGGTTTGAAGAAAAAATAAATAAATAAATATGATTATTAAAATAATAATTAGCTCTTTCAGATCCCGGCTTGGGCTTCCTATTCGAATAGTAAAAAAAAATTAATAAAAAGACATGTAAAATAATTTAAATAAATAAAATAATAAGATAATGGTCCCAAACAAGCTATATCAATATAATTTAAATTAATATAAATATTAAAAATCATAATTAATTAATTCTCGTTGATCAATTAAATACATTTTAAATAAAAGTAAATGGTGATAATATTAAAAATAATTATTCTCAGGTCCGAGACTTCACATTCAAATAGTAAATTTATATCAATTAAAATATCAGTAAGGTGAATTTTAGTAAATAAAATATTTATTTTATGTGTTTATATGTAGATAGAAGATTAGGCTTTGGGCTGTAGAGAAATCTAGTACCAAATGGCCCAAAATGCATTATAGTTTATATTATTCACTCAAGGATACAACTATTTTATATCTCATGTTCTAGGTATTCTATGCACATAATTTCAGTGAACGAATACTAAATAAATACCAAGTAACATGAGAAAAATAAAATTTTAGAAAAATAGAAGACTTGAAAATTTAACCCGGGCTGAGGTGCTACTTATTCAATTAATTGAAAATAATGTAAACTAGCACCTAAATGCAATAAAATAATTTTTAATAATTATTTTACCAAGGTAACTGTCTCATTTAAATTTACTAAATATTATTTACACGTATTTCAAGAAATGTGAAATAGTATAAATAAATGAATAAATTAACATAAACATGTAATTATAACCAAACATTTAAAGTAAACACATAAGTACATGCAAGTAGGTACTATTCGTTACATGCTGGGTCTGGGTATCACAACACGTCCCAACTCGACCCCTCCTAAAACCAAGTAAGGACGTGACAAAATTTTAGCACGGTAATGGCTGTAATATGGCCCCAAACACAAAATTAACTTGCATAAACAGTTCATATAGCAGCAAACAATTGGTTGACTCTGTCGCTGACTAAGAAGGGGCTCTAACTGTATCAGAGGCTGAAAGGATTATTGCTGGTCATCCATCAGAATCTAGGGCTGATAATAACCCTGCTAGCCTTGGAACAGAAGGGATTGCTGCTGACTCTGACTCGGCCTCGACTGTGCCTGCGTCTGGAAAGGCCCTGCATAAACTGGGACTGATACTGCCTCTGTGTCCCTGACCCGGAGCCTGAAATTGACTCGGCTGGCTCTGACTCTATGATTGACAAGCCCTCTTGTTAGGCTAACTAGACTCTGCTATTAATTCGACTTTCCGTTTCTCAAACTTTGTAGTAGCATTAAAGGCATCGCCATAAGTAGAAAACTGAAGCAGAGACAAGCTAAGCTAAATGTCAGGTCTCAAACCCTGAATGAATCTCTGAATGCTTCTCTTCACAAGCTGCACTAACTCAGGGACATAATGGGACAAGATGTTGAATGTAGCCTCATATTGTGCAACAGTCATATCGCCCTATTTCAAGGTCACAAACTCTTCTTCTCTTCTCTCACAAGCCACCTCAAGAGTATAGTTGTCCTGGAATTCCTTAACGAAATCAGCCTATACATGCAGGATATTCTCATTCTCCCATCTCATCTTCACAGTTCTCCACCATTGCTCGACATCTCTATCAAGCAAGAACACAACAAATGAGATCTTTCTCTCATCATTATACTCTAATGCAACATAAATCTTTTCAACGCGGCTCAACCACATCTCGGTCTTTTCATCATCAGGTTCCCTTAAGAATTAGGGTGGCCCATATTTAAGAAATCTCTCTAGTAGGTTGTTGTTACCACTGGTACTGCCACTGCCTTTGCCCCTGTTACCTGCATTACCGAGATTGCTGCCTGGATTATTGTTTCCCCGTTACTTCTGTTCATCCAATACCTTAGTTATTTTGTTAATTGTTGTTGTCATGCTAGCTATAACTTGTTCATTAGTAGGCTGTTGTTCTGCTACCCCTGAACCTAAACCCTAACATGCAGTCTGCCTTCGAGGTCTACCTCCCGCCATCTTTGGTAACCAAAGAACCATTTACAAGTTATAACACGTAAACAGGTTATCTCACATAAGCAAGTTATAAACAATTAAAGCCACATAAGCAACAAACTTCACATAAAACATATTGATCACGTAATTCACATTAATCATATAAAGCATATTGAGCACATAAAACACGTTGACGACATCTAGTTCACATAGCATATAAGACATGCATACATTCTTTCAAAACACATTCACATTAAGAGTTCAGCCCGATAGTCCGAAGATCCTATCTCGGCCTATAAGCTATCTAAGCTCTAATACCACTAAATGTCACGCCCCAACTCGATCCCTCGGGATAGGGAATAGAACATCAGTGGTCGTGTTATTGCTTGACAGCTCGATACTACACAGGGAGACATGAACCAACTGCATATGTTTTAAAGGTTGCAACCCTTCGTGACATTTCGCATTGCATGCACACATAACACATAACACGCATTCACATTCGCATCTTATCGAATTGCATTCATGACATTAGCATAAGACAACAAAGTAGGTTGTCCCTCCATTCATATTAACATAACATATAGCATTTCATATCACTTAACCACGAATTGACTAGGTAACAAAGTAGGTTACCTAATCTTTGAAGGCACAAAGGGCGTCAGCTTCAAAAGCGGGAAAGTAATAGGATCGTCTCGAGTTATATAAATAACAAAAACATGCAAGCGCAGTGGAAACAATAACAATTAAAAGTTTACATGTTAGCAAGTTGTATTCACAAAATCTCAAGAGTAAATCCATAACTAGTACATTAAAGAAAATACATAAGAGTGTATACAATTATATACATATGCATTTAAAATGAAATACAAGAATACCTCGCGTGGAGAACTCCGATGTGCACCAAACGAACTCTTGAAAGAAGATCTTGGCTCGGACAAACCTCATCTGCAAGTGCAAAAGTCCTAGTCAGTCCATGCGTATCCAAAAGCAAAGGACAACTAACTAATTAAAGTGTTAGCTTAGTTAAGTCCAAGAGCTTGAGTATAACTATATAAGTTAAAAACAAGGAGAAAAAAGCCTTATAATTTTCCTAGCTTTGGTCGAATTGCCAAGAGAAAGAGAAAATAATTTTGCTTCTAATTGAGTGCAATTTTCGGCCAAGAGCTAGCCCAAGAATAAGAGATGAAGTCCTCTATTTATTGATGCAAGACTTCATTAAGATTATGTCAAGTGACAATCATCAAACTTATCAAAATAAAATGAAGCCAAGTGTCAAAAATAATCTTCAAGCGGCTGGCCATAGGGGGGCAATTTGGACAATTTTTCATGCAACTTGTTGTTTGTCTTTTAGTGCAAGTTGTCATTTGTCTTTTAGTGTTTGTCTTTCTGTGCAACTTATTTTTCGTCTTCTAGTGAAGACAACCAATAATTAATTCTAAACCCCTTTAGAATAATTAATTAGAGATTGATCCATCAATCTATTTGCATGTTTGCCCTAATACTTTTTAGTATTTGCACTTTGACTCCAAAACTTTCAAAAATTACAATTTTGGCCCACTTAACTGTTAATGTCCAAAATAACACCGTTAATATCCAAAATAAGTTAACACTTTAATGTGTTTCTAACTTAATACCAAGCTCAAAAATGCTTTATTCATGATACCCTAAGTGTGTGACTTTCTAGGTTCATGACCGTATAACAATAAAGGATCTATTCTGAAAATGTCTCCACCATTTTTCGGAATACCTTCATGTTCATCAGTGATGCGCTAGCAACGAACGTATCATGACAGTATATACAGTAATGAAGTCCAATTCCAACAAACCTTTTTATAGTCGTAAATTAACGTGCAGTCCGATCCTTCTGTTAGAATGTCCTGATCATTATGGGGACCATGAAATGATTAAGTCCACTAAACGATTCTATGCATAGATCTAATTCAGTGGAATGAGAGATGACATCTATGGAAAAATGCATTTCCATCGTTCAACTACCCCGATAGAGGATTTCTCATTTTAGACAACCGACACTAGATCGCATAGGATATCGCCTCACTGTCGGAGGTTAACAAATTCTATCTTGACAATTACCTATCGGTCTCTATATCAAAAGACTAAATTACGAGAGGTCGTATCCCACCCTCAAAGAAAGCGAGCATTGTCCAAACGTAAGATTTAGCCCCTGATACATCCGACAACTGTAATTTCTCAAGTCAGAGGATTAATTTGCACAATTTGTAATGAATGACAAACTATTAATCCAAAGTCATGTAGCTTATCATTCTGGTCACATTCAATGATCCGTTCCACTAACGATCAATCATATGTGAGTTAATCGCATCCCTATGCTGTTGTAGCTCAATGGTCGCTACCCTTTATCGTTAACATCTCTATGTTAATCAAAGGTAACAACATATGATAGTCCATACTTGATTATTCTAGTCCCGGTCGAATAATCTAAGGACTATGAATGCTTTTGAATGTTTATCATATCGAAGAAGTATGCCATTGTATTCTCAACATTTTAAGAATATATTTCTTCTATGAAAAATATTAAGAACATATTCATATAATTGAACAGAGAATATGAACATCCATTTAATATGCCATTCAGATTTATACCAAAATACCCTATATAAGGGCATCAAATTAATTTAGATAGCAATTAATAAATAGTTTATTAGTTGTATTTATTTAACTAAATTAATTTGGTGAATTAATTTAGGATATCCAATTAATTGAAAGTTAGTTTAATTAATTGAAAAAATATTAAACTTAATTGTTAATTTTGCTAATATTAATAAATTGTTTATTAATTTGTGCCTCTTTAACACTATTTATTTTGAATATTGTTGTAGGACATCCAATTAATTTAAAATTAGTTTAATTAATTGGAAATATCGATTTAATTTGATTAAATTGATTTAATGCCTTGGAAATTATATAGAATGTCTATGTGTATACCTATTTATGTTAATGATGTATGACATGGATTTAAAGGAGGTTATGGGCTTGTATATCATGATGATTATTGCATTTTATTATTATAATTGTTATAATTATTTATTTGGGTTAAATTGGGCCTACGAGTCCAACCTTCTATTTTTCTGGTTGTAAATCCCTACCCCAAGTAATGTATCCCCTCCTTTTAGAAGGAGTTCTCTATCATGTTTATGTAATCAATAGATATAGGGCTTTGGAACCTGGATCAAGGAGTTGAAGATTTCTAAAAGGCCTAGGCTTGTCCAAGTTAACCCAATTAAATGTAATAATCTTTATTTGCATGACTAGAGTGGTCCATGATAGCTCTAGTGGACCACATTAGGAAAGCCCATAACCACCTATTATTTATGCTCAATTTATTATTATGCATGCCTTATTTATATATATCTCTCGCGATCAATTAATTGGATTAATTAATAATAAGGCAAATAAAACCAATCATTATACTATAATTAAAATCCTCTAAATTATTAGGTCCTTTAAGTGGGTTGAACATTAGATGTTCAACTCACTGCCTCCCATTAAAGTGAATAATAATGGGCCCAACATCTTAATAAACGTTGGAGGCCCTCCGGCCTGGCTTTTATCAAGGTGTTGGGATTATTATTCATTGTATGAATTCCATGGAATCTCTTTGAGATGGTGAATAGGTGGGTTGGCCTCCGTCAGGCCTACTCATCAAGCTTAGAGAGGGACTATGAGATATCATGTTAATGGTTTGACCTAACTGAGCCTTTCAGTGGAGGACCTCCGTCCTGCTGAAGGGGTGCTTGGGGCAGAATTGAGATCACTGAGAGTTATTTGGAAAAATAACTGGTTATGAACCTACCAGATAAATGTGCATAGGTGGGCCGGCCTCCGTCGGGCTTATGTACAATTATTTTGATCTTAGTACCCACTAAGAGAATTTGGATCGAAAATTCCTTCGGATTGAAGGTAGAGGCTATCAATCTGAACAAAATAGTAGGAGAATCCTTTAGACATTGGCCTATGTCTAATGTGATTAGATAATTCATATATTTTAGCAAATTTATTTCCTTTACTTCAATTATTTGCAGATTTAACGGCTAAGACGTTGTCTTTGAGATCACTATTGGATAGTGAAAAGTTGACTGGGCCAAATTATGATAGCTGGTATCGTAAATTGTGCATTGTGCTCGAGCATGAACGTATCCTGTAGTTCTGTCTGATCCAGCACCTGCTGAAACTACTGCCCAAGCGACTGTTGCCGATTGTCGGCGATATCAGAAATGTGTTGATGATAGCATAACAGTTCGTTGTATCATGAGGGCTGCAATGAATAATGAATTTAGTCGCAAATTTGAGGAAACACAACCTGAGGACATCATTCAAGCGTTGAATGAATCTTTCGGCACATCTAATGACGCAGAAAGACATAGGACCTCTTGTGTCATCTTCAGCATTAGAATGAGAGAAGGGACTTCCATCACTGATCATGTATTGTACATGACTGAGCAGATTGAGAAGTTGGCTAAGTTAGGCTATCCGCTCCATGAGTAGCTTGGCAAGGATGCCATCCTCAACTCTTTTCCTCCATCCTACCTCCCTTTCTTGAACCAGTTCAAGATGAACAAGCAGTTGTTAACTACCATGTACTTCTGGGGTTGCTATAAACCTTTGAGAAAGATAATCAACTCCTCAGAAAGACGGTTAATGTGGTTGGAGGTACTAGTTCATCAAAATGCAAGAATTCTTCACGACGTGGCAAGAAAAAGAACAAAAATGCATATGCAGCTCAAAGCGGGGTTAAGAAACCCGCTCAGCAGTAACCACAAGTTCGCAAGCAGAAAGCTGACCAGAGTCAAGCAGAATGTTTCTTCTGTAAGAGGAAGAGACACTGGAAGAGGAATTGTCCTCAGTATCTGGCGTCATTAGATCCAAACAGGCCAAAGAGACAGCAAGGAGTTGCTCAGCAAACTATGTATATGATAACACCTTGCTACTTCAGTGTTATAGACTTTACTACCTATGTATTAGATACATGCAGTCCTTATCATATTTGCAATTTGTTGCAGGGGCTGGAAGTTAGTAGGAAGTTCAGAGTTGGTGAGCGACACCTCAGCGTTGGAAATAGAAATCAAGTTCCAGTACTAGCATTAGGGTGTTTATCATTAGCTACAAACTCAGGAAACTTTAGTCTTAATAATGTTTTCTATTGTCCGGATTTTGTTTTGAACATTATCTCAGTTGGGCTTTTAGCCCAGGATGGTTATTCTTTTACTATTATGAATAATGATTTTGATGTTATTTTGAATAACACTACTGTCATTAAAGGACAACTGAAACATGGAATTTATGTTATAACACAGCCTGTAAACATAATGTATGTTAGCAATAAGCGTCCAAAGCAAGGAATAAACTTAGGTGCCTACCTTTGGCACTACAGGCTAGGTCATATAAATGAAAACAGGATTAACAAGTTAATCAAGGAAGGGTTGCTTGATATTAGTGATCCAGCATCACTACCTACTTGTGAGTCTTGTCTATTGGGTAAAATGACCAAATCTCCTTTTATTGGAAAAGGTGAACGGGCTGTAGAGCTCTTGGGCCTCATGCATACAGATGTATGTGGGCCTATGAGTACAAGTGCTAGAGGATGGTACTCCTACTTTATTACCTTTACTGATGATCTATCTAGGTATGGGTATATCTATTTGATGAGAAATAAGTCATAATCTTTTGAAATGTTCAAAAGATATCGTAATGAAGTAGAGAAACAAATTGGGAAAGATATCAAGATTCTACGATCTGATCGTGGAGGTGAGTATCTTTCTAATGAGTTTCTGGGTTACCTTGAGAAGAATGGGATTCTTTCACAATGGACTCCCCCTGCTACACCGCAGCATAATGGTGTATCTGAGAGGAGAAATCGAACCTTGTTAGACATGGTACAATCCATGATGGGGTGTGTGGATCTACCCATATCCTTTTGGGGATATGCCCTTGAAACTGCTGCTCACGTGCTGAATAGGGTTCCTAGCAAGTCAGTAGATAAGACACCATATGAGATGTGATTTTGGTGTAAACCAACACTCACACACCTTAAGGTTTGGGGGTGTCCAACATATGTCAAGCGTCTTCAAGCTAACAAGTTAGAACCAAAATCTGATAAATGTTTGTTCGTAGGGTACCCTAGAGAGTCTAGAGGATACCAATTCTACAACACCAGCGAACAAAAGGTGTTCATTGCCCTTCGAGTAGTTTTCCTAGAGAAAGAGTTTCTCGAAGGAAAGCAATGCCTCCAATATTAGACTTGGAGAAGTTCAACTAGAACAAGAACAAACATTAGCAGAAGAACATACAGAACATGATAAGGTTAGTGAACCGAATCCTAAGCCCGTTGTAGACACAGCAATAAGAAGATCTGGTAGAGTACCACGTCGACCGGACATATATGGATTCCTAGTCCGTGGCGGTGATCCCATCGAACTTGATGAGAATGATGAGGATCCGATCAGTTATATGGATACAATGCAGAGACTTGATTCCAAAGAATGGCTTAAAGCCATGTGATCCGAGATAGAATCCATGCATGTCAACAATGTTTGGACATTAGTTGACCCACCCGAAGGGGTAAGACCCATAGGGTGTAAATGGATTTTTAAAAGGAAAAGAGGAGTAGATGGGAAAGTAGAGACCTACAAAGCCCGTTTGGTTGTCAAGGGATTTCATCAACATTATGGTATTGACTATGATGAGACATTTTCTCCCGTTTCAATGCTCAAATCAGTTCGCATTATGCTTGCTATAGCTACGTACCTAGATTATAAAATTTGGCAAATGGATGTCAATACAGCTTTCCTTAATGGTGAGCTGGAAAATGAGGTGTACATGACACAGCGTGAAGGGTTCACATCCACAAATGAATCTAAAGTATGCAAGCGACAGAGATCCATTTATGGACTCAAGCAAGCCTCTCGAAGTTGGAGTTGTCAAAACGTATGGCTTTGTTAAGAATGAAGAAGAGCCTTGCATCTATAAATGGGCAAATGGTCATGTGGTCATGTTCCTGGTGCTATATGTGGATGATATTCTCCTTATAGGGAATGACATATCTGTATTACAGGGCGTGAAGTTGTGGTTGTCATCCCAATTTTCCATGAAGGATTTAGGAGAGGCTTCATATATCCTTGGGATCAGGATCTATAGGGATAGATCAAGAAGGTTGCTAGGATTGTCCCAGTCTACGTACATAGACACCGTGTTGAAAAGGTTCAGCATGGAAAATTACAAGAAAGGCTATCTCCCGATAGGTCATGGAATTACTCTTTCTAAAAAGGATTGTCCGACAACTCCTCAAGAAAGAGAGCGCATGAGTAGAATCCCATATGCCTCGGCAGTAGGATCTATCATGTACGTTGTGTCTTGTACGAGACCTAACGTGGCTTATTCCCTTGGAATAGTAAGCAGATACCAATCTGATCCTAGCGAGAAACATTGGCAAGTGGTTAAGACCATCCTAAAGTATTTAAGAAATACAAAGGACCAATGGCTCGTTTATGGAGATTCTAATATGAAACTGGTTGGTTATACCGATTCAAGTTTTCAATCAGATAGAGATGATAGTAAGAGTGTATCCGATTTTGTGTTCACCCTGAATAGTGGAGCTATCAATTGGCAAAGTTCCAAATAGTAGACTGTAGCTGATTCTATCTATGAGGCATAATATATAGCAGCATCTGATGCGGTGAAGGAGGCAATTTGGCTTAGAAAATTCATCACGGAGCTCGAAGTTCTTCCTGATCTGGATGGTCCAGCCACGATCTTCAGTGATAGTACTAGAGCCATTACACAAGCTAAGGAACCCCGATCTCATCAAAAAGCCAAACATGTACTGAGACGTTACCACTTAATTAGAGAGATCATTGCTAGAGGTGACGTCACTCTGCAAAAGATTGATAGTAAAGAGAATTTAGCTGACCCCTTCACCAAAGCTCTCGGGATCAAAGAGTTCGATGCACATCGAGAAAAGATGGGTATATGATACAGATCCAACTGGCTTTAGGTCAAGTGGGAGATTGTTAGGAATTGTGTCCTAAAGTCAGTCATCGAGTGTAGCTGGCAAATTAATTTGTATGTGGATTATTGTTCTATTAATAATATTTGGCCATTACATCATATCGTCCATCTTCTTTTACCTTTGATTGATCATGATGTAGTCCTTAGAATGACTTTATGGAATCATATGAATATGGGTCGATTTTGGTCATTCTTAAACTTTGTTCGTAACCAAATGATGAAATTGGTATTGGGACGTCAATTTCATCGAGTATAGGTTATTGTTTGTTGCATTGGTTGGTTATCCTCATGACCAATAGGTGTTAGGACACCGGTGCGATAAACAGGTGACATGTGGAGACATGTTCACTGAACATGACTCTCTCTACGAGCGTCCTATGGTATGTACCCTACTTACGGATTACTCCTCATGCTTAGGTGCCGGACTATCCAGATTTCTAATCTGGTAACGGAAGGTTATTGGGTATGGGCAAGTGCCAGAGAAGTCAATGTGTGAGTCAAGATAGGATTGACCGGTCCGGGTATTTGAAGAATGGTGTTTCGCTTAATTTCAATTCAGAAAGTCTTTGGCCAAAGCACATCTCATGATGAGTCACGAGGGTAAGTCATAATGTGTCATAACATGATTGAAATTTGACATGAAGTAACTAATTAGGGATTTGACAGTTAACCCTATCCCTAGGGTTATTTCAGAACACCGAAGGTCATAGGGAATTCACCATTGTACCGAGGTTCGTTGAATGTTGCCTTGCACCTATTCAGCTTACTCGGTCGTCGGGAACCATTGCTAGATAGTATCTTCGATTGGTGTAAGGATGGTCTTTATGCTACCGGCTTAAGTTTGAACCTATGAAGTCACGTAAAAGAATAAGTGATTTAATTGGAGAGACGGCCTAATTATAATCAATATTTAATTGAGAATTAAATATTATTTGTGATTAATATTTAATTAAGAATTAAATATTATCTAATTATTATTATTAGGTCGTGGATTTAATTATTTGACAATTTCTAGCTAGCACTAGATTTATGATTCATCAATTAAATCCTAGGCTGATTGATTTAAATTAAATAGTAATTTAATTTAAATCGTTGTGGGCTTTATGGAAACCCACATTAAAAGATTCGGTTTTTTTTTTAAACTATTTTGGGAGTTGGCCTTTTGAAGAACCTAGCCCACATGGTCTTTATAAGAAGGGCCATATAGGGTTTTCAAAGTTGTGATATTGACATATATCATTTTTTTGAAAACGTAGGAACAAGAAAAAAAAAACTCTCTCTCTGAAAATTATAGTCTCCTCCTCTTTTATCCTTGTTCGCGTGCGAAGTAGGAGGAGCTAGACGCTTCCGTTGGGCAATTCCATAACACTACCACGAATCGTTCGAAGAGGTAATCCTAATTCTCGTATTTAAAATTGCCAATTATTATGTATAATGAGTTGATCCTGGTGGAATTCTAAGAGATAGTCTCACGGAATTCTTGCAATTATGACATTCAAATATAAAAGAGATTAAAGAGATGTTCACCCATAAATGAAAGTCGATATCGAGTCCGAGATCAGGACCACGAGCACAGCTACGAGATTCTTCCTTTTTTTTGCTTGATAATTCGGGCATTACCTCCTTCGTATTTTACCCAACTAATAAGCTATTTACTAAAACATAATTTAAACTATCTAATTTAATAACTAAAAAATAATTAAAAACTATTTTTCTAAATTATGTTCTATATATTTCCGTCGGGGGTTGGGGGTATTTATAGGCAAGAAATCAAAGGCGAGCTCGAGCGTCTTGGATTGCACTCTCGAGCGCGTCCCTACTGGTCCAATTGGATTGCGCCATTTGGCACTTTACTGGTCCAACCGGGGATATTTTGGCGATCCATGTGGACCAATCAGATGGTTTTGGAACACGTGGAAGCTTTCGACGATGACGCTCGAGTGTCCAGAAAGACACGCTCAAGCGCCCTTTTGCTGTCAATTTCGACTGCCAATTCTGACTTTGACCGGATCGTTGACCAAGGCATTGATGCTTACGAGGTGGTCGTGTGAAAAGTGTGTAAAATAGACCAAGTTTAAATACCCGCAAGTGCACGGATCTTTGTAGTGTAGTGTGCTCTGAGTAGGGAATCGTACCATAGGGAAGCTCGTTAGTTAAGTTAGTGAAGTAGTGTGAAAGTGTTTAAAATGCTTAAGTGACAGGTTTGTAATCGGAGTGTAAATTAATCTACAACTAACTAAGTTATCTAAGTTAAACTAACTATTAGTTGAATACGAGGGGTAGTGATCTAGGGGTTGGAATATATAAATGAGGCAATTAATATAGGCTTGGCATGTAGGTTATCTAATTCTACAAGGGCTTAAGCTACAAGCATACACCCGGTTAAGCTAAAAGCTATAGACCTAGTTAATCTACTTAGCTTATTTTAACCAAGTACAAGGCAAACTAAACTAAGGAATTAACCTTCAAGTAGAATCTATGGTACAACTAATAGTTTCATGGAGTCTATGGTACAACTTATAGACTCATGATTAAAACATTTATATGGCACTAAAGTAACACAATCATAACATTAACTACAAGTATAATAGTATGATACGAAAGTAAAGCATTCATAACATCTACTTTAAAAGCATTACGTATGAATATTGAATTAAAACAAGCCATACATTACAATATGAATTGAATAAACTAAAGCCGAGACCATATATTAAAATACTATCATTTACAATATTCATCCCTAGATATCAATCTACTCAGACATAAATGAATACGAGTTATGTAAATAAAAGAAAGTCAAAAAAGAATCCCCCATATTGACGAACTTGTATTTCTGATCTCTGAAATTTGAGCAGAGGTCTAACACAAAGTAGCTATTCGGGGGGAGATAATTTTTCCCAAATAAGAACTACTAAGGATGAGTTTTCCCCGAATAAGAGCTTTCCTATTAAAAGCTATTCGGGCATAACCTCCCCCGGATAATAACTACTTGGTAAGACTTCTCCCTAATAGTAACTATTCGGGCAAAATTTTCCCGAATAAGAACTACTTAGATGGGATTTCCCCCGTATCCTACTAATTAACTACAACTAAAACTAAAAAACTAACAAAAATTAACTCAGAAATTGATTAAAAATAACCAAAATCCAAAATTAATTACAAAATTCGGAGGGAGGGGGGGTCTATTTATAGACAAAAAATCAGAGGCGCGCTTGAGCGCCTGTTTAGCATGCTCGAGTACGCTTCTATTCCGTCGAATTGTAGCATGCCACGTGTTACTTCCGAGGGCCAGTAAGGCGCGCTCGAGCGCGCATCTACTCCGTCGTCAATTCTGCGCCACATGTTTTCTTTTAGAACGTTATGGAAATTTATCTGAGGGGCGCTCGAGAGTCCAGTAGGGGGTGCTCGAGTGCCCTTTTGCTGACTTTTTGGCTCTTGAATTTTGACTTTGACCAGAGCATTGACCGAGGCGTTTTCAGGCCTTTTTCACTGTTTTGACCCTCCAAACATTGGAATTTGGCTAAAATCACGCCGCGCGCAAAGCAAAGTCCTGCGTTTTGCTCAAATGGCCATTTCTACTCGAAAAACTGGTATGATTCGTAAAAAACAGACATAGGTCACTATTCAAGATTGTGGTAACACAATCCCACATCGGAAGATTTGGAAGTAAGAGAGCTGGATATAAGGGCTTGGGTCCTTGTATCAGCCACGAGGCCTTTTCCCGTGGGAGACCATGGGAGAAACAAAGCCATGAGGGCCCTGTGCCTGCGGGCCAGGGATTGCCAATAGCAGACAATATCGTGGTAGTGACGGCTTGGTGAGACTCTGCGTGGGCTCCACGTAGGGAGTCGGGTCGTTACAAAGATCATCTAGGTCAATGTTCCAAGTCTAATTTCGCGCTGGTTTCGGCCAAATTTCTTCTCTATGAACTTCATTCTTCCACTGGTTCCCATGCTTCCCTATTTTTCACTTCTTGACTTGCATTTTGGATCATTTTGGGTCTGAACTTCTATTTTTCGATATTCTCCTACATTGCATCGAAAGTATCAAAGTGTTGCAATTATCCCTAAGTTAAGACACAAGTGAACCCTATATGGTATGTTTATTTATGTGATTAATTGTGCATCTAAATGATCCCTTGGGTGTATATTTGCCTTAAATAGTAATAATGAGTATTAAGTGTTTATCTTATATGAGCCATTGTATACATGCATTATCCCTTGAATTGGCAAGTAAACCCTCCCCCTATAAAGATAGCCAGAAGCAGACCTCTTGTAGATGTGGACTAGCAGAACCGACCATAGTCATATCAGTGATCAACAAGAAGTACTTTGAGAAGCAAGTTTGGGATTCTCATTGGGTATTTTCATGGTAATCTCTTTCAAAATTCTAGCTTGAAGTTCTTATTCAGCGATATCCGGTATTTACTCTGATGTTCGTATTTGGATTTCTTCTCTGGACATATTGGGAATTCTTATATGGTGTTCATATTCGAAGAGATTCTTATTCGGATTTCTAGAGTTGAATTCTTACTCGAAGCCTTTATTTGGCGTTCTTGTTCGGGATTTATCATGTGGAATTCTCTTTGGCTGCTTGCTGGGATTTCCATCGGATGGCTCTAGTTGATGTATTCTCTTGGTACTTCTTCTTAGTATCTTCTATGATATTCGCATTTAAGGTCCTCTTCCAAAGTGTTCAGGATGTATATGTGGAGTCCTCTTCTGAAAAGGAATTGTGAGGCCGCAATTGTTTTAAGGGGGGGAAGGATATAATGCCTGAGCACGAGTGCACACATATGACATTCCTTTGCATATAATTGTGTGCATTTATTTCTTAAAATGCTTATTTAAGAATAGTTAGTATTCATAGAAAATTTTCACTATTTTATTTTCTTCGTTTTGCATTTTTCCCATGTTACTTTTCATTAATGAGGAATTGGAATTTCATGCATAGCATATCGGGAGTGTTAGATATAAAATGTTCAAGTGTCCTCAATGAATAGTATTTTCAGCATTTTAGTTTAGCATTTAAGTGATTAGCTTTCACTTTTTTCAACTATTGGCAACCAACTTAACTTGGCTTGACCCACTGACCCACCAACCCATGACCCATTGACCGAACTTAACTCATATAACCCAATCAACAAAAAAAAGACACAAACATAGAAAAAAATAGGGCAAAATCGGCCCAAGCAAGAAAATGGGGAAAAAATTGGATTTTGCTATTTTGATCCTTGGAGCTTGGTTAGGTATGCATTAGAGCCTTGCTAGATCATCTCCAACCTTCTACAACCTTGTTTCGGTGAGGGATTTTTTCTTTTGTGTCATTAGAGCTTTTATCTGGTTTATGGAAATTTTATAGATTTTTTCTATATGCTCAATTTATGGTTATAATTGCTTGTATTGCTTATTATTTAGTGTGTAGAACAAACTTTTGAAGTTATATTGCATTTGTATTGGCTAGAAATGGTGTTGGCTCATTGAAGAAGATGATTGAATAGTATTGAATAGTATTTTTCTTCAATTTTTGAACTATGTTTGCAATGTGTGTTTTGATGCTTCTAGTAGGTGCCATAAATGTCTAGGAAGGTAAATGTGATGTTAAATTGGTTAGAACATAGCTTGGAATTGGAAAATATTGATTGGAACCAAAGGGACCTTAATCGCAAAGTGTTAGCCGGGTGTAATTTGATGTGTTCTAGTGTCCTAAATGTATGAAATAATGATCGTGGTGTGTTTATGGTATCGAATTATTGATTGGTTTAGGGTGCTGTAGTTCAAATGTGCTAAGGGGCTAATCGGGGTTTATTGATAGTTGTGGTTTAAATCGAGGTTTCTTTGCATTTAGAAGGATCATAAAGTGTCTTTGTGGGATTGGTATAGTTGGATTGTGAGTTCCCACAGCTTTGAGTGAGGTTTGTGGCTTGTTTGTGTACCACTAGAATAGTATTTTTATCGAGTTTGTGAGTTGGGCTCAAATGATTGTTTTAGTGCTTGCATTAGGTTCCATAAATGTTGTAGTAGCTAGATTGATGCACAAATTGAATAGAATGTGATTGGAGTTTGTTATGGGTGGTTTGGATGCAAAGGGCTGATAATGTGTGTTGGTGGTTTAGAGGTTAATTACTTGATTTGATGTTTGGGATAGGTATCATAAGTGCTAGATTGACTAGTCCGATGTTCGGATTTACTAGAATGTGATTTGAACTTGTGGAGAATTGATTGATCATAGAGGGACCTTTTGGTAGTTTTAGGTCATGCATGTGTTTGAGTGCTATGAAGAGTTTGATTGTAGGTCATAAGTTATTGTGGAGTGTCTAGAGTGCTTTTTTTTCTTTGTTAATTCAGTGGTATTTTATTGAAAGAAAAAGGAAAAGTACATCAAAGTACACAATGCATGACAACTGGTGTCACAATCAAGAACAATGCAAAAATAAGCGAAAGCTAAATTGGTTGCAGACCGAAGGCAACAAAAAACATGAAAACGGACAAACTAAACAACAGCATCAGCATCAATGAGTTGATCGATCAGGGGGTCTTCCATCGAAGATACCTTGGATTGCCCGAGAGTAGTCGAAAGAGGTATTAACTCTTGAAGTTGAGGCAACGGAATGTTCCTTGCCAAAAGAATTAAAATTTGAAATGACTTTGCCTGCAGCAGCCATGAAATTTTTCTCTTTAAAACCTTGTGGTGGGAACGGAGTGACTGACATTTTCTGAGCTTGGTTATCAGAATTTTAAAACTTAGGGACACTCACATTAGTCCCATTTGAAGGGTTGGCAGAAGTGACCTGTTCCTTTTGGGACTTTGGTTGTCCATGGTAAACTCCCGTACCTAAAGATTGATGATTGCCAAGATTTCTAGATTTAGAATTGTTCCTCTGAGATCGATCAAGAGAAGGTTCACCATTATCTTCATCAATAATATTAAGAGCATTAAATCTATTTACATTACCCGTATTCACTTTGCGGGAAGCACCACGTCTCCTTCTCGATTTCTTTCTAGCATCAATGCAATCCAAATTTGAACTAGTAACATTCTCATTAACTTTCTCCTCAATAGAATTAGGACATAATGATGTGTCATGTCCAACAACGTTGCAATGAGAACATTTGAGTGGAGTCCAATCATAATCAATCTCAATTTCTGCCAATCCTCCTTTAGGGATCTCAACAAAGGTTCTGCCTAGAAGATTCTTTTGGATATTCATTTCAACACAGACTCTAGCATACCCGAGGTGAGAACGGGAGGCCGTTTTCGAATCCATCTGAAGAGGGATTCCAATTGTGCTGGAAACATAACTGAGACCATCTTTGGTAAGTAAATCAAATGGGACATTTCGAAGTTTTAACCACATTGGAACCCTATCACAATTAATGTTAATCAGTTGAAGGCCCATTTCCCGTCGTCTGAGGAGAAGGGGATGGTGGTAGACATGCCATAGTTCTTGCATCACCCGATCACAGGAAGCTTGTGATTCAAACCGAAACACATATAACCCAAAGTCATTGGATTGAATGTCGACATGTCCAAATTTATTCCATTGAGTGTCGAGCATTCTTCTAATTAAGAAAAATGGGGGAGGCTTACCGATAAATTGACCAAAAGGTAGCAATTCTAGTGTGCGATTGTTCGCCCATCCGAGATTTCAAATTTGTCAAAGTAGTCCAATTTGAGTGAATCGTTTAAACCACCCAAAAAGTGCTCCTTCTAATTGTTGGTGATAAGACCTGCACTGTTGTTACCATTTTGACCCCAAACAGAGCTGAGGTTGGTTCTAAGTCCTTCTTGTGTAGCACCATGAGCTTCAGCAAGTTTAGAAAAATTTTGCTGTAGGGGAGGAAACTCATTTTGTAAATTAGCAAAGAGACCATTGTTGAAAAGAGCTGGAAGATTTTGGCCAAATGGATCACCAACAAGATGATTCAAGTGAGGAGGAATAACTGGTTTCAAATTATGTTGACCATTGGAATAATTTTCGACATTCAATTGATTCTGAATGTTAGAACTTTACAGCTGGACATGTAAAGGCAGGACCACACCACTATTGTCAACAAGATGAGGATGGCTGGAGTGGAATTTTTCAGCATGATGGCCCACGTTATTGGACTTTTCAGCAAGTGGAGAAATCACATGATCACCTTGGAGGATGGCTGCAACATGGTCATGAGCATCTTTTGGTGAATTTTGACTTCCAACGTTAACAAGAGCAATCTGATTCTTTGGCAATGTGTCCGCATTCACCCCATGTGATTGTGGGCCCAAATGTTGGCCATTAACAATATTAAGAGAATCAGCCAAGTTTAAATTCCAAGAGGCCATTTGCTCATGTATTTTCCCAGCATTGTGGCCTACGGGCATATGCAAATTTTTCCTTTGAGAAGCTGCTGAATTGGACTCATTAGTGTTTTCGGGCATTACAAAAGTGGAAGCCAAGTTGTTGGGGTCCATACTCGAAACATGTGCATTGTGCTGAGCAGATGTGGCATATGGGACCAATGTTTCACCATCAATTCCTACGGTCAAGTTGGCATGAATTAACTAGAATAGGGCTAGAATTAATGTGCGAATGGAGAATGCAAAAGAGGTCATGTGTGTGTTGTGTTGGCCGTGTATGTATAGATGTGTTGAGTGGTGTTGGTTGTGTTGGCTAGTGATTATGAGGTGTTACTGAGTTGTTTTGTTGAATAGATTGAAATATGGGAGAGTTACTAATCAATTGGACTTTTGATGCTAAGTGTTGGTTGCAGTCTAGAGTGAGTTCCTTGGTGTTAAATGGTTATTATAAGATGCCTAATGGGTTAGTTGAGTGAATGGATTAGAATATGTGAGGTTTTGTTGTTAAGAGCTTATAGTGTCAAATGCTTGTTATAGTTTAAAGGTAGATTACTTGATTTCTAATTGCATGTATAATTTCTTTCGTGAGTGGTTAATTGTATTATGTAATGGCATTTGAAGGGAATCGGTGCTTTGGAGATGAATTGGAGGGGTTCTTGGCCAGATTCCTACATGTTTGGCTTTCTAGAGGTGAGGGATTCATCTTACTTGACATCTTAATTGATTTATCGCTTTGTATTATAATGATTATTGTGTGGTTAATAAGTAATTGAGCTATTGTATTGGGTTAGAACATGTTTAAAACTATATTGCTTATAACTGCTTAGGTGCGAGGACAACCTCTTTTGTTGTCCTCATTGCGTGCTTATCGGTTTATGTGCTTATCGAATTGTGTGTGTTATAATTGTTATCGATACTGGTTGTGCAACCATTTGGGCATAGTAGTGTCAAGGAAGCCAAGCGGCATCGAGCTTGTCGGTATACCTCAGCTACCATAGTCCCAATCCCTTACTCGTCTGGTCCAAAGAACGCCAGGGGGTATAGGGTCTTAGGATTTCGGGGTATATCCGGAGTACACCCACTAGAGTGTTTTGGGTTTATGCCGGCACATTGATCGAGTTCGTGGTTCGTGGATCGAGGTTCGTGATCGAGATCAAGACTTTGGAGTGTTTGGGGTTATCAAAATCGTATCCTTTTAGTATGTGTGGTATTTAATTGCTTAATTGTTTCTTATTGTTTCGCTACTATTTTCTTGTGTTAAACTGTTGCATTGCACGAAAGGATTTTTGAAAACGCCCTGGTTAACCGTATCCCTTCCCTTACTGAGTAACTGTGTTTGCTCATTCATCCTTTTAACATGTTTCAGGTGGAACTGAGATGGAATTGCTTGTTGTGTGTCTTATTTGCTCAATCAGTGTGCTAGATGTAGAGGAATGTGTTCATTTTATGTTTGTGATATATTTTGAGACCTTATGGTCTTGTATGTATTTGTGGTTATCTTTGAAGGTTGTAATGAAAAGCTTAAAGACTTGTATGATTAGACAATTGTAGATAGCAGGTAATAACTCTAATGTTTTTCTTTATTAAATAGTTAACTTGCTTGCTTGTTTGGGATTAATTGGAGAATGGTTGATTGACTTAGAATCTAAGAAAATGAAGTAGAAAAGATTAAAGTGGTATGATAATTGAAATTAAAATCATGGTATCTCAGTAACTAATAAGAAATGCAAGCTTGTACGTTTAGATTGTTGTAGTAGAAAGGTTCAGATGACCTTAGAGTTTTGGAGAATTATGTTTATAGGAGGATGGGGATGTTGTGAATGCTTGTGTAGTATTGTTGTGGCTATTTCTTTAGTGTGCAAGTTGTAAATAGGCAAGGAAACAGGAAAAACTCTATCCGTTTTCTCTCGATTTTCGTGACCTCGGGTTTTTGATCGGGGCTGCGGTCTCGTGAGGGATCGGAGTGTTACAAGCCTACTGTAATGCCCTGATTCCATGAGGAATCAGGACCCTAATCCAAACCCAAAGGTACGGAAAATGATAGAAAACAGACGGAGTTTTTCTTGTACTTAGGCCAAACCAACACCTGCAAACAAAATACAAATGCCAGCAACAGTTGGACCGTAACACAAATCCAAAGTCTGACTCAACTACAGCATGCCAAACATAGAATTCTTTATCCTAACCTTAGCAAGAAAAGATTAAACTAAGTAAGACATGAAAAATAAATCTTCTAAGTAATAGGATTCTAACTACTCTAGTTTATTACAAGTTCAAAGAATAAGATTACATCCCAAAGAAACAAGAACTAAAACGTCTTCTTGATCATAGCAAGTCATCATCCACTTTTCATGCAAGCAAGACAAGTACTTCAAATTCTATCTTGAGAACCTTCAGGCCTCTCTGGAAATGGTAAAGCAAACGGGGTGAGCATACACATGCTTAGTGAGGGAGGATAAATGCAGGGAGGTTTTGAAACCCTTTTTGTGCAATGCATATAAACAAGCTATATAAAGAACACAAGAATACATTAATAACACGAGAATATACATTACTATGAAACAAACCTTTAAGCCTTATAAATAATAACACATATTCAGAAAGGATACGATCACGATCACAAGCCCGAGCCACGAACCATGATCACGAACAAGATCACAATCTCAATCTCGATCACGATACGATAATGATAACGATAACATAGCCAGAACGGGAGTACTCTGGATGTAATACCCCGTTATCCTACAACCCAACTCTATAAGGAACAAGGGCCCAAGCGAGAGAGGGAATAGTGTACGAAGGTCGAGCTACCACTGCCAAGCCCAATGCTGCCCAAGGAGGCCCAACACATCGGTCCCGAAATGGTTGTGCAACCACGATAATGATAACGATAGATATGAGAATACACTCGATAGTATCTAGGAATCCAAGGAAAAACCAATCCGATAAACACTTAAAGTGAGGGGATAACAAAGTAGGTTGCCCCTCTAACAATTAAACACGTAAAGCACTTTGTAACATGTTTAAGATTTAAGTAATTATAAGTATTCCAAAGCACTTCTATCATAATAACGCAATCAACCAATTGAGCTATTAACTCATACATTTTCTCTCTTCCACTAGCCACTAGTTTACACAAGGATGTAGCTCAACAAAAACTTAACTCATATCTAGCTAACAACTTATAGGTATAAACATTATACTTAAGAAAATAAGCTAAGAGTAAGTTAACTATAATTATGACTTTTGGCCAACATATAAAGCACTATTATAATACATAAACATATTACATTGCACTAAAGGAAAAAAGAACAAGAAAGCGAGTTAACTAGCTCACTAATGTTTCTAACATTTTAGTTTGTAACTCTAAGTTAGAATCCTTTCAATTGGAAGTTTATAGCCGGATAGAAGTTAAGCTCCATTAACACAAGAAATATATAGTTATCTCAATTCCACTCCAACCCTTTACTAGCACAAGTCTTAGCTCAATTAACACTTCTAAAGACAAAAATTTTACAACTGCTGCAGGCAAAGTCATTTCAAATTTCAGTTCTTCTAGCAAGGAAAATTCTGTTGCCTCAACTTCAAGAGTTAAATCCTCTTTCGACTACACTCGGGCAGTCCAAGGCATCTTCAATGGAAGACCACCTGATCAAAAAACTCAATGATGTTGTTGTTGTTGTTTCATTTTTTTATTTGCTTACGGTCTGCGACCGATTTGATTTTCTCTTGTCATGCAGTTTGTACTTTGATGTACTTTTTCATTTTCTATCAATAAAATCCCACTGAATTAACAAAAAAAAAAGTCATTTAAGCTTTAGCTAATACATGACTATGTAATCAATTCAGATATTCCCTTATCTCCAAGGCTAAAACTTGTACATTAACTAACTTAATTCTATTTTCAATAATCATTCAACCAACTTACAAGCTAGAAACATTATAATTAGAACATTCATAATAAACTCAAGCTAAGTTAATCATAATTAAGCTAGTATTTATCGTACATTGCATAGCTAAACACAAGCCAAACCAACTAACATTTTGACATATGCATACCTTGCCTTCATTGCACAACAATAGAAAAGAAGGAAAGGAAAACATAGCAGCTCAAAGTCACCAGCAACCTACTCAGGCCACCAGCATCGGCGGTACACAGCCATGCTGGCGCCGACAGCCAGCCAAACACACTCACACACACTTTTATTTAATTTTTTTATTGTTCATAACTTGTATTATTCACTTGTTTTGGATTGTAACTAGATAATAAGCTAAAATAATTTCTTATTAGACATAAAAACAAACACTTTACATGCATTGAACAATCTTCTTCCAACATCAACAACAACAACAAATAATGCATGAATCTACAAGTATAGGTAGCATTAACACCTATATTTCACATAATCTATACTTCAATCAAATTAACTAGCTAAAACCAAGATTAGATCATCCTATTTCATAACTTACATAAACTTTCAACTATAAAAAATGCAAGAAATGGCACATAAATGCAAACCCCTAACCTTGATTAAGCTAAAAGATGCAAAATAGAGTTTCAATTCAAGATAAAAGGCCTTGTTTCTTCTCTCTTTCTTCCTCTTTTTCTTCCTCTCCTTCCTTTCTTCTTCCCGCCGACTCTCTACTTCTCTCTTCTTCTTTTTTTAGCTAGACCGATTGGTGGTGGTGAGTAGTGTATTGGTTGATTTTATTTGTTGTATGTGTAGTGTATGCATGAGCCATGTGTGTCTGTGTCTTTGTTTATTTATTTTTTATTTTTGTTGAAATGTGTGGTCCAAATGCAAGCCAATGAAGTCAAGATAGGTAGATATTTCTAGTATGCCACTAGTTCACCAATTAGATAATAGATATGATAAATTTGTTATCGAATTCTACAATGCAACCAACGATTCAAATAATAATAATAAAATAACAAATTATTTATTTCATGTAATCAATTAGATGCAAATTAAATAAATGCAATTATTAAGAAAAATCATCAAATAGTTCGTTCACTTCTGGGCCCGGGCTCCTCATTCAAACAGTAAAACAAACTAATTTAAAGGTATGTAAAAATAGATTTAAATAAATAAAATAATAAGGTAATTGTCCGTGGCAAATCATTTAAATTTAAATTAAATAAATTTAAATAATGAAAATGGTAAATTAATTATTGCACGTAAATCAATTAAATGCAATTTAAATAAATACAAACGGTAATAATACTAAATTGATTATTCCTGGGTCTGGGGCTTCGCATTCAATAAATGAAATTAAATCAATTTAAATGTTAGTAAAATAAATTCTAGTAAATAAAATAATAAAATAATTATTTCGGGCAAGTCAATTAAATATAAATTAAATGAATGTAAACGGTCACCATTTCACGTTTTTAAAAAATTATGCAATTTAATAAAATAAATATATACAATTAAATAAAATATCTATACGCTTAGTCTGAGGTATCACACCCACAAAGCCCAACTAAGATGATAAGTAAAAAAGCCAACATGTTAGAAACTAGATAGGGCCCTTATCCATCAAATCGTGGGATCTTATCCATTGAGTAAGAAAACACATCTCCTTATTGAAATGACCATTTTGGATATGAACATTATCTAGCTATGAAATTAGCGGAAGCAAAAACATGAAATTCAAAAATTTCTAGAAGATCAAAGCTCGTGCAATATCCCAATCTTCATATCATGTAATTAACATATCCAAAACAAATATAGCAAATATATTTATATACAAGAGGTAGACAAAGAATATACCTCTTGAAGCCTAGTCATGGAGCCCAAAATGAACACTTGATGAAGACATCATCTCTTATACATGCAAGAGTCCTAGTAGGTCCACACAAGCATATAATGGGTTTCCTTCCAACTCCAAAGTTTTAGTGCTAGCTTACTTGGGTGTTGGATTGAGCACGCAAGAAGAATTTTGAAGAAAATTTTTCTCTCTTCTTTTCTTTCACCATGGCTAAACCAAAGCTAGATAAAGAAGAAGATGACTTCAATCATCTTTTTCTGGTATTATGCGTTATGTATATATTGTGTAGATGTTTCCTAGGCAATTCCACTAACTTAGTTAGTGGAAAAAGATATTTCCCAAGGAAACATTACCTGTTCCAGTTGTGAATATTACCCATCCCGCCAAAGAAAATGAGTGGAAGACTGCTGGAAATGTTTCGAAGAACAATATCAAGACTTCTTTGACAACAAATGCTTCTACAAAAAATAGGTTTGATGTTTTCTCAGCTAACCCTGAGATTGATACTGTGAAGCCTAATGAGCCTAGTACTGCCTCAACAAGTCAACAAACTGTTGCAAATAAAAACGCAACTGCCCCTGCTCCTGGTAAAAATGTGGAACATACAAGGAAAGATCTAAGTAATAGGTACCTCTAGAACTTAAGATAAAAACTCTCTCTCTGCCTTCTCTCTACATACCAGTCCTTGTCCACCCTTTGACCACCCTTCAACCACCCCAAAACAACCACAGACACCACCAAAATCGTTAAATTTGACCAGAAAAAAAACTTATTTTCGTCCCCTATAGGGGGAAGAGGTAAGAACACATCTTCCTCCTCTCGTCGTTCAAGTGAACGATTAAAAGCTAAGTCCAAGTCTACTAGCAGTATGGACAAGGTTGACGAAGAAGATTACTCACCCTCATCCGCCTCTTCTGCTAAAGGTGAAGAATTGTTCAATTCAAGCCAACAGCTTGAGCAAGCTTTTAAGGATATTCAAGCCAGGCAGGCCGCATTTTTTGAATACGATGAAGGAATTGATATGAGTGAAGATGAGTATGAAATCGATGACTATTCTGAAATTCGTTCAGCTCCAAGCCTTGATCGATTTCTCAAAGGTTCAAGATTAGAAGGTGTTCGTGACTCCATTAGAGCAATGGGGCTTGATCCAAATGATCCTCGACTGGGAATCCCTCCAAATTCGTCTGAAAAGAATGTTGAAAATGCATCGGAATATCGTCATTCTGGTGGCCATTCTCCTAAATCCGACAAGGATAATTCTGTTAATTCTGTCAATTTGGTCAAAAGCACGGGGCCCACAAAAGTTGGTACTCAAAATAGCCATTCTCAATTGGCTATTGATTCGGGCTACTATGGTCCAAATGCCATGGGGACCACCCTTACAGCCAGCCACATGCTTAGTCAAAAAGAGCAAAGTGCCAATGTGATTCAAACGCCAAATACCACGGCTGATCAAAAGAATTTCAATGCTTTGGAGGTCCCGCATGCGAATATTGACCAACACAATGCATAATCAACGGTCATCACTTCTGTCTCGCATGTGAATATTGGCGGAAATGCTTCTGATGATAATATTAACAAGCATGTCAGCCCTACACATTTCGAACAAAGTGCCGATGATAAAAATATTCAACGTAATGTGCCCTTGGGTAATCTGAACAGCCAATTCACGGGTCCCTTCAACTTGATTCCTTCCAAATTGTCGGCTGTTCAAGGAAATGTTAGTGCAGATCATTTGAATATTGATGATAATTTTTTGGAGGTTGATAATCACGCGGACCCGCATACAATTTTGTCTCAACATGTGCATGGGACCTTGTCCTTGCACGCGGGTCAAGAGAAAGAATTTGCTGCTAATGACATTCTCTCTCCTATGCCAAGCTTTTCACCAAATATTCAAACGCCTAGTGGAGCTCATGTGGTCCATGTGCCCCACGTGGGCTCACTTGAAGACAACTTGCAGGGACAAGCTTGATACGAACCTGGTCAACATGTGCCCAGACCTAACACCAAGATTGGTAAAACAAACCCAAGACCTTTCAAGAATGGATGGAACCGCGACCCTTTGCCTAGCAAGACAAGAACCTTGGTATAGTGAATATGATGGAAACCGCGACCTGTTGCTTAGCAAAGCAAGAACCTTGGTATGGTGAAGACGCCACAAACGGGGATGGAAATCCGCTTGATAAGTCAAGGTTGAACGCCACAAGGAATCCCTTGATAAGTTCGAAAGAGTCTCTTGGAGAACTCAAGGAGAATAATCTCACAATTTAATTTCAGAATTGTCTAACTTTATTATCACAAAAAGTGCCTTATATAGGCAATAACAAATAAGTATCCTGCTTGGAAAAGGACTCCTAAACCCTAGCCCAAGTAGGAAAAACGTGAATTGTAACTACGTCAAAGGAAAAGACTCCTATTAACTATTCACATGAATAGTGATATGAATAGTAACTAAAAAGGAAGCAAACTTGTAGCCCAAGAAAAGCTCCTTTCTAGTGTGAACACCTAATCTTGTAGCCCAAGAAAGTCTCTCTCCTAGTGTGAACACCTAAATTCATCCATAGGAAATTAAACTAAAACTGAAAACTAAAACTAGGATAAAATTACAAAGAAATCAAATCTTGACTAAATCTTCAAATCTTCTTGAAACTTCTTGAAGAATCTTGAAGTTCTTGAATCTTGAAAATAGAATCTTGACTTGAATCTTTGCTGGAAAATTCATCCAAATGGTGCAATGAATGTGGATGGCTGGTTCACATCATTCCCTCCCTCTTGAGAAGGATTTGTCCTCAAATCCACCAGGCTCAAAGACCAGCCTAGGTGGTAGACCATATGTTATGTCCTCGGAAAACACTTCCTCAAATTCCCGCAAGAGAGACACAACTCTGGGCAATGCAGAGTCAAGTTGGTTAGCATTTAAAAGAGCCTCCTTGTACATGCGTACACTCATTTTTGCATAAAAATTACTTTGTTTTCTCTCTGCTTTTACCTCATTGGCCGAGCTCTTTTCTTTTTCACTCGCAATCTTTTGCTCACTCAAATTCTTTTGTTCACTCAAATTCTTTTGTTCACTCAAGTTCTTTTGATCACTCAATTTTTGTAACCTCACTTGATCCTCATAAACTTGTTTTGGTGTCATTGGAACTAGAGTGATTGTCCGCTGATTGAACATGAATGAGTGCTTGTTGGTGAAGCCATCATGCTGCACACGTCGATCAAATTGCAACTTGTATGGACATGGATGCTTAA
Source organism: Ehretia macrophylla (assembly GCA_037974665.1). Taxonomy (NCBI): domain Eukaryota; kingdom Viridiplantae; phylum Streptophyta; class Magnoliopsida; order Boraginales; family Ehretiaceae; genus Ehretia; species Ehretia macrophylla. The sequence goes on along the minus strand of CM075767.1, from coordinate 4,009,114 downwards.
TTGTGTTGAGCCCTAGCTTTTCAATCATAGAAGCACTAGCAACGTTAGTATAACTACCACCATCAATAATAACACTACATACATTATCTTTCACGTGGCAGTGAGTATGAAAGATGTTCTCACGTTGTACTACTTCTTCTTCCTCTTTAGCATGCAAACTTAAGGCTTGTCGTGCCACTAGTCCAACCATCTCTCCATAATCTACCCCAAACTCCTCTTCTCCCTCTGTGATGTCCTCTAGGATGGGCATGACATCAAAATGTATTTCGTCTTCGGACTCAATCTCACCACTCTCCAAGACTACCAATGCTTGCTTGTTTGGGCATTGGCTTCCTATGTGTCCACATCCCTGACATTTAAAACATCTAATCTCACTAGATTGAGTCGTAGTAGAAGCTGATTTACCTTGGGAGGTCATGTCATTGGTGGATTGGTTGGAATTGGGCTTGACCTTAAATATTTGTTCTAACCTCTCATGTACTTGTTCAAATTCAGCTCTCATCATCCGTCTCATCTCTCCCAAAAAAGCTTGCACTGTAAATTCAGAACTGGTTGTTGAGCTTCTGCTTTTGTGTCATCCTCTTGATTATGAGCCATGATTGAATTTCACTCCCTCACGTGTTTCGCTCAACTCACTTTGGCTTTTACCCTCTAATAATCTCACGCACTATGCCTTTTTCCTCTCGTATTCTCCTTCAAGTTCCCTAGAACTAATCAAGAGTACCAAGATAGGCACTAAAGCAGCGTATTACTTTTTTTTTTCGAAATTTGATGATTTTTTTTTTTAGATCTCTAAGACTCTGGAAACAAGGTTAGAGAAAGAAACTTGGATAAAACTCAAAGAAGGAAACCTAGAGAAATAAGGAAAGTTGCAAAAACCCTATTCTAAAACACAAAAATGCCCAAAACTCATAGCAAACGTTGGAATTTGGCCCTAAGAGGGTGGTGCCCACAGAAAAGCTGTGGGTTATGCTCAGAACGTCGTTTCCCTTCAGAAAAGCTTGGCCACGAAGGCTAATTCAACAAAAACAAGTTTTTTACTGTTCACTATTTTGCCTTTTTTTTTTTTTTTTTTTTTTCGGCTCCGAATTTTTTTTTCTTTTCTTGAAGTTTCTTTTCTTTCTTGATGATCTTTTCTTGATTTTCAGAAACAAAGACAATGAGCAAGTAACCAAGACTTCGAATTTAGAAACACAAGAAACCCTAATTCAAGATTCTAGGGTTTGGCCAATTGAAAGCTTAACAAGAAACGAAATTGAAAGCAAGAAAACAAAATTGAAGACACGACTCAAGAAACGGAGAACAAGACTCAAGACACGAAATTAAAAGAACAAGAACGGAATCAAGACACAACCAAGAAAAAGAATTGGAAGCATGACACAATCAAGAGCGAAGAAAGGAATTAAAACCTAGACCTAGACTCAAGGAATTAACCAAGAAAAACAAGAAAATGATAGGCAAACCTGATAAACCTGGCTCTGATACGAACCTGGTCAACATGTGCCCAGACCCAACTCCAAGATTGGTAAAACAAACCCAAGACCTTTCAAGAATGGATGGAACCGTGACCCTTTGCCTAGCAAGACAAGAACCTTGGTATAGTGAATATGATGGAAACCGCGACCCGTTGCTTAGCAAAGCAAGAACCTTGGTATGGTGAAGACACCACAAACGGGGATGGAAATCCGCTTGATAAGTCAAGGTTGAACGCCACAAGGAATCCCTTGATAAGTTCGAAAGAGTCTCTTGGAGAACTCAAGGAGAATAATCTTACAATTTAATTTCAGAATTGTCTAACTTTATTATCACAAAAAGTGCCTTATATAGGCAATAACAAATAAGTATCCTGCTTGGAAAATGACTCCTAAACCCTAGCCCAAGTAGGAAAAACGTGAATAGTAACTAGGTCAAATGAAACAAACTTGGAGACCAAGAAAAGACTCCTATTAACTATTCACATGAATAGTGATGTGAATAGTAACTAAAAAGGAAGCAAACTTGCAGCCCAAGAAAAGCTCATTTCTAGTGTGAACACCTAATCTTGTAGCCCAAGAAAGTCTCTCTCCTAGTGTGAACACCTAAATTCATCCATAGGAAATTAAACTAAAACTGAAAACTAAAACTATGATAAAATTACAAAGAAATCAAATCTTGACTAAATCTTCAAATCTTCTTGAAACTTCTTGAAGAATCTTGAAGTTCTTGAATCTTGAAAATAGAATCTTGACTTGAATCTTTGCTGGAAAATTCATCCAAATGGTGCAATGAATGTGGATGGCTGGTTCACATCAAAGCTTTTGACAAAAGTGCCCACCATGTTCCTATGCACGCGGGCTCTAGTTGGAATTTGAAGAACCAAGGAAATAATATTCAAAGTTCTCATGTGGATGCCAACCTGCATTCCACGGCTGACCACTTGGATGATGTGCAAAGGCGCCAACGAGACCATGATGCGGCCATCATTCAAAGTAATTCGGATTTCCAGCCACTTTCGGTGACCAACGCACCTACTAATTCAAATTCAGATGACGCTCCTTCACTTGGTGTGAATCCAAGACTTGCAGATGACAATGTGCACAAGGCAGTGGGCCATAATGCTGGGAAAACACATGAGAATTTGGCTTCTTGGAATTCTAAGTCGGCTGATTCTCTCGCGTTTGGCGTGAAGGATAGCTCTAATCATACTGAAGATCCATTTGGTCACAACTTGCCAACTCAGTTCAACAATGACCTCTTTGCGAATTTGCAAAATGAGTTTCCTTCTCTGCCGAATTCCACTGAAGCTCATGATCCTGCAGTCAGAGAGTTTGTTCCTATGCAACGTTCCATTTGGGGTCAAAATAGTTCTTCTGGAACAAATCACATTACCAACAATTGGCAAAAGCACTTTTTGGGTGAGTTGAATGATTCACTTAAATTGAACTTCTTTGACAATTTCAAAATCAAGGATGGGAGAACAATTGCTATTTCGCCTAAAAGGGTCTTCCAGGAAGGTGCTCAACATTGGAATTGCTGCCTTATTGGTCAATTTATCGGTCAGCCACCCTCTTTCTTCTTAATTAGGGGAATGGTAGATACTCAATGGAAAAAGTTTGGCCACGTTGATATTCAATCAAATGACTTTGGGTTGTTTGTGTTCTGTTTCAATCACAAGAATTTTGCGATCGTGTGATGCAAGAGCTATGGCATGTCCACCACCGCCTTCTTCTCTTAAGACGTTGGGAAATTGGCCTCCAACTCATAAAGATTAACTCCGAGCGGGTGCCAATGTGGTTAAAGCTGAGAAATGTCCCACTTGATCTACTAAACAAAGATGGTCTCAGTTATGTCTCGAGCACAATTGGTCTCCCTCTTCAAATGGATTCCAAAACTGCCTCACGCTCACATCTCAGTTATGCAAGAGTTTATGTGGAAATGAATATCCAGAAGGATCTCCCGAATAGCACCTTTGTCGAACTTCCTAACGGGAAAGAGGTAGAAATTCAGATTGAATATGATTGGAAACCTCTAAAATGTTCTCTGTGCAATGTTGTTGGACATGACACATCCACTTGTCCTAATTCTACTGAGACGAAAGTTAACGAAAACACCAATGGCGCTAATCCAGAATGGACTGATGTTGGTAAGAAACATAGAAGGAGACGTGGTGCGTCCCGAAAAGAGAACAAGACTACAACCAACAGATTTAATGCTCTCAATGTTATTGATGAAGATCATTCTAATCAATCGTTTGTTCATCCTCAGGACAACTTTACTAGGTCAAAGGCGGTTGATCATCATCTTTCCTCAGGTACGGGTGTTTATCACAAGCAAACAAACTCCCCAAAGAATCAGGTCAATTTTCTGCCTGCCAACACTTTGAGTAGGGTCAATGTGGAAGTGCCAAGCTCTCAAATTTATGAAAAACAAATTCAAAGAATGTCAGTCACCCCGTTCTCATCACAAGTTTCCAAGGATAAAAATTTCACAGCTGCTCCAAGCAAAGATAGATCAACTATTAGTTCGTTTGGTCATGATAATGCCAAAGCCTCTACTTCTAAGGCAACCTCAAGCGCAACTCCTTCGTTCAACTACACTCGGGCTGTTCAAGGCATCTTCAATGGAAGACCCCCAGATCGACGTATTAAATGAGGAGATTCTCTTTGTTTTTTTTTTGTCAGTTTTCATGTCTTTTGTTGCCTTCGGTCTGCGACCGATTTAGCTTTTGCTTTTTTCTGCATTTTCTTGATTGTGACACCAGTTGTCATGCATTGTGTACTTTGATGTACTTTTTCTTTTTTTCTTTCAATAAAATACCACTGAATTAACAAAAAAAAAAAACATACAAGGAAAGATCCAAAGTATCCTCAAAAAGCTTATAGAAATGCTCAAGCTATTTTCACTCAAATAGGAAGAAAGTCTTCTGATAATTTCAATAATCGTGCTAAAAGCAAGATCGATACCAAAGTGCATGACAAAGCACACAAGGATATTCTCCAGTCCTTCTCCGGCCCCGCTCATCAAACAGACCAATCTCATGGTTTTGAGGACTATTTTGACAGAGAACCTCCTGATTGGATCGATTATTAGTTGATCATTCTCAATTTCTTTGTTGGTTTTGATCAATTTTGTTATCTAATAATATTGTCTGCTTTTTCGTTTCTTTGAATTGGCCTATGGTCATCTTGTTTCTGATTGTACCATGTACTACCTTTTTTTTTGGATTCAATAAACACTGAATTAACAAAAAAAAAAGATATTTTCTAGCAAATTCCACTAGCCTTTTAATATACATACATCATATACATATATATTGGCATAACTATTATCCATCATATATTAGATAGTGCTTTTAGTTAGTGGGATTTTTTATACCAACTAGGTGGTATATATACTCATACACCCACAAGATCATTGTAGTAAAAATCTACTAACTAGTCTTGCATAATTCTAGCCAAGCATTTTGAAGTTAGTGGAAAAAGATGATGTGGCACATTCTCCACCAAGTTTTGTGCCTTTCATCTTTTCAAGACAAATATATATATATATATATATATGTATATATGTATATATGTATATATGTATATATGTATATATGTATATATGTATATATGTATATATATCTTATATATGCATAATATATTAATCTTCCACTTGTGCAAATAATTAATTTAATCTAGTCACTATTAATTAAATTATGAAAACAACTTTTCATATTTGTACATTGACCCTAAAACTTTTGATAATTATACTTTTCCCCATTAACCATTAATGGTCAAATACAACACCGTTAACAGCTTAACTTCTAAAATGCAAGCTCAACAGAAACCTATTCACAAGTGTTCTATTGTGTGTGACTTTCTAGATTCACCACCATATAGCAATGAGGGAATATTAAAACCCTTTTTAATTTATTTTGAGAACGTCTCCGGCATTCTCGAAACACCCTAACGTTCTAGAGTGACATCTAGCAACATATCAAGATACTTTATACAGTAATGAAGTCCAATCTCAAGTGAATCTATTTATAGTTGCCGATTAACGTGCAATCCAATCCTTCCATTAATATGTCCCGATCGAATGAGGACCATGATATGATTAAGTCCACAAATTCAATTTTGTGCTTAGATCTATTCAGTGGAATGAAAGATGACAACCATGGAAAAACTCTTTTCCATAATTCATGCCTTGGCCAAGGACTTCCTCATGCTACAACCGAAATTAGATCACATAGGACATCGCCTCACGCTAGAAGTTAACGGATCCTCTCTTGATAATTACATGTCAATCCCTATACTAGACGCATAATCCGCATAAGGCCGTAACCTATCTTTATTGATAAAGATTGATATTGTCCAAGCGCAAGTATTAAACCCTAATACATATGACAATCGTAATTTCTCAAGTCAAAGGATTACATACACAATCGCAACGAATAATAAATTATTAATCCAAAGTCATGTAATTTATTATTCATGTCACATTCAATGATCTATTCCATTAATTATCATTCACACTTTGCTAATCGCATCCTATGCTTTTATGGCACGTGACTCACCATCCTTTATCATTAATATCAAATATTAATCAAAGGTAACAACACATGTGATAGTCCATAATCGATTATCTTAGGCCCAATACAATAATCTAAGGATTATGAATATATTTGAATGTTTATCATGTTAAAGAAACATGCCAAGATATTCTAAACATTTTCAAAATATATTTCTTCCATGAAAAACATTAGGGATACATTCATATGAAAAAGATGGAGTATATGAATGTCATTAGAATGTCAATATGTTATACAAACACATAGACAATATTGCCTTAAAGTACAAGTTAATGTCAAAATCCACCAAATTATGTCATCCAAATATGTAGCATTAGGGCATATATCTAACAATCTCTCACATTGCATTAACATTATATTACATAGTATTAGCACAACACTCAATGATATTGCATATTCGTCTTCTCAAGATGAGGATCTAGCTGTGACTGATTCATAGCTATGGTACGTGGGTCAACTACATCAAGAGATATGGTCGTTGTCCGCAATAACATATCACAATATTATTTTAGGCTACAGATACAACACATGAAGATGCAGGCACTTTTCCAAATGTTTGGACATACAGTGAGACCTAGATTCCATAAGCTTCTACAATAGCTCCGTTATAGGTGTAATACAAAAGCGTCACAACATAACGATAGGAACCATAACGGTAGGAACCACTATCAGCGTGTATGATTATTTCAATCCAAACAACTTCTTTTGCAATATCAAATATTACAAAGGACAAATGTATGTAATGGAATATACAGTTCGCTTAGAACCTTGCTAACTAACTGTGCTCCCACGATAACTAAACATGAACCCCAACATAGACATTCTGTTATTAATTTTAGATAAAAAAAACATCTGAACTAGTAAATCTGTCACCACAAAGTTTACCCCTCCATAAACCAAAATTTATATCTTAAGTGCTTCAAAAGTACTTTAGGATATATATAATAGTATTATCCAATATTCTTAATTTGGATTAGATTGACATTCGCTCGTAACACTTTACAGTTTGTGCAATGTCAAACTTTGTACATAGTATATCAAATATGAAGCTACTTATTGCTGAAGCATAAGATGACTTCATCACAAATTTGTTATGCTACTAGAGTTTCTCGAAAAATATTTCTTTGGATGGATTTATTATTTCAAAGACAATAATTTTGTAACACCCGAGCATGAATTTTCTGTGCATTAATTGTTTTATTTATTTTGGTACATAATATGTACGTTTACTTGCTTTAATTGTTATTTGAAGTAATATGTGCATTTAAGTGATTTACTTAGTGTTGGTAAGTAAAATGCGCATGTAGAGTTCGTGTGTTTAGAATTTAATTGACATTTCATTTAATTTGACAAACTAGGACAAGGTCATCATTATTGGAATTGTTAATGAATTAATAGTCTTTCAACACTTTAGATATTTTACCTAGTAGGACAAGCTTGGCATTAACATAAAAGTCATTGCATAAGTGGTCTTTTACCTCTTTTAGATATTTGTCTACCATTATTGACTTAAAATTTGACTTAGCATTTGACCTTGCATTTGACCATTGCATATAATAAAACAAAGCAACAAAAACAAGAGCAAAGGGATAGAGAAAATCGGGTGAGAGGAGAAGAAATAGAGGAAAATTAGAATAGTTAGTGCTTTGAGATTTGGGTGAAATTGAAGAAGAAGCTTCCATTTAGGGCCAAATTGGAAGTGGAACTTGCTCAAGCTTAGCTCATTCTTGTTTGTTCTTTCATTTTCTACCATTAAAGTGAAGGGCTTTCAAATCTAAAGCTTTAAAGTTTGCATTTTTGGTTATGAACTCATATATTTGTGTTATAGTTGTTATTTTTGCAAGTATTCTTGATTAGTAGTGAGTTTAGAGTAATATATATGCATTAGAACTAGAATGAAACACTAAATGTGTTGACTTTAATGTGTTATAGTTGAATTTGTAGCTTAGAAATGTAGTTAATCTTCATTCCTAGCTTAGATATGTAGTTCATATGCATATATATATATATATATGTGTGTGTGTGTGTGTTCATAGCATGTTTTAGAGGCTTGGAAACAAGGTTAGGAGGGGTGTGTGTGTGTGTTGTGCTAGCTATAATTTTCCAGCATTGGTCGGTTACTATAGTGCCAGCCAGCCACTGTAGCAATCTCTTGGCTGCCCTTTTGTGAGGTTAAAATGCTTGCTTTATTCCTTAAATGCTATATAAACGTTGGGGTATTTGCTTAGTAATGTAAGTTACAAAAGGTGTTGATAAAAGTGTTGCTAAATGTGGTTGTAAGTATGGTTAAATGTTGATATTAGCGTTGATTGAATGTTGTGTTGTAAGGGCTGCCTTTCTTCGTGGGTTATTTGTTTGCTTTACTTCCTTAATGTTAAATATATGCTTGTATATTTGTGTTACATTATAAGTTATAAAGTGTGTTGATAAATGTTGTTGCTAAAGTGTCATTAATTGTTGTTGTGTTTGGAATGGTTCTTTTTGAACTTGGTACAAACCAGAAGGTTTAGAGTTTTGTGGCCTCTGATATTGCTATTGAGGCTCATAGTTTCCTTGTCTTTTCTAATTTTGTTGTTGAGGAAACTGAGTTTTATGATTCCCTTGTCGCCACGAAAATACAGGGTTGTCTCGCCAACCAGGATTATACGTGTTTGAATATGGATTGTAATTCCTTGTATATCCTTGAGTGGCGAAGACTTGTTCTTGCATGAATTCAGGAAATTGTGAACTGATTGGATAGTCTAGAGTAGAGTGATCTACTGCAGAACATACATCACAAATTTCTGTGATTTGAGGAGCTTGTGAAGAAGTAGACCCTAGAGACATGAATTTTTCTAGTTGATGGCATCTACTTTGTCGGTCAATTGGGTGTTGGAGTTAGAGTTAACCTCGAACAATGCCCTCTTTTGGGGGTTGTGGATGCTTCTAGTTTCTCTATCTATAGTTGTGTTCTAAAGAGAATCTTCAGCTATATTTTCAATTCTACTCCAAGCTTCGTCTGCTGTGAGGTTATAGAAACCTCCATTACTCATTGCATTTACCATCACTTTCTGCTGAGGTGTAAGAAAAGAAATAATGCAAGAGTTCGTGACGGGCAAACCCATGGCGAGGACACTGATTCCTAAGATCAATAAATCTTTCCCAAGCTTCATGAAAAGGTTCTAAGTCCGATTGAGCAAATGTCATGATGTCAGTTCGAAGAGTGGTAGTTTTTGCCATTGGGAAGAACCTATGTAAAAATTTCTGAACAAGTTCTTCCCAAGATATAATAACCCCTGCGTCCAAATGATTGAACCATTGTTTGGCTTTGTCTTTTAAGGAAAATGAAAACATACACAATTGAATAATCTCACGGCTCACATTAGGGATGTGAATCATAGAACATGCCTCGAAGAATTATATGATGTGAGCGTGAGGGCTTTCGTTGTTCTTCCCATAAAAAGAAGGCATATTCGAAATGGTCCCTAACTTAAGCTCAAAGTTAACATTGCCAAGAGCCGGTGGGGCTATGGCAAATTCAAGATTGTAATCACCCGGAGAGAAATGTTGACGAAGAGTCATTTGTGGGTCAACGGGTCGATTAACAGGTCGGTTAACAGGTTGAGCTATAGGAAGAGGCGGTATGTTTTGAATATTTCTTTCTTGTTCCGCCATCGGGACTTAGACTCTCTTTCGCGGGGTTTTCTGGGGCTCAGGATCAAACTGGGCGAGTTTCGGATTTAAGGAACGATGCCCGTGCATGCAAAATAAACTATAGCTAAGTGCAATAAGTGACGACAGGAAATAAGCTAAGTACGCTAAACTAAATACAGAAAGTAAACTAAGTACTGAAAATAAATACAGAATTTAAACTAAGTACTTTAATTAAAGACAGAAATTAAGCTAAGTATATATGCAAGCTATTTTAACAAAGTATAATATAAACAATTCATGTGCAACTATAATACAGACAATATTCAAATTTATAAACTATGTGCAAAATACTTTACAAGTAGAATTTATACAATTTAACAAATATAGACAATAATTACAACATTTAAAACAAGTTCACAGTTTAATTCAAAAGCTAAACTAGATCGTGCTTCCTCGGCAACAGCGCCAAAAACTTGGTGTGATCAGTTGTGTGTGTAAAAATCGGTGTAAAAACAATCAAGTTTAAATACCCGCAAGTGCACGGATCTTGTAGTGTAGTGTGCTTTGAGTGCGGAATCGTACCACAGGGAAACACATTAGCAAGTTGGTGAAGTGAAGTGCGAAAGTGTTTAAAGTGGAAGTGTAACAGTTTATACAGGGCGTTTTGATTATACTACAACTAAATTAAACTAACTAAATATGAATACAAGGGGTAGTGATCTAGGGGTTGAATATGTAAAGGAGACAATTAATCTAGGCTCGGTATTCAAGATTATCTACTTCTATGCAAGAGGTTAAGCCACAAGCATTAACCTAGTCAATTAACTTAGCCTATTAAAATCCCGATTACTAGCTCTGATGTAGGTGCCGTTCCATCATTCGTATGGATCTGTCCTTGCAACCTGGCGTAAAAGGTCTGTTTCAACTAAGCAATCAACTTCTCATTTCTAGTCTAGAAACTATAGTCTACTTAAAAGCATTACCTATAGTCCTTTGGAATCTTTTAAGTTTGTCAAGCTATTTGATTCTCTTTTAAAACTTGGATACATGGCATGAAAGTAAAGCTAACATAACATCTACTTAAAAGCATTACGTTATGAAAGACAATAATAATAGTAAAGCAATCATACATCTACTGAAAAGTATTACATATGAAAGACATTACTGAATTAAAACAAGCCATGTATTGCATTTAAAGTGTATAATCTGAATTCGAGACCGTATATTAAAAGACTAACATTTATAATATTCTCTCCTATATATCAATCTACTTAGACATAAATGAATTACTAGTTATGTAAATAAAAGAGAGTCAAGAAAGGTTCCCTCGTATAAACGAACGCGTATTTCTGATCCCTGAAATTTGAGCAGAGGTCTGACGTAAAGTAGCTATTCGAGCAGAGCTAATTTTCCCCGAATAAAAACTACTAAGGATGAGTTTCCCCTAAATAAGAGTTTTCCTATTAAAAGCTATTCGGGCAGAACCTCCCCTGGATAATAACTACTAGGGTCGGACTTCCCCCCTAAAAGTAGCTATTCGGGCCAAATTTCCCTAAATCAGAACCACTTAGGTGGGATTTTTCCCGTATCCTACTAATTAACTACAACTAACACTAAAAACTAACTTGAATTAACTCCGAAATTGATTAAAAATAACCAAAATCTAAAATTAATTACAAAATTCGGAGGGAGGGGGACTATTTATAGACAAAATTTCAGAGGCGCACTCGAGCGCTCGAGTGCGTGCCTCTGCTGCGTCAAATTGTAGCGCGCCATGTGGCGCTTTCGGAATCTTCTGTAGGTGCGCTCGAGCACCAAGAATGTGCGTTCGAGCGCCCATCTGCTCCATCGCTGAATTTTTACCACGTGTTTTCTTCTAAAAGTTGGTGGAATTTTCTATGTAGGGCGCTCGAGCACCCTTTTGTTGACTTTCTGCGCTGGAAGTTTGACTTTTGACCGGGCTTTGATCGAGCGTTGACCAAGGCGTTTCTAGGCTATTTTCAGCGTTCCGAGTCTGATTATGCGCTAGTTTAGGCCAAATTCAGACTCTAAAGACTCCATTTTTCTACCGGTTCTCGTGTTTTTCCCATTCTTCACTTCTTGACTTGTATTTTGGATCGTTTTGAGTCTGAACTTCCACTTTCTGGTATTCTCCTACATTGCATCAAAAGTATCAAAGTATTTCAATTATTCCTAAGTTAAGATGCAAATATATTTGAGTGCTGCAAATACAGTCACATCATGTACAACACTAGAAATAAAAAAAAATGATGTTGTATACAAATATACAAGGATAGAATTATATACAATAAACTAAACTCTTACCTGAAAAGTTGAACGCCAATCCCAGGCAACAACACCAAATATTTGATTGCGTCGTTTTACAATCAAAATCAAAATAGATTTACCTCAGATTATCTCTTAGCTGCGGTGACTTGAGGGTCGATCCATGGAGATTGGGGTTAACAGTTATAATTGAGAATTTAGTTTATGATTGGTTTGACTTTTCAGTCATGATTGAATTTTATTTAAGTCCAATAGTCTATAAAGTATCCAAAAGTTTCAGTAAATAAAAATAAATTAATTAATTTAGTCTAAGAGTGTATAATTTAGTTTAGCGGGTCCATAATTGGAATAATAAATTTGATCGAAGTATTTAAGTATCATATTATAGATTTAGATTCCATATAGCCGACCCTACCTAGTGGGCCAAAGGCTCAGTTTGATTTAGTTTGGTTTGGTTTGGTTTGGTTTATTATAGATTTAGATTAAAAGTTAAATCCTTTAGAAATCAGGCTACAAGCTCCCACTTCTTAGTTGGCTTAGAAGTTATAAGTGATGAGATTAATGGACTATCAAGAATACTTTATCGTGTCACAGGCGATAAAATATCTTGAAGCCACAATTAATCTTTCACTTACGTAACCCGGAGATATTGGTACAACCAAACTATATCCGTCTGAGGTAGTCTTATATTGCCATTGGTTTACAAAACTGAGTATATATGTATTTTTGTTTATTACAACATAACTACAAGCATATGTGTAATTAATCAAATAATACTTAACGAATTAAAAATATGAGACTTGAATTAATCTGAATCCAAATTATTATTTACAAAAATATCCTCACTTATTTATCATTCCAAAAATAAGGGTCTAACGTGCCATAATAAGAATTATAAAACAGGAAATCGAAATCAAGAATAAAAGTTTTCGAGTTTCGGCACGTTTAGCAGGATTGATTTCTTCAACAGCTATGGCATTAATCGATAAGCTTGCCCTTATTTTAGGACCCTAACTAATTTAAACTAATTTACTCCTAAGCTAAAAGATGAATAAAACTGATTATATACAAAGCAAAATGTGAAAACTAGTTCTTGTTCTTCGAAATCAACATTTTAGGCACTATTTATAACCGACTGATGAATAGTATGCTCGAGCGTGGATTGGGTGCGCTCGAGTACAATCTATTTTTTTAGAAAATTAATAAAAAAATCAGCACGTGTAAAAAACTTGTTGGCCATTTTTCTGAGCACCAAAAGTGTGCTTGAGCTCCAGTAAATTGTGCTCGAGTGGGGTTCAAGCTATGGTAGGTGAACTTTGACTCCGAACTTTGACTTTGACCGGCTCGGTTAACTTTGACCATTGACCAAAAAGTTGACTAGGTTTATTCCAAGGATATTCAGTGTCCTGAATTCATTTTCGCGCTAGATTTGGCAAAATTCAATCTCAATTTGCTCATTTCAAAGCTATTCTATGATTCTCCTCTAGTGTTGCGCTGAATATTTGTCACAAATGTTGGGTTTTGTGGCCTTTTTTGCTTTTTGTTCACCAAAACCTTCATTGCATTAAAATTGTATCAAATATACAATTAAGCTCATAATTATAATGCAATTGTACATGATTTGATGGGTTAAAGTACGAAAAATATAGATTTATCAACGTAATAAAGGATTTGACCAAATAGGTCAGGCAATCAAACTAACACAATAAAAATATTGCTAAGGACATAAACAAATGAAGAAGAAAATAAACAAACAACATAAATAAGAGAAGGGAACACTTGAGGAAAAAAACAAGTCTTTTCTTAAAAGGGACTATTGCCCCAAAGGAGAAGGTGTAATACCCCTATCAGGTGTGAATCGAGTTAAATTAATATATTGTTAAGAAATGATCGATTAGCGTTTTAATACATTTGAGTTAAATATGTGTCTGAAATGTATTAAAATTAATGCCGAAACATTTGAAATAGGTATCGAGTTCGATTAAATAAGCTATGCTGGGAAGTTACGAGTCAGTTTCGAGCCAACTTCAGAATTAAAACTGTACCCATTGAGGAAGAGTTAGGAGTTGAATTATATATTGTTAGAAAGCTCGACTCACGGCGGTGCTCTCAATTTTCAACTATATACTTGTCCAAGCGACCCCGTCTGGCTAGGGCTTCTATTTCATCTTTTAGCTAGAAATAATCCTCAATATCATGCTAGTGGTACCTATGGAACCCACAGTATTTGTCTTTACTACGTTTGTTGGGGTCGCTATCATCTTCTTGGGCCATTTGAGGTCTTTATTTGCCTGGATCTCATACAACCCTCGAGGTATTCAGTGGAGTATAATTTTTGAACCTTAAGCGGTAGCCCCCTCCAGAACCCTTTGATCTGCTATTTTGCCCTCATTTTTATATTTTTCATTCTCGAGGCTTGCTCTTTCCCGAGCTCCCTTTTTCAACTTCCTTTTTTTTCCTCCTCCATTTTGGCCAACATGACTTCTTTGAAACTAATGTACTTTGTAGCACGTTCCATGAGCTTGGTGAAGTCTCGAGGAATTCTTTTACCTAACGAGGATTGGAAAGGTCTGGACTATAATCCCTGCATGAAGGCAACTAAGGCTACAAACTGGTCTAGGTCGGGACATCTAATGTTTCCTGGTTGAATTGTTGGGTAAACTCCCTCAAAGTTTTTCTTTTATTTTGCTTGATAGACAATAGAGTGGTTGTGAGCCTTGGTGGTTTTTTTATTATTGGCAAATCTATCCAAGAAGGTGTCTAATAACTGTGTAAAGTTTTGGATGAAGCCTACTGGGAGGCTAGAAAACCATTTTTAACTTGACCCGACTAGCTTGACAGGAAAAGTCCTGTATTTGATCGCGTTTAGCACATCATAGAACGACATGTGATAATTGAAGACCGTGAAGTAGTCCTCAGGATCTCCCGTGCCACTATAGGTTGAAAAAGTGAGGAGCTTATACCCGTACGGCATAGGTTCCAACATGATTTCCTTAATAAATGGATAGTTGCCTTATCCTACCAACACGCGGTGCTGGTCTCCATAAGCCCGGGAGTTTTATTCCCCCCAAGATCCACTACGGGCCTTTTGCCCTGTTTTGATCTGGCCTATCTACAGGCTTTGTTGATCTTCTGGTATCTTCTTGATGCCTAGGTCCTTGGGGTAGTTCCTCTGCCCCTCAAGCCATGGATACTGGCTAATCTTGAGGTGCTTGGGTTGCTACAACAAGTACGGTTAGAATTGGTGGGACTGACACTGCTGCTGGCTATGCTAATCTTTAGGTTTGCAAGAATTGGTTAAGAGCTCCTTGCAGACTGTTGAACATCTGAAGCAAGGTCGACAGGTTTATTGCTTGAGAGGAGGAGAACATATTGCCCTGCACGAAAATTAATGGGGCCCCTGGCCTAGTTATGGCAAGCGGCACAACCGGTGGCAGGTTAACTTCTGAAGCCCCATATAAAGTAGTTCTGCTAGGTTATTCTGATTTTTGCCAGCATGGCTTTGATTATGTGTGTTTACCATCGTGGTATTCTCAATGGGCTTAGCTGGTGTTTCTCATAGACGGCGCCAACCTATTAAAACAAGTTTTTGGTGGGTTGGATGGTGCTGGCGACCTCCTAGAATATGTGGGCTATTTCTTCCGACCTGGTTTCTTACAAGACAAAGGACCTCAGGATATCTCCAAATTTTTTCTCTGTCGCTCAAGTTAGTTATGGGAATGATGCTTACTTGAAAACAAAGGTAGGATAACAAAGTTTAGTTTAGATCTTGGCTTAAAAGTTGACAAAAATAGTAGACCCCATGTATATTTAAATTATTAATAATACTTTTTAGAGACTGAAATTTTTAAAAATATCAAAATTTTTAAAAATTTATATTTTGAAGATTCTATTAAAGATAACCTAACAAGACTGATGTAAAACAGTTTCTCACTCTGGACAAAACATATATTTTATGTACGTGGTGGAGCAATTCCAGGTGAGATACACGTGGAAGTCTTTTCAAAGTAACGGAACATACATCACATATAACATAAAAATGAAAACAGTATTGGATTTTATGTGCGAAAGGTTCGAAATCTAATATTATTTTTATGTAATATAATATTGGCCGCCTAATGGTTCCTTTAAATAAAAGGATAAAAACTATTTTAGTCCATTATGTTTGCTCTAAAGATCAAATTGGTCCCTCAGATTTGCTAAAAGACCAAAGAGGTCCCTCCAGTTAACTTTTGTTAGTCAAATGTTAACAGTCAAAGGGTTGACCGAGTTAAAAGACCATTATATCTTTCGGCAACATATATTAAAAAAGAAAATTACAATAAAACTCTAAATCAGTCTAAAAAAACCATAATTCATATAATTAGCGTAGGAAAAAAAAACTAAAAAATATCAGTTCAAACATAAACAAATTAAAATCAATAATATATCGATAAAAAATGAACGATCATGATTCATCTTCTTCTCTGGCCGGTACCTTTGCTGCTAATTATGTCGATAATGATTGTTCATTTTTTAACTATATATTACTGACTTTAATTTGTTTATGTTTGAACATATATTTTTTAGTTTTTGGTTTTTTTTTTCTTGCACAAATGATGTGAATTATTTTTTTTTAGACTGATTTAGACTTTTATTATAATTTTCTTTTATAATATATATTATCTAAGGATATAATAGTCTTTTAATTCAGTTAATTCTTTGACTATTAATATTTGACTAATAAAAATTAATTGGAGGAACCTCTTTGATTTTTTTACAAACTTGAAGGATCAATTTAGTCTTTAAAGTAAACTTTAGGGACTAAAATAGTTTTTGCCCTTAAATAAAATAAAAACAAAAACATTATCATCTCATCGTCCTTGTTTTTCCTTCCAAACTGGTTAAACTAGTATTTGAGTATGTCGACTGCAACAGCAGCAGCAGCATCTGCAATACTTTTGTTGTTGGATACCGCAAAGCAAAGTGGGTTTATTAGTGCTCCAAAATTGTGTCCAAAACAGCATCATCATCATCATGTAAATAAGATTGTAGCAAAAGCAACTCCAACCCAAAACCAAACACCACCTAATTCTCCTTCTATTTCAAGAAGAAATAGACGCCCCCAAAACGTTGATGGAGACTTGTTTGTTGGTAAATTAAATTCTTCAATTTCTTTTTTGCTTTACTTTTGGTATACTTTTTTCTTCTTTCTTGCTTTTCATTTTGTGAATTTGGTTTTATTTTATTTTGAATTTCTTTTAAAAAAAGCTTCATACCATAATTGGTTTTTGATAAACTCGATGTGCAGATCATACGTGCATAGATTGCGATACTTGCCGTTGGATGGCTCCGGTGACAACTTGAACTTTGTTGAATAAAATATCGTCATTTGATAGCCTTACTATAGCTGCAGTAGTAAATTTTCGTGTGAATTAGTAGTTAAATCTATGAAAATATCATGACACTGATTTGAATTTTCACCCTAAGCATGATGGATGTTGCTCTTAAGAGACATGAAATTCCCTCCTCTTGAAAGTTGCGTGATTGATTTTATTGGAGGACTGAATCGTTGGTGCATAAAAAAGTTTAATTCGGTAGACAATAGATGGGTCACACGGATGGACATGATTAAACCGTGGGTCCAGTCTTGATACCATTATATGACTTCGTTTGTTTGCCGTAAAATATTTTTTTGAAAAATATTTTTTTAATTTTTCAGTGTTTGGTAACATCAGAAAATTGGATAAGTGAAAAATATTTTTCATTTAATAATTGTGGCTTTTTTTGCTTAATTTTTCGGTGTGTGGTAACACTTAAAAATTGGTTAATTGAAAAATATTTTACGGACAACAATTGCAACTAGTACAAAATTTGAGAAACTATTTTCATGTCTTTTGGGGGAAGAAAATATTTTACGGAACTCACCGTACATCTAAATATCAAAAAATATTTTATAGTATTTTATTTTTCATAAAAATATTTTTCCTCAACAAGTTATTTTACGGCAAACAAACGAAACCCAGAAAAATATTTTATTTTTCAAAAAAATATTTTTCACCGAAAATATTTTTCACAAGCAAGTTATTTTACGGCAAACAAACGGAGCCTTATGTTTTTTTATTAGAGAACTTTATTCTTAATTAGTCTAGTTTTTATTCTTCGTCACTAAGTTATAAGGCTTATAAATAGACACTCTCATATTATATTTCGGGACATTAAGATTTGAACATGTAGTTTCTCCTAGAACCTTCTTCATATTTTCTCTTTTCTTTTTCTTTCAACAAGTACCTCAGAGCAGTATTTACTAAGTTAATAGAGCACTCCTTTTCTAGAAGCGGTAGTCTTCAGTTTAAGAACCAAATATGGTCAAGTTATGCACATGTATGGTGGTAAATCAAGAAGGAAATAAAGTTAACCCATTTCGTGATTTGACTTTTAGAGATAGTTGTCATAGATCCCTAGTTTTTTGATGTCTCTTCTATGTGTAGATGCATTTTTGTTTTACTTCCTAGTGAAAAGAGAGAAATGGTGCATTTTTGTCTTATTAATAAAATATTAAGTCATGCTAAAGTGTTGAATTAGCAGATGCAGGTAACTCATCCAAGAGGGAGCTTGAACTTCCTCTTTACACTTTCTAGATTTCACTGAAGAGTTAAAACTATCTCAAATGACATCGTGAAGAGATTGGAAGCACTGTTATAAGAAGTTGGATTACATAATATGTTTAGTTTTTCAATTCATCCCACTACCATGACATAAATCATCAGGTATGTTTATATCCTGGCTTAACTAAGGGTTGAACTTTTTTTAAGTTAGTCAAAGGCTTTCAACTAGTTCAGATTGGGGATGTTAGGAACATAGTTACCAAATTCACTCTACCCCGTGGAACCGCGTACCAGTTCACACATTCCGATTCACGATACATTTGTATACCAAAACGCTGCGATTCGCGTTCCAGTTCACTAAAGTTGACAACCCTTATAGTATGCAAATTTTACTAGAAAAATAACGAAAGAGATCACAGAACCTAAATTCCTATTAGATATATTACTAATATGTAGAGTACCTTTCTTGAGATATAAAAATTTCCTAGTTTGCTTTTGGGTTTGTGCTTGATATATAGTACTAGAATATTATCTTAGCTGTTGAATTTGATTTTTTAGCTTTAGACTATAACTTCACAACAAATTGATTTTAGTAATTAGTAAATAGAAAATATCATTGCTCTACATGATATTTGATAATTGAACCCAATAATTCTTTACAGCGTACCATGAACCTAATTAGTAACCGAAGAAGCCTATCCCCATTGTAACTTAAAAATCTCAAGTGTCGTATCCCGTACCCGAACTCGTACCACGACTCGGACCATATCGCGAATCTGGTAACTATGGTTAGGAACATTAATTTGAAAAAAATTGGTTGTTTTCTTTGATTCTGTTATCTGCCGACTCAAGAGTTAGTAAGCCTGTGTGTCATGCCCCAAGCCCGCAAGCGAGAGTATGTCCTAAGCTTAAGCAATAACTATTTGGACCTCAATGAGGGTCTATGTAATGTCCCATATTGGTGGGAGAACTGTTAAGTGTGTGGTTTATAGGTTGGTGTTGTAAATTTAAGTAATAACTTGGATTAATCATTTTGGGCTAGTTGATTTAAGGCCAAATAGTTATTTCTTATAACTAAACACCGGTCTCGCTTGCAGGCCGAGAGTTTGGACTCAGGGCGTGACACTGTGCGTGCAAATTATTTGCTAGATCATTTTGGACAAAGAAGGGTGTGTTTCTACAAGTGAAATAAACTCTAATGAGAGAATTTCTGAGGATGAGATTATTGATATTATAGATATGATGAGTTGTCTAGAATGAAGAGTCTTAAAACTCATAACATAAATAAGCTGGCAATTAGGATAATCAATTGTGCTGTAAGAAAAAGAAAAGAGAAAACGTAGAAAGGAAATATATGTATATTCAAGACATTAGGAGCCACCACTAGTGGTGGCTCTGGAAGAGAGAAAGAGATAATGACTATATGTTTGAAATCTTGGTGTTTTGAAATACAATATGAGAGTGTCTGTTTATAGGTTATGAGCATAGTTTAATAAGGACACCTGCCTATTTATAGGTTAGGAACATAGTCTAATAAGAAACTTGTAACTTAATCTAATAAGGAAACCAACTTGAATATTAACAAGTCTAGACTATTGCCTAAAGTATGCCAATCAAGCTCATAATCATTGCCTAAATTACAGCCTAGATTAGAACAGTAACTTATGTAGATGCTATTAATTACTAAAGAGAGATTCTCTCCAATAACTGAAACCAGTAATTAGCATTTTAAGCTTGGTAGTGTCACTTTCACATTTTACATTATAGTTTCATATACCATGGAACTTTCTCCAACCTAATTGAAATTCCTTCTTCTCCTGCAACTAGCAAAATATGGGTTTAATGACTAAATCTTCACACTTGTTCTTTCAGGAGACCTTCATTCGAGTTGATGGCATGTCGGCAGTAAATAAGCAGCCAAGTTGTGAGGAAGACAGATTGAGAGCTTTGCAGGTATCTCTTTTCTTCTTCTGATTTCAATAAGAATTCTAGTAAGCAAAATCCTTCTATTGGCTTTCTATGTTAGAGCAAGAAATAGAGAAAAGAAAAAGATACTCAAATAAAGATTCATGTTAGTTCCGAGAGTTCAAATTGAATCAGGGTTATCTGTCAGAAGTGGTGCTTTGCAGAACCTATAATGTATTGCCACATACGTGATACTATAACTTTTAATCAACACTTGAACTTCATATAGGGTCCTAACAGTGTATAATGAACTATGGTATTTCAGGCCTTACTTTCATGCCCAACAAGCTCAATCCGCATGGAAAATTCTCCTCGTGACATTTTAGAAGTTCAGAAGACATTTCCGATGCCAATTGATGAGAAGATTGAGGTAACACTATATACCTTCTTCCTAGCGTTATGCATACTACACTTTTCATGAAATTGAATGACACTTTTCCTTTTTCTAGACAATATCTACTTTCCTTGCATCTTCTACCTATTATCACACAATATTAGAAAACAATTAATCTTTAAATAGATAGTATTCTCAAAATTCACCTAGAACTTTGTGCCCTGTCAAATGATGGAATTCAATATGGCATAGAGAGGGTAGAATTTCATGGACACATATGGTGTGTGATATACTATTAAATGCTGTGTAAGAATTGTGAGGCAAGGCAAGGATATTTGTCTGGGCGGCCTGGCCTTAGGGACAGCAGCTAGTAGGATAGACTGCCTCCGGTGCTTTGAATAAGAGACCTCGTTCTTAAGTTGCGAGTGAAGATAAAATTAATGAAATTTGTTTTGATAGAGGCAACTTACTAAAGGTTGATATATATTCGTCAGCAATGGGGCACAAAAGTAAGAACATAATGGTATAACCACTGCTTCCTTCTCTGCAGTTGTGACATATCCTTTTCAGATATGGCAATGGGGCATCCTTGTGAAGTTCATGCTACAGTCTATAACTTATTAAGAGTCAGATCGCTATGATTAAGAGTCACAAAAAAGAAGAGCTACAAGTAGTACATGTGTTCTTGTTTGTGTCCAACTGTGAAAGCTCATGAGGCTATCTGACGTTTTTAGGGTGTTTACCACTGTGGATACCACTCTGAGAAGTCGTATGGGGCTGCTTCCTATTTGGTAGTTCATCCTGAAGGAAATATTCTTGTAGACAGGTAATTCCTGTTTTCAAATGTTATCATGTCAATAATCTGTCATTGCTGATGAAAAACTAATGACTGATTTAAAAAATGAGAAATCAAGAACTGTTATAGAGAAAATGTGCGGCGAGTGCATTCAATTCACAAGGCAGCTCTTTTGACATCTGCAGCCCTCGATTCACAGAGCGACTGGCACGTAACATTGAATTGATGGGTGGAGCTCATTACATGTTTCTCACACACAAGTATGATATCATTATGATTTCTTGTGCATTTTATTTGGTTTGTGAAATCAATTGACTGTTAAATGGCGTCCAGGGATGATGTTGCAGATCATGAGAAGTGGTCAAAGCGTTTAGATTGCAAAAGAATTCTCCATGTTGAAGATGTAAGATATTTTTTCTTTTGCCACACGTGGAATTGCTTCAAAACTTCACTAGGAAAAAAACTGTGTTAGTGGATCTTTGGATTTTTTACTTTTCAATTTCTAACAAAAATGAGATGAATGAAAATGTTGATTACTAATATGTCTTATTACTTAACTTTCTATGAGTCGTCGTTTATTTATGTAATTATTAACAATTAAGCTCAAGTCTCTTTGCTTCATTCACCTGACATAAGTACAGGTGACTGTTTATGTATGATAAACATCTACGATTTGTATAAAAGGTGAATCTTTGTGCTTTGGACTCTATGCGTTATATATCTCAAAATCGTACACTTTACGAGAAAGATAAGTTCATAGGGCTTCCAAAGAAAAGTTTTGAAGTCTGACTTGTGATTATTATCTTTCTGACTAATTTCCCCTATTGTATCTCCAAATGAATGATGACTTTTTCTTTTTCTATTTGTTTCATTAACGTAAGAATGATGATGCGCGCCATCATTTAAGCCTTTTCAATTTTCAACTATTTAAATTTATCTTAAAACTCATTTTTCTTTACATTCAACCTTACCTTAGGCGCAATCCATGTTTTGTTGAAGGGAATTCAACTAATTGCTTTCACCTTTTCGATATTTAAGCTTCTCGTATACTTTAGCGTGGAATATCATGGAGAAACCAGCATATGATTGTATTTACTTGAACTAATAGTAGTAGGCTTCAAATATATTCATGCTTAGTTCTTAATTCAATGATTACAGTAGAATTTTGTGAAAAAAAAGAGGGGAAAATCACATTTACATCATAGAAGCATTATCAAATGGATGTAGAACTAACCTGGTTCTTGGAAACTTTTGTATTCTTGACGATTTACTGCTAATACGTATGCATAGTTTATACGAGTTTTAATGCTACTAAATCCTAACAGACAGGAATTCTCTTTTTTCTTTGGGTCAATAACAGACAGGATTTGCTTGTATTGATACTTGGGTTTTACGGAACTCCCATAATATTCACAAAATCTACAGTAATCATGCTTACATGTTGCATAAGAGGAGGAATCCTGTGCTTGCAGCTCTCTTATCACGATCTTGTCCTTTGGTCTTACTGGGTATGGTAGTGTAAAAGTTGATAGAAATCCATGTGCTCCAAAAGGTCAGGTCATAAAAAATTGAGGAATCAGTTCCAAGCTCATATAGCTATGGCTAATAATTTATGGGTTGCCGACATATCTGAGGTGGTTGTATTTTATATACTCTTATGCTGTCTCTACTTATAAGCTGTATGTTGATTTTGTTTCTTCAAAGATAGGTGCTTGCTCAAAGAGGATTTCACTTCATAAGTCACCTTTGGTTTTGCCACTGAAATATATCTAAATATACTAGCTTCATAATTTCACATGGGAGGACTCATCATCCATTGTCTTTTTACATACTAGAAAATATGAGATCAAGTTCTCTTGAAACTAGGATGATGCATGACATGGTAAATAATGGTTGATCTTCAATCCTAAACCTTCAGTTTGTGTTAGTTTTAGTTTAATAAAGTAGGTTTTTTTAATTATGCCTTTTTTTGGCCAATGTTCTGTAGGTTTTTTAAGATCTGTTTCATACAGTGTATACCTGATTTACACATTTTAGTTGATCAGTTAGATTTTTTCCGATGTTGTTTGCAAGCTGCGTATATGAGTCATGTCTAATTCAAACCATGATATGTTTAATTATTTTTAAATAGAGATATTTAGTAACCGACTAAATTGCTTTTTAATTAATTTAAAACATTTAGTACATACTCGTAGTAAATTGGAGCCTATTGGTGTTGACTCTTGAAGAAACTATTCACTCCTTATGGTTTTTAGGGTGTCTCAACTGTTATTCCTCGATCAATTTCCCTGATATTTTTGTTATCTTTTTAATTACTCATGGTTTTTAGGATGTCTCAGCTGTTATTCCTCGATGAATTTCCTGGTATTTCTGTTATCTTTTAAATTACTTGTCTAATCTTAACTTTACATCACTATTCTTCCTCTGTCCTTATGCTCTCATATAAATGCAAAAATAATGCAGGAGCTGGCATTAGTGTTGAGGGGTAATATCATTGCCCAGACCACGTCCGCAATCTTGGATGTGATATGATGGTTGTCCGTGTGTAACTGATTATTTAGAGCCTAGCTTCATAATCCTTAAGATTTTAGCCTTCAAGATTGGTTATTACAGGAAATATCTTTCTTTTCCAGTAGTCTATACTCAGTCTCATTTTCTACATGCTTGTCTTGTCATGCATTGACTTCAATTTGAGCCCATTTTTTGTTGGAAAATTACTTAATAAATGGTTTTATAAGTGAAACATCATCATTTATTTTTGAAAATATTTTGTTTGGCTTGAGTTTTGTGTAATCACAGAGGTACGATTATATCCATAATCACTAAGCATTAACTAGTAAAAGTTACAGGAAAGTGAAATCTTAGTCACTATTGAAAGGATGCACCAATTTATGCATTTATGGCTTATTGGAAGGAATGCGTTCATCATGAAAGGTTGGGCATCAACAATATGGTAAAGTTTGTAGAACAGACAGTGATTTGGTCATTGAGTCGCTCGAGCATGTTTCCTTAAGAGGCTATTAACAATGTTCTGATATTTTTTCTATTTGGTCTTCTATTTGACATTGAATAGAATTGTAATTTATTGGTGAAGTTATCATTGTTTGAAAAAGATCTAGTGGCGTAGTTTGATGTGCACAAGCAGGTAGGTGTAAATCTCCAATCTTATTATATACTTGTTATAACCCTTGTGGACACCAGATGTTGGTGAGGGAATATTGCTTCAGAATGCTGACACAATCTGTGCTTTGAAGTAGTTATACTTACTCAACTATTCCTTCTTCCACCACCCGAATTTTGAATTTTGGTCCATCATTGTTTTGCTTCAGAAATATAAGTTTTAATAAAGTGGTATGCAGTTCGATAACATTTGTAGTTCTAATCTGCACAATAGTTTCACATTGTTGTTAGGTCACTCTTTCTACAGCTGATGTGGAGGTTAAGTTAGAAGGGAATGGGCCATGGATCCTTGGTGATGATTTCATACTTGTACACACACCTGGCCACACAGCTGTGAGTCGACATATTTCAATTCTCATTTATGTGTCTTCAACAAGTGAACAATAATGCAAGTTAACTCATTGCCTAATTTAATTCCTTGTTCTCTTCATTTATAATTACTTGGATGAGTAACTATGAATCTTATATCATAGCAGGGGTCAGTGTGTTTATTGTACAAGTCAAAGAAAGTTCTCTTCACTGGTGACCATCTTATGATGGATGATTGCTTGAGTATTATGGAGCAGTACAATTGGTTTTCAGGTATGCTCACTTAGTATATGTTAATTTATATGATGCTGAATGTTGATTATGATCTGATGCTGTAGCTGCTCCTTTGAAGGTGAATGGAGGTAAAAAAAGTGATAAAAGTGATTGAAGTGATTTGCAGGACACGGTCCGTGAGCTAATATGGAAATAGTGGTATATGACTGTATGGTCCATCTTTTAGGCATTACTTTGCAGCTAGACCTGAACTGTTGCTTTAACAAAGCGCAAACTTAACATCTCCAGCTAGTAAAGTAGAACTTGACTAGAATTTGTAAGCAGCCGTTGGAAGATTACTCGAATAAAGTTGGCTGACCATGGGCAACCATTCTTAAAGGACTTTAGTTGGTTATAAGCAGCCTTTACTAGAGACTCACTGTTATTCTTCTTTTTCTTCTTTGGTGTCACCCGCCCATCTTTTGTTGTACTAGAAAGATCCGGTATGCTACCTGAGCTACGTTTATAATTCCCTATCATTCGGCTGTACGTGTATGCATTAGTATATACATAGTTGAACCCAGCGAGTATTATCTGGTGGAGAAGCAACAATCCCGAAAACAAAACATCATCTGTTTCCAGATGGCTCTCCTATGCATCAAGTAATGAAGCGCGCTCTCATATTTTCCCCAGGTTGACCAGTTGGATATTATTTCTGTTTGGGATGACCAGTTGGATAGTATTTCTGTTTGGGATGACCAGTAGGATATAAATCTTTTTGTAATGTAAGCATCTTCTGGATGTGTAACAAAGATGTAAATAAAAATTCGAGGAACATAACGTGTACTATTTCAGTTTCTATTTGCTCATTTCTGTAGTAGGGGTCCATCTTAATTATAGTTGTGAGGAGCATAACAAGTGCCATTTCAGTACATGTTTACTCATTTCTGTTGTAGGTCCATCTTAATGATAGCTGGTTTTATTCACTGATTTTTGCTCTAATAGGTTTCATAAAAGCTTAAATTTTATAAATGATAAGCTAATTATTTATTGATTTTCTTTTTTTGAAAAAAATACAGTACCCATGCAATTGAACAGTGTCCAGAAGTTGCTCGAGCTGGATTTTGAATGGATATTACCAGGTGACTTTGCATGTCCTTGCCTTGTTCTGAAAATCGTAGTAACTAGATACTTGAGCGGAACCAGTCATGCTATATAAATTTGAGCGGTGTATGTGTTCCTATCTTTGACTATTTTGGGGTTTTTCCTTTCTATCCTACTTCATGAGTTTGGGCAAGAATTTATCTGCATCAAGTTTTCAATTAGGAGAGGATGTGGCATTGGTTCTGTAACTGTGTGCGCACCAATTCATCAGACCATGAGTGTGGGGTAAGGAAGGGGGGGGGGGGGGGGGGGGCGGCGCTAGGAATCGTGCACTTTAGGAACTACAGGGGCAAACGTACACTTTAGGTAAATCACAGTGGGGTGTTGTGCCGTTAACTCAGTTTGTCAGTACATGCACTCTCCCTCTCAAGATCATTATGCAGCCTTAAAAATACTCCTTAGATATGTTGAGAGCACTATAAATCATGGGTTATTCTTCAAACCAAGTCCACTCACACTTGAAGCCTATTCAGATTCAAACTCGGCCAATAACACATTGATAGAAGATCCACAACCTTATCTCTTGGAGCTCCAAGAAGCAACCAAGTGCTTTAAGAACTTTTACAGAGGTTGAGTATAGGGGCCTTGCCTGTGCTGCAATTGAAATCAAGTGGCTCACATTCCTACTCCAAGATCTATTTATTCCTCTAGTCTGCCCTAGTCATGGTTTGGCAATTCATCAGCTATTGCTCTTACAACCAACCCTGTCCTTCACAATCGCACAAAACATATTGGTCTAGATTATCACTTTGTTAGAGAATTGGTTGCCTCTAAGACTCTGTAACTGCATCGCACATATTCCTAGTACTGAACAGATTGCAAACCTCTTCGCTAAGCCTCTACCTATTGCCAAGTTTAACTACTTCAAGTCCAAGCTGCCCCTTTCATCTGCCAGGCTTGGCTTGAGGGGGGATGAGAAGGATGCTAAGGATACAGGTTGAAAGCCTACAGAAACAATATCCTAACTAAGCTAAAATCACAGCTGTGTTCTCTCTTCCTTTGTCAATATTCAATGCACATAAGGGATGTAATAAAGTATACCATGATGTAGTACCTAAGCAACTAAACTCACAAGACCACCTTTACTCGTAACAAGACTCATCTTCCCAGGGTGTTGCCTACTGTTGCTTTACAGGACATATTTTAAAAGAAAAATAAATAAAGTAAACTTAAAGAAAACCGTTGAATCAATTGAGATAATCCGAATACACAGAAAGATGGGTAATTTTTTAAACTTTATTGCATACAGAATCGTGCTTATTATTGTAGGGCCTAGAGCTTCAGTTAGTGGATACTCTTCCTCTATAAGAATAAACATAAACTTTTAAATCATTAGGACAGGTACCAAAAGTTGTTTGAAGCAATAATGTAATAAATAGTCCAAGGGGCACTTAATTCCCCTGACTGGATCCGTTCCAATTTACACAATGAAATAGCATAATCATAACGCAAAAGGAAAAACGAAAAACAAGGGGTTTCTCTTAGCAAGCTTTTAAAATTACGCTTGAGGCAATACCAGAATAAGGACAGCCCTCCACTTTCCGCTCCCCCTCCTACATTCACTAGAATTGCCTTTGCAACAACCTTCCATGCCAAATTAATGAAAGGATATGGCTGCCATTTGAAATTTTAGATCAGTTTAATAACCATGCTAATCTGCAAGAGTCTGCCTGATTTATGTATCCTTCAGTTATTCGGTTCTTCTTTTGCCATAGGAACAGATGGAAGCATCACTTATTCGTGGAGTATCCGGATGATGGTTATAAAGTGAACACTTTTGCATTTCGCATCTGCATCAGCATCAGCATCAGCATCATCCTCTTTGTTCTTTTCTTTGTGCATATAATTGCCTCTATTTTCGTTGTCCGTACTTCAATTTTCTGAAGTTACATATCTTGCTTCTTTTTCTCTTATTATCTCATATGGTGAATGGAAATGAATGTGCATATGGTCTGGTCACCCTTATGAATAATGTGCTTTTTCTCTATAGGTCATAGAAGGAGAGTTGCTTTTGGAGATGTTGAAGAAAAGAACTCCGTCTTGAAAGCTTTCTTAGCAACAAAAGTAGCAACTTCGAGATAAGATGATTATGACCTTGTAGTGGTTATACAAGTACTTATAGAAACACTCGAGTGGTTGGGTTGAGAATGTTGTTGAGCCAGCAGTATGTATGCATGCTCATAATGCATAGACCATAGTACTCGTAGCCTTGTGTAATACAAAAAATTTGTGTGACCGCCTGAAAAGAGGTCACAAACTCGTGGAGAAAAAATGGTATATTATCCCGTTTGTTCAATCTCTGTTGAATTCATTTTGCTTTCAGTAATTGAACCTGCAACGCCTTGGGTGATACACATAATAACTATGTCGAACTAGTTACTTGTTTATCTAATTTTAGGGACACTGTGTAGCGAGTATTTTATTATTTGGCCAATGGAAGTTGAATTTAATAAGATGTTTCTTTTTCTTGCTGAATATTGGATATTCGGATTGTTGACACATGCACGTAAAAAGTAGCCAGAGAATGAAATGTCGTTGGGATATCTGAGCAAATTTCTTGAACTTGACGTCTTGGAAGATGATCATCTAACAAAAAAAAATTTCATTTCCATTTTCTCCATTTTTCATTTTCTTCATCTCCTCTCACCGGAGCCTTTTCCAGAGCTATCTTGAAGCAAAACGCTGCCTTTATCTGCCTTTCTCCGCCTTCCT
Source organism: Ehretia macrophylla (assembly GCA_037974665.1). NCBI lineage: Eukaryota > Viridiplantae > Streptophyta > Magnoliopsida > Boraginales > Ehretiaceae > Ehretia > Ehretia macrophylla. The sequence goes on along the minus strand of CM075767.1, from coordinate 3,979,883 downwards.
CCGATGTGATTCCACTGTTCTCCGCCTCTCTCTGCCTTTCTCCCTTGTTCTTCGCCTCCTCTTCCTCCTTCAAGGTACGATACTAATATATGTATGTATATGTAATTTATGTGATAGTGAATGTTCTCGGTGATTTTTATTTTTTTTTCCTATTTTCAATTATTATTATCAAAGATGTTAGTTATTGTTATCACTAAATTTGGCCAGCTTCTGTTATTCTACATATGGATTGGTTGAGTTCAAATTGTACCTAGAAAATTCTATGTTTGTAGAATCTTAAGGAAAAGATAAACAGATGCATATAGAGGCATTGAGGACCGTAAATGATATCCAGAAAAACAAAGGAAAAAAATTCGTATATACCAGTACATTTCTGGTGTTTATTGTAACCTATATTTGCTGCTTGTCCGGACAGTAATCAATTTTATCTTTCTAAAGGAGTCTAAAGTGCATTGTAGTATAAATGTATAATATATGTTTGCAAGGTTTCACTTGTGTATGTATCTATGCTCTCTTGTATTCCTAGTCTTCTATATCTGCAGTAGACATATATGCTCAGATAGTCTTGAAATGGATCTCATAGTTGCTTGTCAAACCATGCCTTGTTCATTGCATACAAGCATAATTTCTATGCTTGTTTGGGAGACTACTCCTTGTGACATTGTTAGCCTTGTAACTCTGCTAAAATTAGTAGTATCCTTCAAACTAAGTAATAGCTTCTTCAGCAAAAATAGTAAAAGAGTTTCACGATATTATTTCTCTTGTGTTAAGATGAAGCACATGCTCTGTTTGTGTATTCCACTAGTGGACTAATCCCTTGAGATTGCATACTAGCCTACTTGTTTATGTAAAATTCGCTTTAATTTCTTGAAAGCAAGTTAGCTAACATCCGAATCAAAATCATTTAATAGCTTCAAAATTTTCAATAGAATAGAAAGTTAGGCTTTAATAGGTCCAAAAATAACTACTCACGCCAATGTAGTTGACATAATGTCTCATAAGGCACTCTATAATACACAATAAAATCTTAGGTTGTCATTGGTACCCTCTATGGATCACCTGTTCTATCCCTATTGAAACGTTTATGTTTTTTGCACTTTTAATTTTGCATTTCACTGACTTAAATGAGAGTTTTCCTTTGCCATGATGATGAGTTGGTTGTGTCGGCAGCTGGGGCTGGGCAAAAAGATGAGCTGTTTGATGTGTTTCGCTTTCACTTTTTTTTTTTTTTTTTAAATAGAATTTTGAATGGGCATTATATACTCTCCGTGGCTTGCCACGTTTGGTTAATTAAACCCATGAGTTTCATATTGGTGAGTGTGGGTAAGTCATTATATTCTTCGATTTGTTGACTTTCTGTTGAATGAGATAGCTGCATAGATGGTCATGTATTCAGATTTGAATCCACTCATAAAATGTATTATTATGAAAGATATTTACAGTAATGAATCGTTTACATTAATCTGTTATAAAAGATATTTGAAAATGGTAAGACTGGATATTCAATTCAGCTTAGATAGAAAGGTGAGTCCATATACAAATGCGATTTACCAATTGTGAGTGCACTTTTGATTGCAAAGCAACTTGTGAAACATCTTTTTATAATGTTTATTTTAGTTATATATTAAAGGTTTTGACTTGAAAAGGGTTGATTATTGTTTATTTTGGATGATTTGCTTATCTTTTTCTTTTTTCCTTATAAAAAGAATGGCAGGACGTTCGCGAAGTGAATTCAATATGAAGGCTGAGGTTAAGAGGATCTCCACTGAAATAGTGGAGATAAAAACCTCTTTGAGATCGCGGACGAGACGAACCGTGGACTCCAACAACTCACCGCTATTACTATGAAGTAATTTTCCTAATTCAGAGCCGAATCTTGTGAATGTGAACAATGAACAAGCTCGAGGTGATGAGGTGGATGAACAAGTTAGATGTGATGAAACTGAAGGTAAGGATTCAAGTAGTTTCGCAAAGACGATGAGATATATGAAGACTTTATTGATCTGACCGGTGATGAGAATGCAGTCGTTGGCCCAATTGTCCCTAGAAGCATAATTGAGGAACCAGCGGTGTCATTGATGCAATCAGACGGGGCATTAGAAGACTTTTTTATTTTCCAAAAACAAAAACCCACAGTAAATATTTAAATTTCTCTCTACTATATAGTATTCTTAAGTACCAATATTAATTAACTCATGAACTCTTACTTGTCTTTCAGGGAAGTAGTTTAACTCATGAACCCACAGTAAACTGAATTTTTTTCTTACATATAAGATTATTGACGCCTTTGCTTGGACGTTAACAATGGAGGCTAGGAAGAAAGAAAGAAGCTTCGCTCGATGGTATTTTCCAACTTCTTGCAAGGTAAGCTATCGGTTCATTTCCTTCAATAAAAGGTTAAAATTGAAAGTTGTACGTAATAATTCGTTTGTATTTATTTGCAGCAAAAAATCCTGACTCGTCCACATGACGATGCTGCATTTAAGAGAAGTTATTGGGGTACCAATAAATTCACTGTAACTTCTGTTGGTGAATGCGAATAGGTATTATTTGCAGCAAAAAATCCTGGATCGTCCACATGACCTGCTTTCCTCTGACACTTTTCCCGAGGTTTGCACAATGGCCCTTGCCACTTGCCTGATCATTTTTGGTCTCCGACGAGGACCACACCGGCATCGGAAAATGCTCAGCTTCTTTCATGTAGCTGACGCGAATCCAAGGTCCAAGCTTTTTTGGATCTTCATCATTTATGAAGTGCAAGAGCGAAGATCATGACCTAGCAGAAAGACATTCCAAATACATAAAGTGAACATAATATAAAATGAGGGTGTCATACCACACTCTCCAAAAGTTAACAAAGTTAAACCATAAAAATAAAATTAAAGTTAACTAGAAGCACTGGAGGTGCATACCGCACCCCCCAAAAATTTCAAAAGTTTTAACTATGATAATCCAAATACATAGCAAAATGACTCATCTAAAAAGAGCACATGTTCACGACTAAAAATAATGGATGGGATTGTATATGTTTTCCCAGTGTCTCCACAAATCAAACGTAAACCACAAATCAAACGTAAATTGCTTGTGTTTCTCATCTGATTTTGCAAGCTTGAATGCAAACATGCACTTGTATTCTCTCATCATCAAACAAACGTATAAACTACAATCGTGTCCACCATCTTGAATAGGTGTCCACAAAGGATGATATAATGACATTGATGAAATTTTTTGCATTGTCCTATATGCCTCAGGTTTTTTCATACTGAAATAACTCATCCAAGTATTGGAACTGCAAAAAATAAATTTTAATTTTATTAATCTGTCATTTAATACTAAAGAATTATTTGATAAATATTAATATTAATAGTACCAGTTTTGACACTTGGTCAATTGTGGGTTATCTTGTACACGGATTGTGAACAGTATCGCATATGTTCACTTCATTTTTGATAAAGTTAATTGCACAAAGATACCAATGTTTATTTTCATAATTCATTGATAAAAAAAATTGTAAGATATCACAAGTGTTACTATTTAGTCATTAATGAAGAAAATAAAATTAAAAAAGTCAGTTATGTGATAATCTTTTGTGAATTTTTTTTGGCCAATCTACCATTCTATGTTTGTGTGCATTAATTTATAATAGTCTAAGTACAACATAACTCAATCTCTACAAGAGCTCTTGACCAAAAAATAATAATAATACAAGACTACCTCAAGCTTATCAATAAATAACAAAATATGATTGAAAAAAAAATGTGGAGAATAAACTACCTGGTGGCAATCCTCCAATGAACCAATATACTTATAATCACCCAAAAACGAACGAATGCATTTAGAAACTCGAATTGGCTTACCATAAACTTCGTAAACAATCTACCGCTACATGAACAAATATTAAAATCGAATCAGTGTAATATTAAGCAATTATTAAAAAATACTATTGTAATGCCCTGACTCGACCCCTCTTAAGATCAAGTCGAGACGCAATGAAATTTCAGCATGGTAATGGCTGTAATATGGCCTAAAACACAAAATTAAACCTGTACGTAGAAGAACTCAACCATAACAATAACCACAAATATCCAAATCCACAACTACGGGCCTTCTATCATTCATTCAAGGATAAGCCGTCTGTCACCACCACAACACCATCAAACTAGCATAAAATATACATAACAAGAATAGACTTATAAATATACAACCAAGTCCTCTAAACGTTAAAATAAACTAATTAACATATTTACATATACATAAGTCTTTAGACAAAAAAGTAAACAACATGTTCCAACTCCACATATATAAACATTTACAAGCAACTCAAGCCTCGGGCTTGTCCGCATTATCTGGAGCCACATATTCCACGTATGCTATATCTAGTTCACCTGAAAGGTTGGTAAAGAGGGGTGAGTTAATCATCATCTAGCTCAGCGAGGGAAGCAGTAAAGGAGGTTTGAAACTCATTTTATCTTTTGAAAATATTTTTCCGAAATCATGCCATGTCATATTAATATGCAACAAGTATATAACACTTGAATAATATAAGATAAGTAAAAGGATACACTCGTTCTGTTGATGCCGATCCTCTACTACCAATCACGAACTCATCCCCAACTAACAGGAGTACATCGGGTACCCTGACTCGATAACCTACGACCCAGACCCTTATGGAATACTCTGTCCATTCGGGATAGGGAGTAGAACTTCGGTAGTCGTGTCATCGCCTGACAAGCCCTATGTCGTCCAGTGTGACACAACTACAATGTATGTTTTAAAGGTTGCAACCCTTCGCGATACTTCGCATTCAAACATTCATGCAAACACATATAACACATAACACACATTCAAATTCTTATCACATTGCATCAACATATCATATAGCATTGTATATCACATAGCCACGCATAGACTATGTAACAAAGTAGGTTACCTAATCTTACATTAACATAATCATGCATTTAACAAGCTAACTAATCATGCAACCATATGACATCCTAGATTAAACAACACTTTACACGCAAAGAACCCCAATCACCTTAGACACCATATTCAAGATACCACATATACCACAAAAATAAAATCCAAATTCTACAACACATACCCTCAATCATTTAATATACTAATAACTAAACAATTCATTTAGGCAAGCAATTAATCAAATTACCTATGCATTTCCCCTTATACTCTATCAAGACATATTGACACCATTTGCATACTAACAACCAAAATAACACTACATTTACTCTAAACAACATTTACGGCACCTAATGAAACATTTACAATAACCAAACAATCAACTTTATTCCAAAACCCCAAACTACTACCAAACTAAACCTAGCAATTAAATAACCCGACCTACGTTAAAAACCCTGCATAGACAACATAAAAGCCCTCAAAACCATGTCTATTTGGCTGTTTAACCGGAAAATTCAGCCAACACAACCTATCAAATTCCGACCATTCCAAGCCATTTTACAACATTTAACAAGCATTCAACATCTCTAAGCATCAACAACATGTTCTACAACAAGAATTCAATCAATTCTAGCCATTTAAACATGATAGCAATGCATTAAATTCAATATCAAGCTACTATTCATCAAAATAAAAATTAATTCAAATGCAATAAAAAACTATCTAGTAGGTTCCATAAACATGTAGTAGCATTAATAAAATACTAACAATTAATTATATATGCAAAACTCAATTTGAAATCATTTTAGAGAAAAAGCCTTACAAATTTTTCATTCCAAAATGCAAAAAATGATCGGTGGAAAGATAGAGCACGTCAAGACGAGTCCAACGTGTTTGGGTTGGCCCGTAGAACCTTCTCTAGCACCTTCAAAGAGCCAAAATAGCAGAAAATCTACTTTTCATTTAAGCCTAGGTGATTTTCGGTCATGAGAGGAAAAGAAGAGCTTTTTGTGCATTTTTTGAGCAATTTTGGTGTTTAAATCATATTTGGGAAAAAGTCAAAAGGTCAAAGGAAGACCAAGTTAGGTTATTTTTACTATTTGGCTTAAAAACGTTCCTTTTTTTAGCGAAAAGTCCACTTTAAATTCTAGTTTGTTCCAAAATCAATTTTTATCAAGTCACGGGTCAATTAATAGTGGATGACTAGTTTTAAAATGTTTAAAAGACCAATTTAAAACATTTAGCTGGAAAGTTCTCAAATGTAATTTAAAAGTGCTTTAAATGCAGTTGTCACTAAAAATCTTTATAAAAATAATATGAATGCACATATATTAAATACTAAAATAAATAAACTCATAATTTTGCTCATAAAAGTTAATTAAACACGTAATGTGCACGTAAAAGGCAAATAAACACGTAATTGTTCATATTATGTCAAATAGACATTTTAAACAAATAAATGCACATAAATATATGCAAATGAATGAAATATGTATGCTCTCGGGTACGAGTGTCATATACTTCCCACCTTAAAACAATTACGCCCACGCAATTTTTACTCTGTGCATGTGGCTGACCCTAAAGATCAATGGCATAGACTCTAGGCTGAACATGTGGCTGCGGAGGTGCGATATTTGTCGGCCTACCCTGATTACCTCTGACTGCTGGTTGCCTCTAGCCGATCTTAAACCTCCGGCAATCCTTTGCCTTGTGTTGTTCACTACCACATCCTGTGCATATTCCTGATTTCTTCCAATAGTTGACCTCTAAATGGCCCCTCCTGTTACAAAAGGAACAATGTGGAATATTATGAGCAGCATTGCCTCCCAGGGAGCTCTGAGCTGTAGAAGCAACTGGCCCACTTTACTGGTAATCCATAGCAGATGGTCTGCTTTGACTCTGAATCTGAGTCGGCCCTGGCTGAGTCCCCACAACAAATGGTTGACCCGTCAGCTGACTAAGAAGATGTTGTAACTGAATCAAAGGCTGAAAGGATTGTTGTTGGTCAACTAACGAAATCTGGGGCTGATAGTAACTCGACTGGCCTTGGAATGGAATGGATTGCTACTTACTCTGACTCGGTCTCAATTGCACCTGAGGCTGGAAAGGCCCTGCATAACTCTGGTATGTTGCCTCTGCTGACCCTGGCTCGAAGTTTGAATTTGACTCGACTGGCTCTGGCTCTGTGATAGATTAGGCCTCTTGTTAGGCTGACTGGACTCGGCTGTTAACTCGGCTTTCCTCTTCTCAAACCTCGATGCTGCTTGAATGGCCTCAAGATATGTAGCAAAGTGATGTGTAGACAAGTGAAACTGAATATTGGATCTCAAACATCGTACAAATCTCTGTATCCTTCGCCTCACTGGCTACACCAACTCTGGCACATATTGCGATAACCTGTTAAATATGGCCTCATACTGAGAAACAGTCATACTACCCTCCCTCAAAGTCACGAACTCCTTTTCCTTTCTTTCTCTGGCCATCTCGGGAATGTAGTTCTCCCGAAACTCTCAAACAAAGTCAGCCCAAAAATGCGGGGGGTTCTCCACATCGCAGTCTCACGGTCCTCCACCACTGCTTGGCGTCTCCGTCAAGCAACAATACTGCAAAGGCAACCTTTCTCTCGTCGTTGTACTCTAAAGTTGCATAAATTTTCTCTATGCGGATCAACCACGCCTCAGCTTTCTCATGACCTGGTTCCCCTGCAAATCTGGGTGGAGCATACTTCAGAAACTTCTCAAGCTGATTGCTATTTCTACTACTACTCTCAGCTTTGTGCCTCGGATTACCCCCAGGGTTAATATTGCCAGCCTGCCTCTGTTCACCCATATATTACATAATCCTTTTAATAGCAGTGGCCATTGAAGCCATCACCTGTGCATTAGTAGGCTGTTGAGCTGCTGCCCATGAACCTATACCCTGACCTGTGGTCTACCCTGCTTGCTCTTCCTGATCATCAACGACCCTACGGGGCCTACCTCTGCCAGCCATCTTTGATAACCAAATAATATGCATAGTTATAGCACATAAACAGTTATAAACAATTAATAGCACATAAGAAGCAACTTCACATAAAACAAATTAATCAAGTAATTCACATTAGTCACTTTAAACACATTGAGTACGTAAGCACATAAAACAAGTTGTTCACATAAGCACGTTGACCACATCTAATTCATTTAGCACATAAGACATGTAATACACTCTTTCAAAACACATTCACATCAAGACTCTACCCGACAATTCAAGATCCTATCCTGCCCAATGAGCTATCTAAGCTCTGATACCACAATTGTAACGCCCTGACCCGACCTCTCCTAAGATCAAGTCGAGACGCGATGGAATTTCGGCATGGTAATGGCTGTAATATGGCCTAAAACACAAAATTAAACCTGTACGCAGAAGAACTCATCCACAACAATAACCACAAATATCCAAATCCACAACTACGGGCCTTCAACCATTCATTCAAGGATAAGCCGTCCGTCTCCACCACAACACCATCAAACTAGCATAAAATATACATAACAAGAATAGACTTATAAATATACAACCAAGTCCTCTAAACGTTAAAATAAACTAATTAACATATTTACATATACATAAGTCTTTAGACATAAAAGTGAACAACATGTTCCAACTCCACATATATAAACATTTACAAGCAACTCAAGTCTCAGGCTTGTCCACATTATCAGGAGCCACATATTCCCTGTATGATATATCTGGTTCACCTGAGAGGTTGGTAAAGAGGGGTGAACTAACCATCATCTAGCTCAGCGAGGTAGGAAGTAAAGCAGGTTTGAAACTCATTTTATCTTTTGAAAACATTTTTCTGAAATCATGCCATGTCATATTAATATGCAACAAGTATATAGCGCTTGAATAATATAAGTAAAAGGATACTCTCGTTCTGTTGATACCAATCCTCTACCACCAATCACGAACTCATCCCCAACCAACAAGAGTACATTGGGTACCCTGACTTGATAACCTACGACCCATACCCTTATGAAACACTTCGTCTATTCGGGATAGGGAGCAGAACCTCGATAGTCGTGTCATCGCCTGGCAAGCACTATGCCGCCCTGTGTGACACAACTACTATGTCTATTTTAAAGGTTGCAACCCTTCGTGACACTTTGCATTCATACATTCATGCAAGCACGTATAACACATAACACACATTCACATTCGTATCGCATCGCTTCAACATATCATATAACATTATATATCACATAGCCACGCCTAGACTAGGTAACAAAGTAGGTTACTTAATCTTATATTAACATAATCATGCATCTAACAAGCTAACTAATCATACAACCATATGACATCCTAGATTAAACAACACTTCACATGCAAAGAACCCCAATCACCTTAGACACTATATTCAAGATAACACATATTCCATAAAGATAGAATCCTAGTCATTTAATATACTAATAACCAAACAATTCATTTAGCCAAGCAATTAATCACATTTCCTATGCATTTCCCCTTATACTCTATCAAGACATATTGACACCATTTCAATACTAACAACCAAAACAACACTACATTTACTCTAAACAACATTTATGGCACCCAATGAAATATTTACAATAACCAAACAATCCACTTTATTCCAAAACCCCAAACTACTACCAAACTAAACCTAGCAATTAAATAACCCAACCTACATTAAAAACTACACATAGACAGTACAAAAGCCCTCAAAACCATGTCCAACACCACCTGTCAAATTCCGACCATTCCAAGCCATTTTACAACATTTAATAAGCATTCAACATCTCTAAGCATCAACAACATGTTCTACAACAAGAATTCAATCAATTCTAGCCATTTAAACATGATGTAAATGCATTAAATTCAATTAATCAAGCTAGTATTCATCAAAATAAAAATTAATTCAAATGCAACAAAAAAACTATATAGTAGGTGCCATAAATATGTAGTAGCATTAATAAAATACTAACAATCAAATTATATATGCAAAAACTTCATTTAAAATCATTTTAGAGAAAAAAGCCCTCACAGTTTTTTCATTTCAAAATGCAAAAAACGATTGGTGGAAGATAGAGCATATCAAGACGAGTCCGAACGTGTTTGGGTTGGCCCATGGAACCTTTTCTAGCACCTTCAAAGATGCAAAATAGCAGAAAATCTACTATTCATTTAAGCATAGGTGATTTTCGGTCATGAGAGGAAAAGAAGAGCTTTTTGTGCATTTTTTGAGCAATTTTGGTGTTTAAATAATATTTGGGAAAAAGTCAAAAGGTCAAAGGAAGATCAAGTTGGGTTATTTTTACTATTTGACTTAAAAATGTTATTGTTTTGCGTGAAAAGTCCACTTTAAATTTTAGTTTGTTTCAAAATCAATTTTTATTAAGTCACAGGTCAATTAATAGTGGAGGACTAGTTTTAAAATGTTAAAAGACCAGTTTAAACAATTTAGCGAAAAAGTCCTCAAATATAATTTAAAAGTGCTTTAAATGTAGTTTTCACTAAAAATCTTTATAAAAATAATATAAATGTACATATATAAATACTAAAACAAATAAACTCATAATTTTGCTCATAAAAGTTAATTAAACACGTAATGTACACGTAAAAGGCAAATAAACACGTAATGTACACGTAAAAGGCAAATAAACACGTAATTGCACATATTATGTCAAATAGACATTTTAAACAAATAAATGCACGTAAATATATGCAAATGAATGAAATATGTATGCTCTCGGGTTCGGTCATCACAACTATGAATAAATTTAAGGATGTGTTATCTATTTGTACACATACCGTGAAAAAGAAGGTAGATACCATTTGGGTAGTTTTGTATCTTCATGCTTACAATTTTTTCCAAGTTGAGCTACATAGCAGTCAATTATCTATGGAAATGAAATTTACATAGATAATTAAAATTGTACATAATCGGTCATAAGAAATTTAATATAATATGTATAAACTTTAATACAATAATTAATATAAACAAATGAATGACTAAATTCTCACGCATAAGGATATGTTCAAATTCATCCCTTGATCTCCCATATGTCCAAAATAATTTGTCTAGTTGATTCTTATCATCTACTGTGTATTGGAAAAAAAATATCGGATCGCTATCCAACTTCCCATGAAGATAACCTAAAGCAACTTTGGCATCTCCATCAACGACTTCCTCAGATCGGTCACGATCCATTTTATTGTACAAATCTTTTCTCCTGAACCCAGCATAGTTAAAAAAAATCCATGACTCTATTTTTTTTACACCGGATCGATACAAAGCGTGCGCTACATCCTTGTGTCCGTCATCAATGTGTTTGTGTGAGCGGAGGAATGACACGCCGTACGTGGGTACCAAGTGGTGATTATGTTATTCAATGAATATGGTAACATATTGTGATATAGCCATAAATGCAGCACTCAAACCATTGTATTTTTACCACATTTATATCTTAACTTGTGGAATAAATGCAACACTTATATACTTTTGCTGCAATGTAGGTTGATCTCGAAAAGTGAACAAACCAGATCCGAAATTATTCAAATTGCAAGTTAAGAAGTTGAAAATTAGGAAGACTCAAGGGTCGATGGTAAAATAGAACTCGTAGAGGAAGAATTTGGCCAAACCAAACGCGAAATCGAACTCAAAATGATAAAAATGCGTTGGTTAACGATCTAATCAAAGTCACAATTGGCGGTCAAAATTGGCAGTAGAAGGGTGCTCGAGCGCGTCTTCCTCGGCGCCCAAAGCTTCCACATGTTCTGATTGGTCCACATGGACTGCCAAAACTATATGATTGGTCCACATGGACAGCCAAAACATCCCTGGTTGGACCAGCAAAGCGGCAAATGGCGCAATCCAATTGGACCAGCATGGGCGCGCTCGAGCGCGCCATCCTGGGTACTCGAATGCGCCTTTGATTTCTTGCCTATAAATACCCCCAACCCCCGACGGAAATATATAAAAAATAATTTAAAAAATAGTTTTTAATTATTTTTTAGTTATTAAATTAGGTAGTTTAAATTATGTTTTAGTAAATAGTTTAGTAGTTGGGAGGTAATGCCCGAATTACCAAGCGGAGAAAAGGGAGGAATCTCGTAGCTGTGCTCGTGGTCCTGACCTCGGACTCGATATTGACTTTCATTTATGGGGGAACATCTCTTTAATCTCCTTTATATTTAAATGTCGTAATTACAGTTATTATGCTCATGTAATTTGTATTGATGATTATGCATTAATCTTTCGATTTACTGGTCTTAGATTTGGACTGATCTAATTCGATGTTATATATGACTTGATGTTATTTCAGATTACTTGCCATTTCATTATACTTGTAGTTAATGTAGTGATAAGTATGCCTACGTGTCATATATCCATGTTTTAATAGTGAAAGTACTAGTTGTACCGTACCTTCCATTAAATTATAGGTTGTACCATGATTTTTACTTTTGGGTTTATTAATTGTCATTTTTAGTTGTTATCCTAGTCACTTGTAATTACAAGGACAGATTTATACTTTGGCTATATAACGGACTCGAAGATAGAACGACACCTATAATCGAGGTTAAACCGATAATTAACTAGACTTAGATAATTAATAGGATTAAAAGCTACATACTCCCAACATCGAACTAAAGAATCCTATTTCTGAGCCTAGATCATTTGCCTTAGTACTAATATGAGCTTTTAGACTACTGTCTTGTATTTGCAATCCCAACTCTAGACTAGTTACCTTTCTTTTCTTTTCTTTTATCAAACCACCCAATCTATCATTTACTTTTCAACACTCACTTGAATACTTTCACACACACTTCTTCATTGAACTAACTTAGGAGTCTCCCTGTAGATTCGACCCCACACTCAAAAGCACACTACATTACACTGATCCGTGCACTTGCGGGTTATTAAAACTTGGTTAATTTTGCACGCATTTTATATGGTGACCGAGTTGCGATCAAGTTTTTGGCGCCGTTGCCGGGGAGGCATGGTTTAGTTTTTTGGAAAAGTATTGAACTTGTTTAAGTGTTTGTTTTATCTGCTTTCTTTTTTTTTTAAAAAAAATTTGGAAAATTTATATCATTGGAATATGACTCATTTTGATATAAATTGTTTTCTAAATTTACCTGATGAGTCATCTGATCAATGGGCTTTTAATGAAATAAACTCAATCCTTATCCCAAATACATGTAAAGTTTGTTCTCAATTTGGACATACCATTGTGAATTGTTCCCAAAATTCCAAGTTCTTTCATAGTTATTGTAACACCTGATCCTTCACGAGACTAGAGTCCCGAACCAAATCCCAAGGTCACAAAAAACGGACGGAGTCTCCCTTGTACTTAGTCTTATCTGGTTACTTGTACTTCGAAGAAATGGCCACAACAACAATATACAAACATTCACAGACAATCTCAACCTTCAATAACATAACTTACTCAAACCTCCAAGGCCATCTGAGCCTTTCTACTACACAAAATAAAACATTCAAGCATGCATATTCTTTAGCTATTGAAACACTATGGTTATGTTATAACTCCGATTATCATACCACTATAATCTTTTCTACTTCATTTTCTTAGATTTTAAGTCAATCACTTTACTTAGTCCCATACAAGTATGCAAACCAAGCTAGGTAATAAATTAAAGCATTAAGTTGTTACATGCCAACTACAACTACCAAATCATACAAGTCTTTACTTCAAACCTCCAAGCCAAATACAAATACATACAAGACCTCTAAGGGCTCAAAATATATCACAATACAACATGTCATATTCTTCACACAAGCCATCCAACCTCAGCACGTAACTAGTCAAGACAACTGATCAATCTGAACTTTTCTCCTTCCTCTACAAGCTAACAGCTGGGGTCAACCTCAGCTCCTCCTGAAACATGTTAAAAAGAGGAATGAGCAAACACAGTTGCTCAGTGAGGGATGTGATATAGTTAACTGGGGGCGTTTCGAAGTCCTTTTCGTGCAATGTAATAGTTAAGCACAAGGAAATAGTAACTAAACAATAAGAAACAATTAAGTAATTAAATACCACACATTCTAAAAGGATACGATTTCGATAATCCCAAACACTCCAAAGTCAATCTTCAATCATGAATCTCGATCCACGAACCATGAATTCGATCAATGTGCTGGCATAAACCCATAACACTCCAATGGGTGTACTTCGGATGTACCCCAAAATCCTACGACCCAAAACCCCCTGGCGATCTCCGGACCAGCCGAGAGTGGGATTGGGGGCCATAGTAGTCGAGATATACCAGCAAGCCCGATGCTGCCTGGAGTTCCCCGACACTACCATGCCCAAATGGTTGCGCAATCACGATACAATTCACAACGTAGAAATGGCAATATATATTTGATAACACAAATAGCAATGATAATAGCAATATAACAAAATAAGCCAATAAACACATAATCGAGGGACAACAAAGTAGGTTGCCCTCGTACGAGAATTTCAATACACAAATAGCACAAAAGTCATTAAAACCACATATAAAGTAGATTCCCAAACAATTACCAACATTAGACGAACTTTGACACTTTTCCCCTTTGTCTACTAAACCATTTTTGAGCATATACGAAACATAGATTACCAAGTCCATAAACTAATTATACTACACCTCTAGGGACACATTGTGGCACCATTTGAAGCTATGAAAACCCATTTTTAACTATGTTTAACATAAAAGTCCTGAAAGCCCCAAGGTCCTTTTGAACTACAAGTACCTAAACCAATCCTCAATTTGGTGCCATAAAAGCATTTTAAGCACTACCTCACCTAATAAATACGATTTATAGCATTCGATTGCACCCGGATTAACATTTTACTCAAAGCCCCTTTTGAATTTTAGCCAATTTAGCAAATTATACAAGATTCTTCACATTTAATCTATTCTAATCATTACCCTAAGTTCAATAGCTCATATGGCATCAATAGATAACATAAAATCAAGCATAGAATCAACTTTGCACAAAAACCCTAGAAACTACTATTCATCATCTTCCAAAATTTGATCCTTTGCAATATTTCATTAACCAAGCATTTCAATTACACAAAACAAGTCCATAAGGCATGTAGACACTATAATATACAAGATTCAAGCATAATATAAGCCAATATCATCAAATCTAGAAATTTACAAATAATGCATAAACTTTGAAAGCACAAAACTATGCAAAATCCCTCACCTTTACCAAGCTCAAAGATGCAAGAATTGGCTTCAATCCACTCTTAAACACCTTGGATAATCAACTGAAGATTCTTGTGGCTCTAAAACATTCCATAACTTCCTAGATGGCATTAACTATATTAACATTTAACAAAGTACCCTTTATAACAAGCTCAACTTCAATTAAACCACAAAGGAACTTCAAGTTAAACAATCAATCAAAACAACTACACCTAAGCACTAAACATAGCTCAACTACAAAACATGCTCTAAGAATCATTACCATGCATTACATTCAACTTTCATGAGTTACATACATGGAACACTCTTTAACTTTATTCGTACTGAAAGCATTTGCAAGTAAACTACAATATAACACTTAGCACAAGTAATCACATAGATGTCATTCATAGCCAATACAATAAAGTTCACATTAATGGCTCAACTAGTAATTCCACAAGATTAGATATCACTTAGCAACAATAGACATTAACAAGAATTATCAATTTTACCACTTAGTAATCCCAATTAACAATATCAAATAATAATCCAACTAAGACATTTTTCAATTCCTCTGACAGAAGCTTAAATTAATCAATTCGGTTACCTATGCTATTGATCTCCAAACTATCTAATTTTTATGAATAAACGTAGCTCTTTGAGTGTAGATGATTTTAGGCTCAAACACTGCTTAATTCTTAGTTAAATTCCACAAGTTATGACTATTTTAGTACAACTACACCTAGCAGCCCCTGCACAGCGATTTTCCAGACATGTTTCTAAAATGGCTAAATCGGAGGGTCAAAACGTTAGAATTAGCCTTAGCCCCAGAAATCAACATTTGCTTTAAACTGCCTAATCTCGCTGTTGTATAAATTTCATTTAATTCTAAGCTCGTTTACTATGTCATAAATGTTCTAGAAGATGGCGGCAGTGCACTGCCCAGAGTTTCACTTTGTTGCCTTCTAACTAGTTTAGATTATTGCTAAGGCATGAATTGAAACCAACTACCTTCACTTAGAACTTCTAACAGGCACCTAAACAACATACAACACTCTTGTTCAACCACCAACAACAACATCAACAAAAACACTAAAATGTTCAAGTTTAGCTAGCAACAACACCACAACTTCACATAATCTTCATCATAAACTAGTAAGGTAGCTAATTCAAGGCATAAAACAACTTTAATTAACATTTATAGAAACTTTCCATTGTTAGAAATTCAAGAAAATACACAAAATACAAACCCCTCACCTTGATTTTTGGCTAGAAAAGCTTGAAATGGAGCTAAAATTACTTTCTTTCTTCTCTTTTCCTTCTTCTTCTTCTTTTCTATTTTCAGCCATGTATATGTGTGTGTGTGTTTTCAACGTGTGTTTTTGTGTGTGTGTGTGTGTAAAGACTGATTTTGTATGTATGTGTGTGTTGTGTTTGTTTTGTGTGTTTTATTTGTTTTTATTTTGTGTCTTATGTGTATATAAGTGTAGTATAGTTATACATATATATGTATATATATTGAATAGGTAGCTTAAAACAGTCCAAAACCTAACTAGTCTTCTAATGGCTAAAATGCAAGTCTAGATTCCACTATTCATGCGATACTTTTAGCAATTTTTCTACCCGTCTTCTCGAAGTGCTATGCAAATGAAATTTATGAACATATGCCCAAAAATAAATATATAATGAGGGAAAAATATGAATTTTGAAAAATAAAATATTTTAATGTTCACCCCGAGGTTAGGGGTCATTTTAAAATCATAAAAACTAATTTATTAAATGTAAGAAAGTAATCCCACATAATAAAAATATTAAAATAATAGGTTAATTATTTTATATAAATAAATTGAACTTAGTTTGCACATTTTCAAAAATAAAAAAATGAATGTTAATAAACAAATGCAATTAGTTCAAGTAAATATGTAATTATGCACAAACACTTAAAATAAGCACATAAACATATGTA
Source organism: Ehretia macrophylla (assembly GCA_037974665.1). Taxonomy (NCBI): domain Eukaryota; kingdom Viridiplantae; phylum Streptophyta; class Magnoliopsida; order Boraginales; family Ehretiaceae; genus Ehretia; species Ehretia macrophylla. The sequence goes on along the minus strand of CM075767.1, from coordinate 3,962,809 downwards.
AATAAATATATTAACTATATACTAGGTATGGGATGTCACAGTTATGATTCTACTACTCAGGATTATTTTTCGAACAAAGATTTGTACTCTAATGCATATAACCTGGAGTGGCAAAATGGTAAAAATTCACTTTGGATCAAAGTAATTCATACTTTTTGCCTCAAAATTTTGAAAATAAAACAATCAAAATCCTAATTTTTCCAAGTTTTATAAAAGTTTCGAAAGTAATTCTTTCAACCAAAACTTTTGTTATCCTAGCTCGGTTGAACGTACTTCTCCTGAACCAAACTTCGATGACAAGATCAGTCAACTTGTCCAACTCATCGAATCCAACCACCAATCCATAGATAGACAATAGACCAAATCGGTCAACTAGCCGAAAGCACAAATGGTTGGGAAAAAGATGAGCAAGCTATTCAACTTGTCATGAGTTCGTAAGACCAATATAGTTTCGTTCATCACGAAACTACCCAAAACCAGGTTGATGAGATAGAAGTGTTTAGTGGAGATAATAGGGGTAGAGAGTGTAACACTAGGATTGAGGTAGACAAAATGTCTGAGGCACACATTCCAAGATGACAAAACCAACCATCACTTTGGGGTCAAGAAAATTTTTCTCAAAACTTTGAAAGTCAAGTCCTTGCACTTTCTCAATCTGAATCTTCTGGTGACCCCGTATTTAATATTTTGAAACAAAATGATCACTAGGATGATTGAGTTGACTCTGTCCCTCCCGAATCCATGTCCAATGACAAGTTTGACCAACTTTCTCAACTTATCAAATCTAATGCTCACATATTTCAATCTTTAGATCAGCACATTTACTCTATGATTAACCTCTTTGATGAAATAACATGTGACCGTCTGTAAAATTAGCAAGATTAATCGGGATAAATCTGATAGGGCAAATGAGTTTGAGGAAAAAGATAATCAAATGCCTTATTTAGAAGAACCAGATGACCTTAGTGATATCACGACTCAACCCGACTCTGATTCCTTTTAAAGGAAGATGGGTGCACATTCTTATATAGAATCCACACTCTGTCAGGACGAGTTTATTGAGTCTGCTGTAATTTATCCATCCTTCTTAACACCTGAAGAAGAAGTTAATGAGATTGAACGACTTTTGTATCAATTTGACAAAGAGATGAAAGTTAGATAACACAAAGGGATCATGTCAATACATATACCATAGTTGGGTCCAAGATCGTAGAAGAAACACATGGATAGTAGGCGAGGGTCGAAAATAGCTATGGCATATTACAAAAATTTAGCAAACATCAACATGTATTCTTTCAACAATGTCCATAAACTAGCTATACACATGTTATATATCAACTATATATAATGTAAAAGTGGTTTAAAGGTATACCTTTTGTAGATACTTGGTTGATGAAGCTTTGTCCTTGAAGCTCTTGAATCCCTCAAAATAGAAGGCTTTAGTTGGTCTACCAATCATCCAAAGCTCAACCAATCCCCAAAAGCGAAATGTGCTAGTATACTTTTGAGATTTGAAGCTAAGTGTATGTGGTTTTCAATCAAAGAGCAAAGCTTTCTTCCTTCTCTTGCTATGGCGGAATAGGCATGTGTAGAAGATGAAGAACTCTTGATTTTTGTTTTAGCTTGACCGTGTATGGCTTAGGAAGATAGAGAGAGAGAGAGAGAGAGAGAGAGAGAGAGAGAGGAAATCCTTCTACAATATCATATTATAATCTCTATTATAATATGTTTTTAATACATGCAATTAACCAATCAATGCAAGAGAGATTGAGTGTCAACTTGGATAAGCTTTTGCATGTAATTGGATTGTAATCATTATAATCCAATGGTTAACTATTAATCTTCTCTTTCTTCCCTTGTATGGCCGAAAATGGGAGGCTTAGAGGAGAGAGAAATGTGTCTTGCTTTTATTATATATAGAATCTCTATTATCATATTTTCTTGCAAAATAAAGTAGCCAATCAAAATTGCTATCTTCTTTGCAATAGCAAGACAAAGCCATGCATGTCATTGATCATTACAATCCAAAAGTTAAATTTTTCTCTCTCTCTTGACACTTGGCAAAAAGCAACTATCATCACTTTATGACTATGATTGTTTTGTCTTTATTCAAGATTTAATCTCAACCATCCATTTCAAATTAGAAGACTAGGATTGATGATATGAACACCCTTTATATGTATATATTATTTTTGCCCATTCTAATCTCTATTAGAATAAATATAATAAAACAAATTTTTTAATATTTACAGTTTGGCCCCAAAAGTTTTGATAATTACAATTTGACCCCAAAACTATACTTTTGGCCCGAATGCCAACATAGATGACTTTTAACACCTTAAAGCCACCAATCACATTATACGAGCTTCCAGCGAATTTATTCATGATGCTTATAAGTGTATGACCTTCTAGATTCATAATCGCTTCCGGCGAATTTATTCATGATGCTTATAAGTGTGTGACCTCCTTATCTATTTCGAAAATATCTCCGCCATTTCCCGAAATACCCTTATGTTCAAGAGTGACGCACTAGCAACAAACATACCATGAAAATGTACACGATAATGAAGACACTGTCTTTCATGAATCTATTTAACCGTCGAGAATTAGCGTGCAGTCTGATCCTTCTATTAAAAATGTCCTGATCGGGAAAGGACCATGAAATAGTTAAGTCCACTTCTGATTCTATGAATAAATCTAAATTGGTGAAATGAGAGGTGACTACCATGGAAAAACTCCTTTCCATAAATTCATACTCGCCTTGGCCAAGGACTTCCTTGTTTAACGACTGATCTTAGATATCATAGGACATTGCCTTACGCTGGAGGTTAACAGATCTTATCTTGACAATTATCTGTCAGTCTATACCACAAAACTAAAATGTGAAAGGCCATAACCCACCTTATAAAAGACAGGTAGTGTTCAAACGCAATATTTAGCCCCTGATATAACTGACAGCCGTAATTTCTCAAGTCAGAGGATTAATTTGCACAATTCCCAAGTAAATAGTAAACTATTAACCTAAATTCATGTAGTTCACTATTTATTGTCACATTCAATGATCCGTACACTGACGATCACTCATATGTGTATTAGTCTACATCACCATATTGTTATGGTACTTCACATACCATCCTTTATCATGAATATCACTATGTTAATCAAAGATAATAACATACGATAACCCGTACTCGATTATTCTAGTCCCGGTTGAACAATCTGAAGGGCTATGAATCGAATCTTAATGTTTATCATATCGAAGAAAAACAACAAAGTATTCCAAACTCCTTTGGAACGCATTTTTCTTATCGGATAAGCATTAGGGACATGTTTATACAAAGCGGAGAATATAAACATCCAAAACATTATTGTGTATGAAACACACACATATTCTTATGAAACCTTAATTAGGTCATCTCATCTATAGCATTAGGGCATATCCCTAACAAGAAAATGAGTCCAATGTTTCCTTGTCATTTTCAACTGGCTATTGATAAGGAAGCCTCGACATCCATCATCTCTCCTGTTAAAAGTTATCTAAATTCTTCATTGGGACACATTGTTTTATAACACACTATGGCCCCTAGTGACATAGTCGAGAACATTCCCACACATATCACATCGGGATGGGAATTGTCACCTTTTCAAGGTGATTTGGAAAAGTCATGCTTTATAGGAAAAATAAACCATCATCTGTTGCACGATCCTTTTCCATTCAAAATCTGTGCTGAAATGATTATCAAACAATATGTATCGAAGAATTTTAAACATTGTTGGCTCTAACAATGACACCTAACTGAGGGCGTAAAACTCAATCCTACTAGGAGGCAACCTAGATTTTTAAAGTTTATTTATTAGGTGTGTTTATTTTCTTTTGTTTGTGTGATTTTTGTACTTTCCCTAGTCCTCTGTATATATTTTGCTTTTGTATTTAGAGGTATATTTTTGAATTCCAAACTGTGTGCTTTTAGTAGTGTGTTCATAATTTTTCAAATTGATGATACTCTTACCTGCTATGTCTATTGATCTTTTATGAGTTTTACAAATTGAGACATTCTAAGGCAAAGATAATAGACACATTCTTTTGCATCAATATTAAATTGTTACACATCAGGTGATCTCTTTCCTTACTACATTCCCTTTGAACCTTATAGACATATGTTGTAAAGTAAGCAAACCAGAGGTTTGGGGATGTAGAATTGCCTTTTCGTTTTTCTTACATTTTGAACCTCCTTTGTATTTTATTATCATTTGCTTGAGGACAAGCAAAGTTTCAGTGTGGGGGTGCATATTGAATTTCTTGATAAATTTTTCACAAATATGTAAGGAAAATACCATTTTGTTAATCATTGTTCATGAGACATAATAATCTGCTATCTTACTTGTTCATAGAAAGATGATTTAGATAATTTGAGAACCTGTGTTTTTAACTATGTAATATGAAAATAAACTCTAAGGTATGTCTAAAGAAAAACTTTAGGTTGTTATATTCATAAGTGAACTTAACTGTTCTTTTCTTCAATTGATGGGTATATGAATTTGAAAAGATTGAGATAGAATTACCCTATGTTATGAAAGCTTCTTGTGATTGAAAGCTGAACCCTACTACCATGTCTGTGTATTATGTTCTATTACTCTATCATAATGTTATTCTAAAAAAAAAAGAAAAAGATGTACATACCTTTAATCTTGAAAGAGTTATGTTGTAAATATACTATAAATCTCTTAAGCACTACTATTCTAACATTTCTTCATCATTTGGGATATGTGCTATAGTGTAAAGTTTCAAGCCTGGATATCTAGGGTGATTAAGGCACGATGGGGTCCTTTTAAAACCTAGCAACCTTGGCCAATTGGCTGGGGATTGTTGGCCTTAAAGCCCGCTACATGGAATATTCAGAAAGCAAGAAGAGACTGAGCACTAAAAAGAGATAGTTTAAGTTATGCTTTCATTTTATGGCAAATGTAAAAAGGGTGAAGGTATGATCAAGGGTTTGATTTCAAATGGGTAAGAATATCAAAAGTCTAATCTGTTTGCAGATCCTGAAAGTTGGAAGGTATTTGAACTTAATTTGCTTAGTTTACTTCTAAATACATACTCCGAAGAAATCAATAGTTTATTTCCAAAAGAGTATCTATTTTTGAAAACTATGTAAAGGTTCTCTTGTTATTCTTGTCATTAACTATTAAACTTGTTTAGAATGGTAGATTACATTTTCTCAGAAATCATTTTGACAAAGGATGGAATAAGTAAACATTCATCTGCCTTCAACTTGAACTTGCAAAATTTTGAGGTTTCACTTTTAGGTCGATGTGTTTTAAAGCAGTCTTGCTTGAGAACAAGCAAGGTGTAGGTTTAGGGATGTTGATATAGCCATAAATGCAGCACTCAATCAATTGTATTTTTACTACATTTGCATCTTAACTTGTGGAATAAATGCAACACTTATATACTTTTGCTGTAATGTAGGTTGATCTCGAAAAGTGAACAAACCAAATCCGAAATTATTTAAATTGCAAGTCAAGAAGTCAAAAATCGGGAAAACTCAAGGGTCGGTGGTAAAATAGAACTCATAGAGGAAGAATTTGGCCAAACCAAACGCACAATGTGGTAAAACGATGAAAAAGCCTGAAAATGCCTAATGTGACTGTGTTTGCAGCACTCAAACCTTGGTATTTGTACTACATTTGCGTCTTAGCTTAAGGATAATTGTAACACTTTGATACTTTCGATGCAATGTAGGAGAATACCGGAAAGTGGAAGTTCAGACCCAAAACTATCCAAAATGCAAGTCAAGAAGTGAAGAACGGGGAAGCACGGGAACCAGTGGAAGAATGAAGTTCATAGAGAAGAAATTTGGCCTAAACTAGCGCAAAATCAGACTCAGAACATTGACCTGGATGATCTTGAATAGTGATCTATGTCCGTTTTTGACAATCATACCAGTTTTTCAGGTAGAAACGGCATTCTGAACAAAACGCAGGACTTTGCCTTGCACGCGGCGTGATTTTAGACAAATTCCAACGTTTGGAGGGTCAAGATAGTGAAAAACGCCTGAAAATGCCTTGGTCAAAGTCAAAATTCAAGAGCCAAAAAGCAGCAAAAGGACGCTCGAGCGCCCCTCAGAGAAATTTTTACAATGTTCCAAAAGAAAACACGTGGCGCAGAATTGACGATGGAGCAAACGTGTGCTCGAGCGAGCCTTACTGGCGCTCGAGCGTGCCTTCAGAGTCTTCTGTAAGCAACACATGGCGCGCTGCAATTCGACGAAACAGAAGTGCGCTTGAGCATGCTAAACTGGCGCTCGAGCGCGCCTCTGATTTTTTGTCTATAAATAGACCCCCACTCCCTTCGAATTTTGTAATTAATTTTGGATTTTGGTTTATTTTAATCAATTTCTGAGTTTATTCTAGTTAGTTTTTTAGCTCTAGTTGTCGTTAATTAGTAGGATACAGGGGAAATCCCACTTAAGTGGTTCTTATTAGGGGAAATTTTGCCCGAATAGCTACTATTAGGGGAAAGTCCGACCCAAGTAGTTATTATTCGAGGGAGGTTTTGCTCGAATAGCTTTTAATAGGAAAGCTCTTATTTGGGAAAAACGCATCCCTAGTAGTTCTTATTTGGGAGAAATTAGCTCCGCCCGAATAGCTACTTTGCGTCGGACCTCTGCTCAAATTTCGGAGATCAGAAATACGCGTTCATCAATATGGGGGAGCCTTTTTTGATTCTCTCTTTTATTTACATAACTCGTATTCATTTATGTCTGAGTAGATTGATATATAGGGGTGAATATTGTAAATGATTGTATTTTAATATATGATCTCGGATTTAGTTTATTCAATTCATATTGCAATGTATGACTTGTTTCAATTCAGTATTCATACGTAATGCTTCTAAAATAGATGTTATGAATACTTTACTTTCGTATCATAATATTATACTTGTAGTTAATGTTATAATTGCGTTAATTTAGTGCCATATAAATGTTTTAATCATGAGTCTATAGGTTGTATCATAGACTCCATGAAACTATAGGTTGTACCATAGTTTCTACCTGAAGGTTAATTCCTTAGTTTAGTTTGCCTTGTTGTACTTGGTTAAAATAAGCTAAGTAGATTAACTAGGTCTATAGCTTTTAGCTTAACCGGGTGTATGCTTGTAGTTTGAGCCCTTGCAGAATTAGATAACCTATACATTAATTGCCTCGTTTATATATTCCAACCCCTAGATCACTACCCATCGTATTCAACTAATAGTTAGTTTAACTTAGATAACTTAGTTAGTTGTAGATTAATTTACACTCTGATTGCAAACCTGTCACTTAAGCATTTTAAACACTTTCACACTACTTCACTAACTTAACTAACGAGCTTCCCTATGGTACGATTCCGCACTCAGAGCACACTACACTATGAAGATCTGTGCACTTGCGGGTATTTAAACTTGGTCTATTTTACACACTTTTCACACGACCACCTCGTAAGTATCAAGTTTTTGGTGCTGTTGCCGGGGAAGCATAGTATAGTTAGTTATTGATAAAAGTAATTGTGAATTTGTTTTAAGTGTTGTAATTACTATTTATATTATACTTGTTTTACACTGTTTTACTTATATAATTGTCTGTAAAGTATATTAGTATTTTAAATTTTATAGTTTTATTTCGTATTTAAGTATTATAATTGTTTTATGCTTTTATAAATATAGTCTATATATATACTTAGCATATTTTCTTATAGTTTCTTACTGCACTTATATATATTAGTTTTTGTGTATGCACGGGCGTTGTTCCTTGGATCCGAAACTTGCCCCGTATAATCCTAAGCCCCAGAAAACTCCGCGAATGAGAGTCCCAGTCCCGATGGCGGATCAAGAAGGAAATGTTCAAAACATTCCGCTACTCCCAATAGCTCAACCTGTTAATCGACCTGTGAACCAACCAATGACTTTACGTCAAAATTGTTCTCCGGGCGATTATAATCTTGAGTTTGCCAAAACCCTACTGGCTCTTGGCAATGTCAACTTTGAGCTCAAGACAGGGACAATTTCAATGCTTCCTTCCTTCTATGGAAAAAGCAACGAAAACCCTAACGCTCACATCATACAATTCCTGGAAGCATGTTCAACACTTCATATTCCAAATGTGACCCGTGAGAATATTCAACTGCGTCTATTTTCGTTTTCCTTGAAAGATAAAGCCAAACAGTGGCTAAATCATTTAGACGCAGGAATTATCACTTCTTGGGAAAAACTTATTCAGAAATTCTTACATAGGTTATTCCCAATGGCAAAAATTACCACTCTTCGAACTAACATCATGACATTTGCTCAATCGGACTTAGAGCCATTTCATGAAGCATGGGAAAGATTTCTTGATCTTAAAAATTAGTGTTCTCACCATGGGTTTGATCGTCACGATCTCTTGCATTATTTCTTTAAAGGTCTTATACCTCAACAAAAAATGATGGTAAATGCAATGAGCAATGGAGGTTTCTATAACCTCACAGCGGACGAAGCTTGGAGTATAATTGAAAATATAGCTGAAGATTCTCTTTAGAACACAACTATAGAAAGAGAAACTAAGAGCACTCACAATCCCCAAAAGAGGGCATTGTTTGATGTTAACTCTAACTCCAACACCCAGTTGACCGACAAAGTAGATGCCCTAGCCCAGCAAGTAGAAAAATTCATCTATCTAGGGTCTATTTCTTCATAAGCCCCTCAAATCACAAAAAATTGTGTCTTATGTTTTGCAGTAGATCACTCTACTCTAGACTGTCCAATCGGTTCACAATTTTCCGAATTCATGCAAGAACAAGTCTATGACACTCAAGGATGATACGAACCTGGTCAACATGTGCCGAGACCCAACACCAAGATTGGTAAAACAAACCCAAGATCTTTCAAGAATGGATGGAACCGCGAACCTTTGCCTAGCAAGACAAGAACCTTGGTATAGTGAATATGATGGAAACCACGACCCGTTGCTTAACAAAGCAAGAACCTTGGTATGGTGAAGACGCCACAAACGGGGATGGAAATCCGCTTGATAAGTCAAGGTTGAATGCCACAAGGAATCCCTTGATAAGTTCGAAAGAGTCTCTTGGAGAACTCAAGGAGAATAATCTCACAATTTAATAGTCAAAAAGTCTCCCTTTTTTATCACAAAAATCAGCCTTATATAGGCAAAGAACAAATATGTTTCCTAATTAGAAAAGACTCCTAAACCCTAGCTGAAATAGAAAAATGTGAATAGTAACTAGGTCAAAGGAAACAAACTTGGAAACCAAGAAAAGACTCCTATTAACTATTCACGTGAATAGTGATGTGAATAGTAACTAAAAAGGAAGCAAACTTGCAGCCCAAGAAAAGCTCATTTTTAGTGTGAACACCTAATCTTGCAGCCCAAGAAAGTCTCTTTTCTAGTGTGAACACCTAAATTCATCCATATTGGACTCTAGGCAATAAACTAGAATTCAAATTAAACTAAAGCTAGGATAGAATTACAAAGAAATCAAATCTTGATCAAATCTTCAAATCTTCTTGAAACTTCTTGAAGAATCTTGAAGTTCTTGAATCTTGAAAATAGAATCTTGACTTGAATCTTTGCTGGAAAATTCGCCCAAATAAATGGTTCATTGAACTTGGACGCTCATGGCTGGTTCGCATCAAAGGATATACAAGGAATTACATTCCGTATTCTAACACGTATAATCCTAGCTGGCGAGACAATCCTGCATTTTCATGGCGATAAGGGAATCATGAGACTTAGTTTCCTCAACAACAATATCAGAAAAGACAAGGAAACTATGAGCCTCAACATCAATATCAGAGGCCACAAAATAATAATCCTCCTGGTTACTACCCAGTCCAACAGGACAATCCGTTCAGAACACTACGGAACAATGTCCCCTCTCTTCCTCCTGCACAGTCATCATCTAATGACAAATTTGATAAACTAGTGCAAATGTTCCAAGTTCAGCAATAGTCTATTGCTAAACTTAAAGGACAACTCGGGCAGATGACCCAAACTTTAAGCAAGAGAGACGATGGTAAGCTTCCATCTCAGACCGTGGCAAATCCACGAGGACAGTGTAGTATTGTCCAAACTGAGACTGTACAAGAACAGGCCAAGGCCGTGACTACCCTTAGGAGTGGGAAGACTATAGACAACCAGGTTAGAGAAAAGAATAGGGATGTTCCTGAGGAGATAGAGGAACCTAAGTTCGAGGTTGTAAGCAACGATGTAAATGATTCCCATAGGAATCAAAACCTAACGATGGAACCAATAGTTGAACCATCCTCTCAAGTACCTTTCCCTACAGCTCTATTGATATGAACCACGCCAACATGTGACGCGACCCAACACCAAATATGGCAAACGACCTCAAGACCTTTCAGGATTGGATGGAACTGCGACCCTATGCTTAGCAAAGCTAGAACCTTGGTACAGTTGAAGATGCCACAAACGAGGATGGAAAACCCATTTGATAAGTCAAGGATGAACGCCACAAGAATAATCTTGATAAGTTCAAAAAAGTTATTGAGAACTTGAGGAGAATAATCTCACAAATTTAATATCAAAATTGTCTTATTTTATTATCACAAAAATAGCCTTATATAGGCAATAACAATTAAGTGTTCTGCTTGGAAAAGGACTCCTAAACCCTAGCCCAAGTAGGAAAAATGTGAATAGTAACCTAGGTCAAAGAAGTAGACTTGGAGCCCAAGAAAGACTCCTATTAACTATTTGTGTGAATAGTAATATGAATAGTAACTAAAAAGGAAGAAAACTTGTAGCCCAAGAAAGACTCATTTCTAGTGTGAACACCTAACTTGCAGCCCAAGAAAGACTTATCCCTAGTGTGAACACCTGATAAACTAGAATTCAGATTAAACTAAAACTAAAACTAAGATAGAATTACAAAGAAATCAAAGCTTGACCAAATCTTCAAATCTTCTTGAAGAATCTTGAAGTTCTTGAATCTTGAAAATAGAATCTTGACTTGAATCTTTGTTGAAAAATTCGCCCAAATAAATGGTTCATTGAACTTGAACGCTTAAGGCTGGTTCTCATCATTCCCCCCCCCCCCCCCCCTTGAGAAGGATTTGTCCTCAAATCCTCCTGGTTCAAAGACCAGCCTAGGTGGTAGACCATGTGGTTTGTCTTCGGGAAACACTTCCTCAAAATCCTGCAAGAGAGAAACAACAACACTAGGCAATACAGATTCAATTTGGTTAGTGTTTAAAAGAGCCTCTTTGTACTTGCTTTTGCATAAAAATTTCTTTGCTTTCCCTCAATTTTTACCTCATTGGCCGAATTCCTTTCTCTCATCACTACCTTTCTAGATTTGGCCTTGCCCTTTGTCTTTTCGCTCTCATTTTTTTGTTCACTCAAATTCTTTTGATCACTCAAGTTCTTTTGTTCACTCAAGTTCTTTTGATCACTCAATCTTTGCAACCTAACTTGATCCTCATAAACTTGTTTTGGTGTCATTGGAACTAGAGTGATTGTCCGCTGATTGAACATGAATGAGTACTTGTTGGTGAGACCATCATGCTGCACACATCGATCAAATTGCCCAAGTCTTTCTAAGAGAAGATATCCAGCATGCATTGGAACCACATCGCATAATATTTCATCTTCATATTTCCCAATTTGAAACAACACCACAACCTGTTTTGTAACCCTTTTTTTTTTGATAATTCAAAGAAATTTTATTGATAGAAAATGGAAAAGTACATCAAAGTACAAACTGCATGGCAAGCTTAAGGCTCGTTGTGTCACTAGTCCTAGCATCTCTCCATGATCTGCCCCAAACTCCTCTGCTCCCATTGCGGTGTCCTCTAGCATGGGCATGTCATCAGAATATGTTTTGTCTTCAGATTCAATCTCACCACTTTCCAAGACTACCATTGCTCGTTGTTTGGGCATTGGCTTACTATGTGTCCTTGTCCCTGGCAGACTTCCCATTTCTAGCTAATAGTACGCCACCACTCTTCGGTGTCACCTTCCAAAAGGAATGTGGCATAGGTAATCTTCCTATCATTACTGCACTCAAGTATTGTAGCCACCCTTTCAAACTTCCTTAACCATAATTCAACTTTCATATCATCAGGTTCTCCAAAGAAGCTGTAGGCCCCGTGATGTAAGAATCTGTCATACAAGTTAACTCTAGTAGTACCACTACCCTCGGCTCTGGTAGCTGATTACCTCTGGCAGCCCCTGTCTAACCCTGCTGAGTTACGAACTGGGCATTGGTATTCATAGCAGTAGCCATAGTAAACAGAATCTGTGTAGTGTTGGGTTCTGGTCCCTGTGGTGGTGCATTCTCTGCTACACCTGCTTCCTGCCTGGGAACCTCCTCTGGTTCTCTATCAACATTCTGATTCTCAGTTTGACGACGGGGTCCCATTCCAGATAACTAGAATGCAAAGTATTATGACAAGCATTTGTATAATTCACAGTTAAATCACATAAAAACAAGTTCAAATAAGTGAACATAAGATCGCACATAGGGTCATACAACACTTTACATATTAAAGATACAAGTAAAACGATTAGTCATACTTTCCATTCTTAACTTTCCGCTTTTACACAAAAACTCAAATAAGACCTTTCACATTCTCGCTTTCATGCTAACATGTGCTTAATCATTCAATATTTCTCTTAGCCATTCAAGGAAACATTTATTCACATAATCACACATTAACTCAATAGACTCCTACCCACAGACTGAGAAAATTAACCCGGCTTCATGCATCTATAAGCTCTGATACCACCTAAATGTCACGCCCCGACCTAACCCCACGCTAAAGGTTAAGTCTGGTCTCGACACACGGACAGAGTCTCCTCTGTACTATGGACATTCTGAAAACCTGTAATCACTCAATTAAAGCCACAATACAACAAGACAAGCTTTTATAACTAAAGTTCAAAGGTTCAAGGTCATCCGAGCCTTGAAGCATACAACAGTTCAAAATCACACAAGCATGCAACCAACTTAACTTCTTCATAAATCCGATTATCATACCATTCAAAAATAACATTGGAACATTCCTAGGAGTTGAAATCAAGCACACTTTAAAACATACACACCCAAGCATGCAAGTAGCTAGAATAGAACATAGTTATTACAAGTTATCATTGCCTCGGATTTGGTGCATATGGCAATTAAAGTGGAGAAGCAACTCAAGAGGGGTGGTACACGACCAAGACAAGCACCACAATACTTGAGTGCATCACCTTCACCTTGGAGGACGAGTTACCCAAAGGATGAAGAAAATCCGTCTACTTCCAAGGCCAAGCCCGAGCTCAAACCATCCACTATTGCCATGACCTCTCAAGGTAATACAACCTCTACTATGACTCGATCTAGTGAGATTCAATGTTTTAAATATCAGGGACGAGGACACATAGCAAGCCAATGCCTAAACAAGCGAGCAATGATAGTCTTGGAAAGTGGTGAGATTGAATCTGAAGACGAAACATATTCTGATGACATTTTTTTGTTTTATTAATTCAGTGGTATTTTATTGAAAGAAAAAGGAAAAGTACATCAAAGTACACAATGCATGACAACTGGTGTCACAATCAAGAACAATGCATAAAAAAGCGAAAGCTAAATCGGTCGCAGACTGAAGGCAACAAAAGACATGAAAATGGACAAAAAACAAAGAGAATCTCCTCATTTAATACGTTGATCTGGGGGTCTTCCATTGAAGATGCCTTGAACAGCTCAAGTATAGTCAAACGAAGGAGTTGCGCTTGAGGTTGCCCTAGAAGTAGAGGCTTTGGCGTTATCATGACCAAACGAACTAATAGTCGATTTGTCTTTGCCTGGAGCAGCTGTGAAATTTTTATCCTTGGAAACTTGTGACAAGAACGGGGTGACTGACATTCTTTGAATTTGTTTTTCATAAATTTGAGAGCTTGGCACTTCCACATTGACCCTACTCAACGTGTTGGCAAGCAGAAAATTGACCTGATTCTTTGGGGAGCTTGTTTATTTGTGATAAACACATGTACCTGAGGTAAGATGATCAACAGCCTTTGACCTAGAAAAGTTGTCCTAAGGATGAACAAACGATTGATTAGAATGATCTTCATCAATAACATTGAGAGCATTAAATCTGTTGGTTGTAGCCTTGTTAGCAACATCAGTCCATTCTAGATTAGCGCCATTGGTGTTTTCATTAACTTTCGTCTCAGTAGAATTAGGACAAGTGGATGTGTCATGTCCAACAACATTGCACAGAGAACATTTTAGAGGTTTCCGATATATTCAATATGAATTTCTGCCTCTTTCCCATTAGGAAGTTCAATAAAGGTGCTACTCGGGAGATCTTTCTGGATATTCATTTCCACACAAACTCTTGCATAACCGAGATGTGAGCATGAGCCAGTTTTGGAATCCATTTGAAGAGGGGTCTCAATTGTGCTCGAGACATAACTGAGACCATCTTTGTTTAGTAGATCAAGTGGGACATTTCTCAACTTTAACCACATTGGCACCCGCTCGGAGTTAATCTTGATGAGTCGGAGGCCAATTTCCCAACGTCTTAAGAGAAGAGGGCGGTGGTGGACATGCCATAGCTCTTGCATCATGCGGTCGCAGAATTCTTGTGATTGAAAATGGAACACAAACAACCCAAAGTCATTAGATTGAATATCAACGTGGCCAAACTTTTTTCCATTGAGTATCTACCATTCCCCTAATTAAGAAGAAAGGGGGTGGCTGACCGATAAATTGACCAACAAGGCAACAATTCCAATGTTGACCACCTTCTTGGAAGACACTTTCAGGCGGAATAGTAGTTGTTCTCCCATCCTTGATTTTGAAGTTGTCAAAGAAGTTCAATTTAAGTGAATCATTCAACTCACCCAAAAAGTGCTTTTGCCAATTGTTGGTAATGTGATTTGTTCCAGAAGAACTATTTTGACCCCAAATTGAACGTTGCATAGGAACAAACTCTCTGGCTGCAGGATCACGAGCCTTGAGCTTGCAAGCTAAAGAAGAGAAAGAGGTAGTACAATGTGAGAACATCTTTCATACTCGTTGCCACGTGAAAGACAAGGTATGTAGTGTTATTATCGATGGTGGTAGTTGTACTAACGTTGCTAGTGCTTCAAGGTATGTAGTGTTATTATCAACACAGTTAAGCATCTAGGTCCATATAGACTGCAATGGTTGAATGATTGTGGTGAGGTAAATGTTACAAAACAGGTTGTGGTGTCGTTTCGTATTGGAAAATATGAGGATGAAGTATTATGCTATGTGCAGCATGATGGCTTCACCAACAAGTACTCATTCATGTTCAATCAGTGGACAATTACTCTATTTCCAATGACACCAAAATAAGTTTATGAGGATCAAGTGAGGTTACAAAAATTGAGTGATCAAAAGAACTTGAGTGAACAAAAGAATTTGAGTGATCAAAAGAATTTGAGTGATCAAAAGAATTTGAGTGAGCAAAAGATTGAGAGTGAAAAGAAAAAGAGCAAGGCCAAATCTGGAAAGGTAGTAAGGAGAGAAAAGAATTTGGCCAATGAGGTAAAAATAGAGAGAAAACAAAGTAATTTTTATGCAAAAGCAAGTGTACGCATGTACAAGTGATGAGAACCAGCCTTGAGCGTCCACATTCAATGAACCAATTGAGCGTCCACATTCAATGAACCAATTGAAGCGTCCACATTCAATGAACCAATTGGGCGTCCACATTCATTGAACCTTTTGGGCGAATTTTCCAACAAAGATTCAAGTCAAGATTCTATTTTCAAGATTCAAGAACTTCAAGATTCTTCAAGAAGATTCGAAGATTTAGTCAAGATTTGATTTCTTTGTAATTCTATCCTAGTTTTAGTTTTCAATTTTAGTTTAATTCCCTATGGACGAATTTAGGTGTTCACACTAGGAAAGAGATTTTCTTGGGCTGCAAGATTAGGTGTTCACACTAGAAATGAGCTTTTATTGGGCTGCACATTTGCTTCCTTTTTAGTTACTATTCACATCACTATTCACGTGAATTGTTAATAGGAGTCTTTTCTTGGTCTCCAAGTTTGTTTCCTTTGACCTGGTTACTATTCACGTTTTCCTACTTGGGCTAGGGTTTAGGAGTCCTTTTCCAAGCAGGATACTTATTTGTTATTGCCTATATAAGGCTCTTTTTTTGTGATAATAAAGAAAGACAACTTTGATATTAAATTTGTGAGATTATTCTCCTTAAGTTCTTAAGAACTTTTCGAACTTATCAAGATTATTCTTGTGACGTTCACCTTGACTTATCAAACGAGACTTTCATCCTCGTTTGTGGCATCCTCGACTATACCAAGGTTCTAGCTTTGCTAAGCATAGGGTTGAGGTTCCATCCATTCTTGAAAAGTCTTGGGGTCATTTGCCATATTTGGTGTTGGGTCGCATCACATGTTGGCGTGGTTCGTATCAGTTGGTAATCAGAGCTTAGGTTAATCAGGTTTGCCTATCCTTTTCTTGTTCATTTCATGTGTCTAGGTTTAGGGTTTAAGTTTCTTTCTTCGTTCTTGATTGAATCTTGTTTAAGAAATTCATTTTCTTGATTCCTCGTTCTTGCTAGTTTTTCAATTCCGTGTCTTTTTAGTTTTCAATTCCGTTTTCTTGCTGTCAATTTCGTTTCTTGTTTAGCTTTCAATTAGCCAAAACCTATAATCTTGAATTAGGGTTTCTTGTGCTTCTAAATTTGAATTCTTGTGACTTGCTCATTGTGTTTCGTTTCTGGAAAAGAAAAAAAACAGAAAAGAAAATTCAAGAAAAGAAAGAAAAACAAACAAAAACGAAACAAAAAAAAAAGATAGAGAAAGGTCTGAAAAACATATTTTGTTGAATCAGCCTTCAAGACCAAACTTTTCAGAAGGAAAACGACATTCTGAGCATAACTCACTACTTTGTAGTGAGCACCACCTTCTTTTGGCCAAATTCCATCGTTTACTAGGTGTTTTGACATTTTGTGTATTTTCGCATAGGTTTTTTTTCAACTTTCCTTATTTCTCTAGGTTTACTTTTTCGGGTTTTGTTCAATTTTCTTTGTCTAACCTTGTTTCTAGAGTCTTAGAGGTCTGAAAAAAAAAAAAAGTCAGGTTCTGAAATAGATTATTACGCTGCTTGGTATTCTTGGTAAGTTCTAGGGACTTGAAGGAGAAGACAAGATTTAAAAGGCAGAGTGTGTGAGAATATTATAGGGTAAAAGCCAAGTTGAATTTGAGTGAAACACATGAGGGAGTGTAATTTCAACCATGTCTCAAACTCAAGGGGACAACGCAAACGAAGAAGGTCAACAAGTCGTTGTTCCTAACTTAAAGATGCAAGCTTTGTTGGGAGAGATGAGACGGATGATGAGAGCTGAATTTGAATGAGGATGAAATGCAATCTGATATTAAATGTTTTACATGTCAGGGACGAGGTCACATAGCTAGCCAATGCCCAAACAAGAGGTCAATGGTAGTTTTGGAAAGTGGGAAGATTGAGTCTGAAGATGAAACGCAATCTGATGACATGCCCATACTAGAGGACACTGAAGTAGGTGAAGAAGAGGAATTTGGGGCAGATTATGGAGAGATGCTTGGACTAGTGGCACGACAAGCCTCAAGTTTGCATGCTAAAGATGAAGAAGAAGTAGTACAACGTGAGAACATCTTTCATACTCGTTGCCACATGAAAGATAACGTATGTAGTGTTATTATTGATGGTGGTAGTTGTACTAACGTTGCTAGTGCTTCTATGATTGAAAAGCTAGGGCTCAACACAATTAAGCATCCACGTCCATACAAGCTGCAATTTGATCGACGTGTGTAGCATGATGACTACACCAACAAGTACTCATTCATGTTCAATCAGCAGACAATCACTTTAGCTCCGATGACACCAAAACAAGTTTATGAGGATCAAGTGAGGTTACAAAAATTGAGTGATCAAAAGAACTTGAGTGAACAAAAGAATTTGAGTGAACAAAAGAATTTGAGTGATCAAAAGAATTTGAGTGAGCAAAAGATAGAGAGTGAAAAGAAAAAGAGCAAGGCCGAATCTGGAAAGGTAGTGAGGAGAGAAAAGACTTCAACCAATGAGGTAAAAACAGAGGGAAATCAAAGAAATTTTTATGCAAAAGCAAGTGAGGTTAAGAGAGCTTTGATATCAAAACGGCCAATGATTGTACTTATGTACAAAGAGGCTCTTTTAAACACTAACCAACTTGACTCTGCATTGCCTAGTGTTGTTGTTTCTCTCTTGCAGGATTTTGAGGAAGTGTTTCCCAAGGACATACCACATGGTCTACCACCTAGGCTGGTCTTTGAGCCAGGAGGATTTGAGGACAAATCCTTCTCAAGAGGGGGGGAATGATGAGAACCAGCCTTGAGCGTCCACATTCAATGAACCAATTGAGCGTCCACATTCAATGAACCAATTGAAGCGTCCACATTCAATGAACCAATTGGGGTCCACATTCATTGAATCTTTTGGGCGAATTTTCCAGCAAAGATTCAAGTCAAGATTCTATTTTCAAGATTCTTCAAGAAGTTTCAAGAAGATTCGAAGATTTAGTCAAGATTTGATTTCTTTGTAATTCTATCCTAGTTTTAGTTTTCAGTTTTAGTTTAATTCCCTATGGACGAATTTAGGTGTTCACACTAGGAAAGAGACTTTCTTGGGCTGCAAGATTAGGTGTTCACACTAGAAAGGAGCTTTTCTTGGGCTGCAAGTTTGCTTCCTTTTTAGTTACTATTCACGTCACTATTCATGTGAATAGTTAATAGGAGTCTTTTCTTGGTCTCCAAGTTTGTTTCCTTTGACCTAGTTACTATTCACGTTTTTCCTACTTGGGCTAGGGTTTAGGAGTCCTTTTCCAAGCAGGATACTTATTTGTTATTGCCTATATAAGGCACTTTTTGTGATAATAAAGTAAGACAACTTTGATATTAAATTTGTAAGATTATTCTCCTTAAGTTCTTAAGAACTTTTCGAACTTATCAAGATTATTCTTGTGGCGTTCACCTTGACTTATCAAACGAGACTTCCATCCTCGTTTGTGGCGTCCTCAACTATACCAAGGTTCTAGCTTTGCTAAGCATAGGGTCGAGGTTCCATCCATTCCTGAAAGGTCTTGGGGTCGTTTGCCATATTTGGTGTTGGGTCGCGTCACATGTTGGCATGGTTCGTATCAACAAGGAGGCTCTTTTAAACACTAACGAACTTGACTCTACATTGCCTAGTGTTGTTGTTTCTCTCTTGAAGGATTTTGTGGATCTGTTTCCCGAGGAGATACCACTTGATCTACCACCTAGGCTGGTCTTTGAGCCTGGTGGATTTGAGGACAAATCCTTCTCAAGAGAGGGGGAACGATGAGATCCAGCCTTAAGAGTCCAAGTTCAATGAACCATTTGTTTGGGCAAATTTTCCAACAAAGATTCAAGTCAAGATTCTATTTTCAAGATTCAAGAACTTCAAGATTCTTCAAGAAGTTTCAAGAAGATTCAAAGATTTAGTCAAGATTTGATTTCTTTGTAATTTTATCCTAGTTTTAGTTTTCAGTTTTAGTTTAATTCCCTATGGACGAATTTAGGTGTTCACACTAGGAAATAGACTTTCTTTGGCTGCAAGACTAGTGTTCACACTAGAAAGGAGCTTTTCTTGGGTTGCAAGTTTGCTTCCTTTTTAGTTACTATTCACGTTACTATTCATATGAATAGTTAATAGGAGTCTTTTATTGGTCTCCAAGTTTGTTTCCTTTGACCTAATTACTATTCACGTTTTTCTATTTCAGCTAGGGTTTGGGAGTGTTTTCTTGGTCTCCAAGTTTGTTTCCTTTGACCTAATTACTATTCACGTTTTTCTATTTCAGCTAGGGTTTAGGAGTCTTTTCTAATTAGGAAACTTATTTGTTTTTTGCCTATATAAGGCTGATTTGCAAGAAATAAAAGGAAGACAACTTTTATATTAAATTTGTGAGATTATTCTCCTTCAGTTCTCAAGAACTTTTCCGAACTTATCAAGATTATTCTTGTGGTATTCATCTCTGACTTATCAAACGAGATCTCCATCCTCGTTTGTGGCGTCTTCACCATACCAAAGAGCTTTGCTAAGCAAAGGGCCGCGGTTTCCATCCATTCTTGAAAGATCTTGGGTTTGTTTTACCATTCTTGGTGTTGGATCTCGGCACATGTTGACTAGGTTCGTATCACTAAATGTAAAGAAATCTCGATTTAGACCACAACTATTAATAAGCCCTGATTAGCCCCTTAGCACGTTTGAACTACAACACCCTAAACCAATCAATAATTCGATACCATAAACACACCACGATCATTATTTCACACATTTAGGACCCTATAACACATCAAATTACACCCGGCTAACACTTTGCGATTAAGGCTCCTTTGGTTCCAATCAATATTTTCCAATTCCAAGCTATGTTCTAACCAATTTAATATCACATTTACCTTCATAGACATTTATGGCACCTACTAGAAGCATCAAAACACACATTGCAAGCATAATTCAAAAATTGAAGAAAAACACTATTTAATACTATTCAATCATCTTCTTCAATGAGCCAACACCATTTCTAGCCAATACAAATGCAATATAACTTCAAAAGTTTGTTCTACACACTAAATAATGAGCAATACAAGCAATGATAACCATAAATTGAGCATATACAACAAATCTATAAAATTTCCGTAAACTAGATAAAAGCTCCAATGACACAAAAGATGAAATCCGTCACCCAAACATGGTTGTAGAAGGTTGAAGATGATCTAGAAAGGCTCTAGCATACACCCAACCAAGCTCCAAGGATCAAAATAGCAAAATCCAATTTTTTCCTATTTTCTTGCTTGGGCCGATTTTGCCCTATTTTTTTTCTGTTTTTGTGTCTTTTTTTTTGTTGGTTGTGTGATACCGAACCCTGCATATAATTAGTACTGCCTATTTGAATTTAATTATATTTTATCTAGAATGCTAGTATTACATTAAGTGTTTACTTTTAAGTTGATTATTCATTTTAGCATTATTTTCACTGTATTTCAAAAGTATTCAAATAACACTTAAGTTAATTATTTTAAATGAATATTATCTACTTTAAATATTTATAGTATTTGGATTTATTTCTGTGCACTTCATTACTTAGTTTTCAATTAAATGAAAAAAGTAGCTCCGAGCCCGGAGTGACTTTTAAACTATTCTACTTTTCAAAAATTATATTTTTATGTTATTGCTTATCATTCTATTAGTGATCTTTTATTGACCGTTCGATCGTTGCGCATTAAAAATGAAAGTTAGAGAAATATTTCATGGACTCAGTGAATAGTGAATTTAGTATTTTTAGTTTTAGTATTCCTAGTTTAGTTAGCTTTTATTAAAATTGCAATTTGTGATTGGAATTAAGTCAAAATGCCAACTTAAAAAGCCTACATTGACCAAGCTAAAGACCATTGACCCTTTGACTTATTCTTTGTGATCTTTTTAGTCATTTTATATTGCAAATAAAGCACAAAATAAAGCACACAAAGTGAGCTCAAAACCGTGAACAAGAAGAAAAGAAAAGAAAAATTTTCAAGCCAATTCAACCAATCTTCATGTGAGCTTGCTTAGGATCATTACTGAGCCATTCACCGTCATCTTTCTAGCGTCTAGGAGTGACTTGAGGTGAGGGATGCACGTTGTTTTCGCATTTGAATGTTTTAGTTAAAACTTTAATTTTTAGCAATTGTGTATAGAACGCTCTTTAATTCGTTTTGTTGCTTGAAATGCCTTCCATGATGATAGTAGACCATGCTTCTATGAGTTTTTCACAATTTCTACTGTCGAATTTGGCAAATGCAATTGTAGGTGATAATGAATAGTAAAATATGAATAATAAAACCCTAGATTTGTGGATTTTCGGTGTTAATTGTGTTTTATTGATTTAGATAGCTGTCATTAATGATATAAAGATTAATTATGCAATAAAAAAGGATTACCCTTTGTTAAAATTGAGAATTAGGCAATGAAACGTAATGGGGCCGTTTGACCAAGTGTTGACCATGCTCGAATTGAGTTAGGGGTTTGGCTTGTGAGTGTATGGAAGCACTTTTGGGACTGTTGTGGCATTGATTGAGTGACCAGTTAGCATAACTGTAGTTCAAACGCACTAGGTGTACTTTCGGGCTCCGGTTGGGAAAGTGAGGTTTCGTGCCATAGAAACATGCTTTGTAATGCCTAAGTGAGGGTAGTGAAGATGGTTTCCCAATCTTGTAGCTCGTTTGCTCGCAATTGCCTTTCAAGTTAGAGATTGAATAGTGTTACTTGTGGATTTTGCGTATTGAATTGGTATTGCTTGTTTAGTTAATGTACTTATTGTTGTTAATGGTTTTAAATGCTTGAATGTCAATCATTGTTATTAATCTGCACTTTGGTGCCCTTGCTCATTTATCGTTGTGTTTATCGTACTGCATTACATAGTGTCAGATGCGTGAGTGATGGGCCTCTCTAGGCAATCTCGGGCTGCCAGGGTTGGGTTGCTCTAGCTCCATGTCCTATTCCCATTCTCGCTACCCTAGGAGATTTGGGTTGTAGATGGGTCGGGGTACATCCGGGGTACACCCAGTCAAAGTTATAAGATGGTTGCACGCTTATTGTCATTATTGTCAACATTAAGCTCGAGACTAATGTATTGCTCGTGAATTGGTAAATTGCTCGTGTGAGCGAACTGTAACTTTCAAAGTGTGGTATAGCTTTGATTGGTTATGTTATGCTTTCCTTGATTGTTTCTTTTAGTGATTTTAATGTCTATATTGACTGTATTCCTTTATTGGTTATACTACCTAATTGTTCTTAATTGCATTGCACGATCTTCTTCTTTTTTTTTTTTTGTTAATTCAGTGGGATTTTATTGAAAGAAAAAGAAAAAGTACATCAAAGTACAAATTGCATGACAACAAATGTCATAAACAAGAACAAAGAAAAGACAAACAAAAAAACAAATCGGTCGCAGACCGAAGCAAACAAATTTGAAAACAAACAAAACGAAACAACAACAACAACAACATCATCATCATTAAGTTTTTTGATCAGGTGGTCTTCCATTGAAGATGCCTTGGACTGCCCGAGTGTAGTCGAAAGAGGATTTAGCTCTTGAAGTTGAGGCAACAGAATTTTCCTTGCCAGAAGAACTGAAATTTGAAATGACTTTGCCAGCAGCAGTTGTAAAATTTTTATCTTTAGAACCTTGTGGTGGGAACGAAGTGACCGACATCTTCTGAGCTTGGTTACCAGGATTTTGAAGCTTAGGGATACTAACATTATTCCCATTTGAAGGCTTGGCTGAATAAGTGACCTGTTTCTTTTGGGACTTCGGTTGTCCATGGTAAACTCCTGTACCTTGATGATTGTCGAGATTCTCAAATTTAGAAAAGTTTCTCTGAGAACGATCAAGAGAAAGTTCATCATTATCTTCATCAATAGCATTGAGAGCATTAAATCTGTTCGCGTTACCCTTATTCACTTTGCGGGAAGCACCACGTCTCCTTCTCAATTTCTTACCAGCATCAGTCCAACCCAAATTTGAACTAGTGACGTTATCATTAGCTTTCTCCTCAATAGAATTAGGACATGAGGATGTGTCATGTCCAACAATATTGCAATGAGAACACTTGAGTGGAGTCCAATCATATTCAATCTCAATTTCTGCCAATCCTCCTTTAGGGAGTTCAACAAAGGTTCTGTCAGGAAGATCCTTTTGAATATTCATTTCAACACAGACTCTTGCATACCCAAGATGAGAGCGGGAGGCCGTTTTCGAATCCATCTGAAGAGGGATACCAATTGTGCTTGAAACATAACTGAGACCATCTTTGGTAAGCAAATCAAGTGGAACATTTAGTAGTTTTAACCACATTGGGACCCTATCACAATTAATGTTAATCAGTTGAAGGCCCATTTCCCAACGTCTAAGGAGAAGGGGATGATGGTGGACATGCCATAGCTCTTGCATCACCCGATCACAAGAAGCTTGTGATTCAAATCGAAACACATAAAGCCCAAAGTCATTGGATTGAATGTCGACATGGCCAAATTTATTCCATTGAGTGTCAACCATTCTTCTAATTAAGAAAAATGGGGGAGGCTTACCGATAAATTGACCAATAAGGCAGCAATTCCAGTGTTGAGCTCCATCCTCGAAAACACTTTCTGGAGGCTTAGCAATTGTTTTCCCATCCCTAATTTCGAATTTGTCGAAGTAGTCCAATTTGAGCGAATCATTTAATTCACCCATAAAGTGCTCCTTCCAATTGTTGGTGATAAGATTTGCGCCTTTGGTACCATTTTGACCCCATACAGAGCGGAGGTTGGTTCCATGTCCTTCCTGTGTAGAACCATGAGCTTCAGCACGATCTTCTTCTTTCTCTACCTCGATATCTGTTTCACCCTCACTGAGAATACGTGTTTTGTATACTCACTCCTCACCACCACATTTCAGGCATGGCAGTGTTAGAAGGAATGTTCGTGCTTGTGTTGATTTCTCTTTGCTTGGGAGTCAATGTGCTACGTGGCGTGGCTTGCAAAGATGTTCTTGTGAGTTGTATGAAATCAATGTATAAAGAAATGTAAATTACCTTTACTTAGAACACTAGAGTGGTATGATAACCTATCTTATGTAATAGGTTAATATAGTTTAAATGCAAAGCATGAATGTGTTGTCTAAAGGATTAAAGTTAGGTTAGTTTGGCATTTGGTTTAGAATTATATGATTTGTTGGGTGTACTTGTTGAGAACCAAGGCTCGGATGGCCTTGAGGAGTTGTGTATGTTTGGACATGGTACTGGTCCACTTTTATTCTATTTGTAGGTTTTGGTTTTCCCTAGAAGTAGGGGAGACTCCGTTCGTTTTTCCTAAAAAGTATGCCCGGCTTTGGTATTCGGTTGTGAATAGATTGGTTAATAGAATTCCCAATCTTGTGAGGGGCCGGGGTGTTACAGGTTGGGTTATATGAGTTAAGTTGGGTCAATGGGTCATGGGTTGGGTCAATGGGTAGAGCCAAGTTAAGTTGGTTGCCAATAGTTGAATAAAATGAAAGCCAATCACGTAAATGCTAAACTAAAATGCTGAAAATACTATTCATTTAGGACACTTGAACATTTTATATCTAACACTCTCGATATGCTATGCACGAAATTCTAATTTTCTCATGCCTCATTAATGACAAGTAACATGGGAAAAATGCAAAACCAAGAAAATAAAACAGTCGAAAATCCCTATGAATAGTAACTATTCTTAAATAAGCATTTTAAGAAATAAATGCACGCAATTATATGCAAAGGAAGGTCATATGCGTGCACTCGGGCTCAGGCATCACAGGGCCTCCGTTAAGTGTTCTGGATTTGGCCATGTTATTATGCTATGTCACTTGCCCCCCCAATCAATCGTTCGTCATATGAGGTTGGGGAACTACTAACCAAACGTTGCTTTAATTCTCCTTTTGTAACCAATGTGGCCCATTATTCCATGTTCCTCTTGTAAGTAAGAACCACATGTTTCATATTCTAGGCCCTTTCGGCTTTCCCTTATTTCTTGCCAAAGGTATAAATGGGCGTTTTTCTTTTTTCCAAAGCTTGTTTGAAAATTCCTTTCCCTATAATAACTTTTGTGTTCCCTAATCTCTCTAGGGGTTTTCTTCTTGCAAACTTCATTTCCTGAATCATTTTATCCTTTCCCTCAATTAATTGGTACGTTTACCTTCGCTTCTACACATCTTTTTCATTTAGCCATATCAAATCGTAAGGACAAGTCCCCTGAGGCCAGTACCATATAGTCCCAAGATCTGGTTATAGAAACGCAGGGCATACGTCAAGTCCCATTTAGGGCTGACCCAATTTCTTGTTTTTACCCCTCTAGATCTGCCTCTCAGTCTAGTCTAATGGGTTCTCGTACTAGGTCAAAGAAGAAGCCTCCAAAGATTCCTTTAGAAGTGAACCCTATCTTAGATGGCATACCTATATTCACTGCCAATGAAAAATTTTGCATTGTGAGCCCACGAAAAGTGGAAAGATTGGCAGAGAAAAGGGTATTCTCCTCTAGGTTTGATTACAGCATTCCCAACCATGATATACCAGATAGGGCTCTAAACCTGGGCAAAGTAACTTTCCACACGGATGTCTCGAAGTTCTTCATCCTGCCCATACGACCCTATGTTGAGGACATCCTTAATCATCATCAGCTTAGCCCTGGGCAACTGGTCCTAAATGGTTAAAGGCTTATGATTAGATTTTACATGGGGCCTTAGGTTTCTAGGTCTTAGCCGACCTTCAACCTTTTCCTTTATCATTTCACATTGAAGTTCCAAGATAACACGAGGGGCTAGTATTATTTCACAACTCGTATTAGACGTCTACTATTGAAAAAATTACTGGATTCCAATAAGAGATGGTATCATGACTACAGTTTTGTTAAGTCTCCGATTGATTGGAGAGTTCGGAGGTCTTAGGCCACGCCTCCAAAGGAGACTAACAAAGAACATACCTTTACCCTATTAAAGAGAATGTGGTCAAGATTCTGAGCGGTAGTGGGACTATGGATGTGTTGTCTTTGCTAGATCTTGAGAAAGTGTCAACACTGAGGCTCTATGATTGTACATAGCTCGATGTTCGGGCCTCTGCGACCCAGGCTCTAACCATCCAAACCCTTCCTTCCATTAGTTCCCTAGCTCGGGGTTATGGTATTTTTCTTTCTTTGTTCTTTGTATTTAGTTTGTTTCTTTTCTTGTATTCTTCTTTAGGTAGGAGTTCTGTCATTGTAACTGCTATCGCGGCTTCTTTGGAGAGGAAGGTTGTAACGCCCCGAACCCAACACCACACTACAAGTCAAGTTCGGACCCGTTACACGGACAGAGTCTTCTCTGTACCGTGGACTAACTGGTACCTGTAAACAACACACATAACCACAAATCTACAACCAACCATCTCATACAAGCCCATCCTTCAACATCAACACAATCAACAACTCCCTCAAGGCCATCTGAGCCTTGGAACTCAACAAAAATATCATACAAGCATGCAAGACATGTTTATAGCTACTTTAAAACATAACTAACTTGTCTTACCACTCTAATTATACCTACAATATATATTTCTTTTTGATAATTCAGTAAAATTTTATTCAAAGAGAAAACAAAGTACAAGTACAACTAAGGAAAACCAAAAAAGACAAAAAACAAAATCAATGAAAAAGAAAGAACAAAAAACAAAAAAGCAAATGAATTACTAGTTAAAGTAATTCAGTAGCCCCCATCGCTCCAAAACATCACGATTGATAGATGTGTTCTTGAATTTTTTGCTCGTGAGGATTTTGGAGTTGACATTGTTCTGGATAGACTTAAAGATTTGTTCTTCAGTAAAGGCTTCTTCTCTGAAAATACGTCTATTTCTCTCGATCCATTTATGATAAACAGCAACACAGAGAAAAGTTCTGAAAATCTGGACTTTGGAATCATAACTCCATATATCAATAGAGCTAGAAGTGTCCAAAATTTTGGGAATAGTGAACAGTGAGCAATCAATGGAAAGTGCCGACAATCCCTGTCTCCAGATTCTCCGAGTGAAGGAACATTCAAAAAATAAGTGCTCATTTGGTTCACATCCCATGTAGCAAAAAACACAATTAGAATTATCTTGAATGCCCCAAGAAACAAGTCTGTACTTAGTTGTCAACTTATTCAAGATTGCAAGCCAAGTGATGAAACTATGTTTAGGGATTCAATTGTTAAACCAAATAAGCTTATACCAATGAATCTTATCCCTTTTAACTCTAATGTTTTCCCAAGTCTTTTTGAAAGAGAACTTCCCATTAGAAACATGAGCCCAGTTGAAAGTATCCTCATCATCATTAGGAGCTAAAATAGCACCGGGGTGGAGATTTTCCAATGAAGAAGGGTGATAAGGCCAAATCCAGTTATTGTTATAGATGATATCTGCAACTCTAGCATCAAAAGATGGATAAAAGGTGTCTATCCCATAAAGAGTACGAAGATTTCCTAAAAAATGCCAGTTATCATGCCAGAAAAAAGTAGAGATACCATTGCCAATACAATGAGTAATGAAGGTTTTAGCCAAACATCTGAGTTGCAAGATTTTTCTCCAAGTCCAGCTGCAATCTTTGGGGATAGAGAAAGTCCAAATGCAAATGTCTTTGATGTGGTTAGTCCAAACCCAATTCGCCCAAAGAGAATAACGAGATGAATAAAATCTCTAGATTAGCTTCAAAAGTGTAGTTTTGTTTGTTTCCTCAATTTTCCGAATACCAAGGCCACCCTTATCAATTGGTTTACAAACATTAGCCCAGGCAAACTTTTGGCCAACTCCTCGCCACAAGGAAGCACGAAATTTGCTTTCAATGACAGAAATAAGGCCTTTTGGAAGAAAGAGTGAGCTAGTCCAATGAGTACACATACTAGACAAAACAGACTTGATCAATTGAAGGAAACCCGCAAAAGAAAGCCAGCGAGTAGTCCAGTGATCAATTCTTTTCGAAATTTTATCAACGATAGCCTGGCAATCAGATTTTCGGAGTCTGCCATCTACTTCAAAAATATTCAAGACTACAGTTAATTTACAAGTTACAATTTCAACGCAACTACATACAAGACCTTTATAAGGTCTCAAAATGAACAAACAAACAACATCATCACAAAGACTACTCACAACATCCAACCTCAACACACAGACAACCAAGGAAGCTGATCTACGTGACCTTCCTCCTTTTCCTCTACCGCTACTAGCTGGGGATTCACCTCAGCTTCTCTTGAAACATGTTAAATAAGGAGTGAGCAACAAAGTTGCCCAGCGAGGGAGGTGATGCAGCATACTAGGGAATGCTTTCATGAGATGCAACAAAGATAATAACATATACACACAAAATAACAAAGCTAATTAAACAAGTATTTAACCACGTATAAAAAGGACAGGGTTCCACTTTTGTCTTCAATCACGAACTATGAGCCAAGGTCTTCAAGCAAGTGTTGGCAAACCCCTTATTCCTCCAAATGAGGTACTTCGAATGTACCCCGATCCTATGACCCATGATCTCCCGAGGTAGGTTCGTATGCCCCAACAAGGTGAACCACGCCTTTGGGGTAAGGGAGTATGCCTTAGCGATATAGGGACTGGGAAACCATGGTAATCGAGGGAGCACAACAAACCCATCACCGTCTGTGTTACTCGACACTACCATACCTGAATAGGTTGCGCAACCCCTAATCAAGTTCACGAGAGCCAAGATTTTCAAATATCACATAAGAGGGACAACAAAGTAGACCACCCTCGCAGTTAATTGTAATATAAGTCATTAAACACGAAAGAACGATATAAACACTAAAGAGGTAAATAACATACTTTTCCACAAACTCTTCAAATAACTTGATTATACCTTAGAAAAGTATTTAAACACATAACAAAACCTCTACACGCTCGTACAAGTACAAAAGTATCCATTTATCACTTTTCTCCCTTTTATAACTATGCAATTATTCTTCTATATGAAATTCAAGGCCCTAAATCCATAAACCAATCAATCTACATTCCTAAAGGCCAAAAGACACCTACCTAGGCATTAAAAACCCGTATTGGAGACAAAAGCTTGGGAAGACCCTGAGTAGGTTTTAACTACAACTACCCTATTCGGACCCCAATTTAACGTAACAAAAGCACCAAAAGTGCTTCCATGCCCCAAGGATACCTAATCTAAAGCCCAAATGTGCCCGGATTACGTTTCGTGAAAAACCCCCTTTTAAAAAAGTTAGCTAATTTGCATTTTAAGTCATTTTCGGAAAAATTAACTACACGTAAGCTTCTAACTAGTTTCAATAATGTCTAGAGCACCTAAATGAAGCATCAATTCATTCCAAATATCAACCTAAAGCCAAACCATAATTTTTGTCACTATTCATCATCTCTTTTGTGATCTCAAGCTTTCAACCATAGAGTTAGCCATTTAACCACTCAAACATAGTCTATACAACATGTAAAACATGTATGATATAACATTTAAGCATTTCTATAGCCATAATCAAAAAATCACAAAACTATAAAAGTTGACATAAACTTTAAACTAAATTAAATGCAAACTCCCTCACTTGTATAAGGTTTAGGCTAGTTGTAGAAGTCCTAAAAGCTCCAAAAATACCTCAAGATCAAGCCAAGAGTCCAAATTTGCAAAGCTTGGAGTTGAAATCTTCTCCTTCCTCTCCTAGGAGGCCATCAGGTTTGGGGGGTATTTTGGGGATTCCTTGAATTGTTTTGTTTTGAGCTAATTGTATGTATATGTGATATATTAGATATATATGTATGAGTAGGTGTTTTATTAAAAGTCAATTGTTAGCTAAAACTTAGTCAAACCAAGTTAAAACTCCAATTAAATGTTATCTAACTAAAACTAATGTTACACTATTCAAACAAAGTGCAAATCATTTTCTTAACGCATGTTCCCGGCCTCCAAAGCTCAAAACTACCAGTTCCCGATTCCTTTTATGAGTCATGCTATCTAGGAAAAATTCTAAACCAAGCAATTTAGACAGTTGAATTTTTATGAATAGTGACCACCAAATAAAACAAATAAGCAAGAAAAGAAATGCACATAGAATGCTCAAGAAGATATGCAACAGTTACGTACGAATGTGGTGAGAAATCTCGGGCGTCATAAAGGTTAAGAAGAAAACATGAGGTGAAACCTCCAACTGGGATTCTACTTCCACCAAGAAGCCTAAGACCTCAGACATGGATCCTGAGGTTGGAATTATTGAGATCCGTAAAGAATCACCTGCTAGGGATCAAGCCTCTGAAGTGTTCGTACCCCACTGTTAGCGTCGAGCTCCCTACGCCATCCACTACCCTCGTCAATCTACCAGAGGTTTCTTCTAATACCTCTATGACTTTTGGCCATGATGTCAGCACCCTGAGGATTTACCAAGTCAATCTTTTACCTACCAGTGCTGCATTTCCACAATGGGCAAACTCAGCCCCAACTGTCAAACACGACCTCCCCAAAATGATCCAAGTATATTGTAGTGAGGAAATTATGAAGGTCTACCCTTCAAAATTATCCGACCTTGAAGCCAACAATGAACATGGCTTTGGGGTGTTCGAGGTATTCTTTATTTCTCTTTGCTTTTTTTTGTGGTGCTTTCTTTTATGAGTTCTTAAGTCTTATGTTTGTAGGCTACCGATGCCTTTTTTTGCTACGAGCCAACACATGTTCTGGCTATCCCTAATTCATAGGGATGTGTACCTCCATCTCTGTAAGAAGACCAAGCTCTACGAGGCTCATAAAGCTCGTGCTCAGAAGCTATCTTGAGAGCTAGTGGCTGCTCACCTTCAAGCTAATGAGGAGCAAGTGATACTAGGAAAAACTTTTGCCATTCCCCAACTCGACCCCTCCTACAATCAGTCAGGACGCAACGGAATTTCGACAGTATAACGACAGTAACACGGACATCAGGGCTCTAAACCAACCCTCATAATTCCATACAACCAACTCCACAAATTACCAATCAGCTCCACAATCAAGATAGTAACATACAACACAACCAAAATATACTTTAAACATTCTTTCACCATTTCATCCATAAGTTATACGCCTCCGTTCCGACATCATACATCACTAAGTAAATTCTTATACATACTTAACATATACTAGCTTAGAAACTTATTTAAAACCAAAAGTAAGACAACTAAACTAACATAATACTTTTACTATCTTTAGATCAGTTTATAAAATACAACCTTTAAAACTTGAAACTCTACAACATAAGTCATACTATAACATATTATACAATATTCCAGCTAAGCATCAGGAAATGACTCAGGCACATAAGACTCTTCAACAAAAGTCACATTCTCATCTTCTTGAGGCACATACCTGTATTCTGGTTCAGTAACACCTGCTTGCAGATAACGAATGAGAGTGAGCTCATATAAAACAAGCCCAGTGAGGAACCTCACTAGCCCCTCCCTCCATGGCACCTCCGCCCATGCGAGCTGGGGGTAGTCTATGATAGTCATGCCGTTATCAACCCGACAGCCCAATGCTGCCCGAGAGGTGACACATACATACTGACTCATGACAATAATATTAATCATTCATATCACAGGATGACAACAAAAGTAGGTTGCCTATCTCCCGGCTTCATCAATAATCAATCAATTAACATCATTTCAATAACATAACATCAGTTAATCAATTAATAACTCAACAACTAAGTTAGATGACAAAGTAGGCCATCCAACTTAACATGCATTTAACCACTCAACCAAACTCGTATTTAATCAACAACAACCTATGATTCAACCACCCAAACACCACTCAAACAACTAAAGACACTAGTTCAACATTTTAAAGAAAGACAACTCAAACTTCAAAAATTCATAACTTACATTCTACTAATCCAATAACCTCCAAGCCAGTTTCTATCACTCATCCACTCAAGCAACTACATTAGCCCCCTCGGAAACCAACCACAATCCATCCAAAACAAGCCCAACAACCCTAAAACCTTAATGCACCATGGCTGAAATTTCCGGACATTCACCACGACATCACAATCAAAATTTTGGCATTACAACATTTCTACCACATATTTAACAAACTTTTACAAGCTAACAGCAATTGATTCCAACCACCACAACTCCAATTATTCAACAAATAGCCAAATTCTCAACTTTAATTCCTGAAAAATAAAAATACATGCTACCACGATTCAAAACAGCTATAAACCCATATAAATGACCCTTAGCATCCACTGAGCAATAATCTAAAGACAATTTAGCATTTCACCGGCTAAATAAACAGTTATATGAAAAGACATAAAAATAGCACTTTGAGATCTAAAATTTTTTTCTCACCTTTGATCCGAAACAAGCCTATGAATGCTTGCAATGTGTGCCCAACAAGTGGAATCTAGCTCGGTTTGCAAAACGATGGACAAAAACTAGGTTTTCTAAAGAAAATTCACTTTGAAAATATGTTGAAAATGGTTCTATTTTCCTCCTCCAGCCACAGTAATGTGTGTGTAGATTTAGGTGTTTTTGTGTTGTTTTAGTATGTGTTGATGATATATATAGCCAAGGTCAACAAAAATTAAAAAGTCAAAGTTGATTTTCTTAGTCTTTTAATTGTATTTTTAGTCTTTTAAGTAGTTTTTCTTGACTATTTTGCTTGCTCAAGCAAAAATACTATATTTAGTAGTTCAAGAATAGGTGACAACATTTTCACATACATACTCATACACCCGATTGGGTAAAAATGCAATTTTTGTAAAAGAAAGTGTAAAAACTTTAAAATTCCTAATCCAATTTGAAATCCGTTTTAATTAGACACGAGTCTACTAATATCCAAGGACTAGGTTTTAAAACGTTTAAAACACCCGTGTAAATATTTTAGCGGACGTGCGTTCAAAACACTATTCACAAAAACCCTCGATAAAATTTCTGATGTCGTTTTTTATGAAAATTTCATGAATGCGCACATAACAAGTACTAGGAATATAAATCACAGAATTAGCATATTCTAACTCATATATCACATAAACAAGTCAAATCACGCAAATCTAGGCAAAGACGAAAACCGGGGTCTCACATTCTCCCCCCTTAAAGAAATTTCGTCCTCAAAATTCTTACTTGTTGTTCAAAAAAGATCTGGGTACAGCTACTGCATTTGATCTGTGAGACCCCATATTTTATCTTTGCCTAGATTGCGTGATTTGAACTGTTTATGTGTTATACGAGTTAGAATATGTTAATTCTATGATTTATCATCCTATTACATGCTAAGTGTGCATTCATAAAATTTTCATCAAAATCGGCATCAAAAATTTTATCGACAATTTTTGTAAATAGTGTTTTGAACACTCGTCCGCTAAAATTTTTATAGGGGTGTTTTAAACGTTTTAAAAATTAGTCCTCGGATATTAAAAGACCTGTGTCTGATTAAAATGGATTTTGAATCAGCTTTGGAATTTTAAAGGTTTTTACACTTTCTTTTGTAAAAATAGTGTTTCTTAACTAAGTCGGGAGGAAGTCTTTGCATGAGAAAATTTTTGTCACTCAAAAATATTCTACTTAAAATAGTCTAAGTGTCAATTTAATGTTTGTGAGCAAAATAATCATTAAATAGAATTAAAAGACTAGAAAATACTAAAAAAATTAACTTTGCTCAACTTTGACTTTTTAAATTATATTTGACTTTGAGCTATTAAGCATCAACACACATTAAAAGCTCACAAAATACACTCATACTACACACACATTGCCGAGAGTTTGGAGAGGAAAATAGAGAGAAAATTTCAAAGGTTTTCAAAGAAAAATTCACTTGAAAAACCTAGTGTTTGTTCGTAGTTTTGCGAACCGAGTTGGATTCCGCTTGTTGGGCATGCATTGCACGCATTCATAGCCTTGTTTCAGATCAAAGGTGAGAGAAAATTTTTAGATCTCAAAGTGTCATTTTTATGTCTTTTCATATAACTGTTTATTTAGCAGGTGAAATGTTAAATTGATGTTATATTATTGCTTAGTGGATGCTAAGGATCAGTTATATGTGTTTATATAAGTTTTGAACCGTTGTGGCACGTATTTTTAATTTTCGGGTATTAAAATTGAGAATTTGGCTATTTGTTGAATAATTGGTGTTGTAGTGGTTGGAATCAATTGCTGTTAGCTTGTAAAAGTTTGTTAAATACGTGGTAGTAATGTTGTAATGCTGAAATTTTAATTGTGATGTCGGTGGGAAAATCCAGAAATTTCGGCCATGGTGCATTGAGGTTTTAGGGTTGTTGGGCTTGTTTTCGATGGATTGTTGTTGGTTTCCGAAAGGGCTAATGTAGTTGCTTGAGTGGGTGAGTGATAGAAATTGGTTTGGTGGTTATTGGATTAGTAGAATATAAGTTATGACTTTTAGAAGTTTGAGGTGTCTTTCTTTAAAATGTTGAACTGTCTTTAGGTTTCTGGGTGGTGTTGAGTGATTGAATCTTGTGTTGTTGGAGGTTAGACTCGGGTTTGGTTGTGTGGTTTAATGCTTGTTAGGTTGGGTGGCCTACTTTTTTTTACTGGGTCAGCAAGAATGGATTTTATAAAAGATGAATAGAGATTACAGGGAATATACAAGCCCGTAGGCAATCAAACATGCGTGAACAAATCACCACATGAAACAGAAGGTAAAAACAACAAATTGCACACAGGCAACAATAAAATAAAAGAAACGAAAAGAAAAACTAAGTAAAAATAAAGCAAAGTTGCACGCAGGCAATACTTAAAGTAAAGTAATCCAAATCAATAGATGCAATGATTTCTTCTTCAAGAGAAGGAAACGTAAAAAATCCTTGAAAAAGATTATGTAAGGAGGATATCCAATGAAGCACGCGCCACGAAGTGGCGATTGAAAGATGAGTCTCTGAAACCGCTTCCAACTTTTGTCTTTGTCAGTACTTCTTCTTTAATGTTGGAAAGGATTTCTTCTTCAGTAGCAGCAGTATTCTCGAAAAGTCTGTTGTTCCTTTCTCTCCAAATATGGTAAATAGAAGCACAGAAGAGCAACCGGAACATGTATTCCCTGATGTTTCCTTTACCTACAAAAGATTGATGAAGCATTATAATATCAGAAAAGGAATACATATTAGCATCAATATAAAGTAATTGCAAACCTCCCTTCCAGATTCTTTTTGTGAAGCAGCATTCAAAGAATAAGTGATCCCGGGTTTCTGGGCCTTGATGACAGAAAATGCAGTGAGAATGGGAGATAATGCCCCAACAAAGAAGGCGGTAGCGAGTAGGAAGGCGATCCAGGCAAGCAAGCCAAGCAATGAAACTGTGACGGGAATGTTGCGAGTGAACCAAGTGATGGAAGACCAATTAACAGAAGGACCTCTATCTCTGATAAAGTCCCACGCTTTACGAAATGAGAAGGAGCTACCAGTTGTAAGCTTCCAAGTAAACGTATCAGGACAATCAGGACTGGTAGTGGGAAGATAGATGGAAGGGTCAAGACTAGCAATATTAGGAGGGTGAAAAGGCCAGTTCCAATTATTATTGATAAACACGTCTGAAACTTTTGCATTCCAAGAAGGGTAGAACACATCAATCCCAAATAAATCGGAGAGGACTCCACGGGGATGCCAGTTATCATGCCAAAAGAAAGTGTTGTTGCCATTACCAATTTTGTGAGAAATAAGCTCTTTGACAACTGGTCTCAACTGAAGAAGTTTTCTCCAAGTCCAGCTGGTGTCAGCGGGAATACTCATAGTCCAAATGCATTTGTCTTTGATGTGATTATTCCAAACCCAACGACTCCAGATAGTGCCTCTCATAGAGTACATCATCCAAAACAACTTCATAAAAGCAGCACAATTGACTTCATCAAGGGATCTAAGACCGAGACCACCTTCATTGAAAGGCTTGCAGATCTTGTTCCAAGCAACTTTAGGGCCAGTACCTCTCCAGAGGAAAGCAGCAAATTTTCTCTCAATCTCAACAAGAATGCTTTTAGGGATAAGGAGAACCGAAGCCCAAAAGAGGTGCAAGTGGTTGAGAACAGACTTGATGAGTTGAAGCCTTCCAGCAAAAGTGAGCCAGTTATGGGTCCAATGATCAATTCTATTCGAGATTTTATCAAGCAAAATTTGACAATCTTGCTTTCTCAGCATGCCAAAGATAAGAGGGACCCCTAGATAACGGACAGGGAGTTTGCCTTCTTTGAATCCCAAAAGACCAATAATGGATTGCCTAAGAGCAAATGAACCTCCTCCAAAAAAAACTTCACTCTTGTCCGGATTAAACTGGAGACCAGAAAGACGATGAAAGGTGTTGAGAGTGTTGATAAAGTCTTGAATTGTAGCGGGCTCAGCTTTACTGAAAAGGAGGAGATCATCAGCAAAGCAGAGATGGTTGAGCTTTATCATTGAGCAACGAGGGTGAAAGCCAAAGTTGCTTTTCAAGGTCAAGATATTAAGCATGCATTGTAAGAACCTCCATGGCGATGACAAAAAAATATGGGGAGATAGGGTCCCCTTGTCTGACACCATTTGTACCGTGAAAATACCCCTCAAGACTACCATTGATTGAGACGGAGAACCGAGGAGAAGAAATACAAGCACTGATCCAGCTGATGAAGACATTGGGAAAACCAAAGGCCTGCAAAGTAAGAAGAACAAAATCCTAACGGAGCGAGTCAAAAGCCTTTAAAAGGTCAACCTTGAGAGCACATCTAGGAGTTGGATTCTTCCTGTTATAGCCCCTCACAATATCTTGAGCAATCAAAATATTCTCTGAAATGAGTCTCTTTTCAACAAATGCAGATTGGTTCCCGGAGATGATAAGAGGCAGGTAGCGTTTGATACGATTGGCCAAAATCTTAGTGATGCACTTGTAGATGGTGTTGCAGCATGAAATGGGTCTGAAATCCTTAACCATACAAGGGTTTGCAACTTTAGGAACCAGAGCAATAAATGTAGAGTTGACTTCTTTAAGGAGAGAAGAAGATTGAAAGAAAGACTGAACAGCAGAAATGACGTCTCCTCCGACAATGGTCCAAGCAGTTTTATAAAAGTGGGACGTGAAGCCATCTGGTCCCGGGCTTTTACTTCCATTTAAACTGAACATAGTAGCTTTGATTTCATCAGCAGTAACTGGTAATGAAAGATCAGTGGCAAACTCATAGGGGATGGTTTTTTGCACAATGGACTTGATGTCTTCCAGGCTGAAACGTTCCCTGTGCACATCAGATGAGCCAAGAGAGTTAGTGAAAAAATTAAGAATTTCATTTTTTACCTCATCATCCCTGGTGAGAACATTTCCATTGTCGTCCACAAGTCTAGAAATGGTGTTCCTGGCAAACCGACTCTTGATAGCTTTGTGGAAGAACGCAGTATTTGAATCCCCATCCTTAATCCATTGAATTCTTGATTTTTGGAGAAGAATTGAATCAAATGAATTTGAGAGGGATTCAAGTTCCAGGCCAAGTGCATTTCCCTGAATAATATCATCTGTGGTTGCTGTACCTGAAAGCATTGCCTGTTGAAAGAAAGCAAGTTTTTCTCTGACAGAAGAAATTTGATCAGCAAGATTAGAGAAATACAACTGGTTAAAACTTTTAAGCGCTAACTTGACCTTTTTCTGTTTCTGAACACGTCTAAACATGGGGGACCCGATAATGGGACAGTCCCAAACCTCCCGACCAGTATCAAGGAATTTATCATGACCAGTCCAAGCATTAAAAAACTTAAAAGGTTTGGGTTTGGGGAGAACAGGAATGGAGGTGTAAAGGACCAAGGGGGCATGATCAGAGGGACCGGGGCTCTCAATATGGACAGTAGAGTGATCAAACATGTCAAACCAAAGTTGATTAACAAGGACCCTATCAAGTTTAGAGGCTTTAAAATTATCCCCCGAGCTTTTGTTGCTCCAAGTGAAGAAAGAGCCTGAACTAGGGTTGTCATAAAGAGAGGCTGAAGAAAGACAATTTCTGAAATCAACAAGGGAAGAAGACTGGGAGCAATTTTCAGTTCTGTCTTCAACTTCAAGAATCTCATTAAAATCACCTAAAACACACCAGGGGAGTGAATGAGCATTCCAGTGAGATATTCTAGACCAAAGACTCCTTCTTTCAGAAACAGTATTCTTGCCATAAACAAAGGTAGCCAAGAGAGACGAATCATCAATAAGGGAGTGAACCTGGCAATGGATGGCTTGATCCATGGAGTCAAGTTTAATGAGATAAGCCCTGCGTAAATTCCAAAAAATCCAAATACGACCATAGTGACAGGAATCATGGTTATGAATGAAACCAAATTGTTGAAAACGATTACCAATGACTGAGTTAGCTTTAAAACTTTTAACTTTGGTTTCAAGAATGCCAAAAACATCAATAGAGTGTTTATTTACAAAATGTAAAACTTCTTTTTGTTTGAAGGGTTTATGGAAACCCCTTATGTTCCAGGAGCAAAAGATCATAAAAAACAGGAAGGGGTAGCAAGAATGCCCGGAGGGACTCCTGTAGGGGGCAAAGGAGTCTTACCATCCACCAGAGATTTAACAGCTAATGAGAGATCACTAGGAGTTGAGGTATTCAAGGGAGCTTCAATAATCTTATCACCACCCACATTTTGGAGAGGGTTGAATTTATTCATGCTTGGGTTGGGAGGGGAGAAAGGTTTAGGAGGTAAGCGAGAAGTTGAGGGGAGGGAAGAGGGGGTGATAGAGCTTGGGGTAGGGAGAAGCCCTTTTTGGGGATGGGCCGCAGGTATTGGAAGGGGGAC
The DNA here is from genome assembly GCA_037974665.1 of Ehretia macrophylla. Taxonomy (NCBI): domain Eukaryota; kingdom Viridiplantae; phylum Streptophyta; class Magnoliopsida; order Boraginales; family Ehretiaceae; genus Ehretia; species Ehretia macrophylla. The sequence goes on along the minus strand of CM075767.1, from coordinate 3,923,514 downwards.
AAAGGTACTGTCAATGGTTGAGGTTGCGTTTAGGTTCTCACCAGTTTTCGGATTCATAGGGATAATATTTTCTTTCGGGAGATCGTTTCTGACTTGAGTTTCAGATTCAGGTATCGTAGCTTGGTACCTCCTAGGAGCATATGATTTCCCTTTCGGGAGACAGATTTCCATTCATCATTCTTTCGTTGCTGCTTTTTCGGACCATCAGCCACATGTTCTTTGACAGGTTGCTTAGGACAGTTGTTATTGTTGTGACCAACAACATTACATCGGGTACATCTTGAAGGTTTCCAATTGTATTCAATATCAATCTTCACACGTTGGCCGTACCTGTTATAAGCCCAGGTATGATCTGGTAGGTCTTTGCTGATATCCATTTCGATGCAAACTCTAGCATACCCGAGGTAAGCTCTAGCCTCAGTCTTAGCGTCCATTTGCAGAGGAAACCCAATGGTACTGCCAATATAACTGAAGCCTTGTTGCGACCAAAGGTCAAGTGGGACATTTTTAAATTTCAACCAAATGGGAACTTTTTCGCATGTCAGATTGACCAGCTGAGTATCTGGAGACCATCGTCGGAGAAGGAGAGAGCGATGGTTGACGTGCCATAGTTCCTGCAGGATAGGCTCAATGACATTTTCATTTTCAAAACGAAAGACAAATAGATCATTGTCAGTTCGTTTGACATCAATGTTGCCAAACTTCTTCCATTGAGTGGCCAGGAATTTCTCGATCAGAAAGAAGGGAGGAGGCCTATCAATGAACTGGCCAATAAGGCAGCAATTCTAGTAATGATCATTTTCTTCATAGATATCAATAGGCGGGGCAGCAATTTTCATTCCAAGTTCCTCACAATCTTCACATTCCTCAAAGCTAAGTTTGAGGTTATTCTTGAGGTTACCAACAAAAACGCTCTTCCAGTTTGAGATAACATTCGTACCAACAACATGCTTGTATGATAGCGGACCATTATTGGAGCTACTATAAGGAGAGATGGTAGCTCCAGGGTCCATAGCATTCTGATCATGAATCAAAGGAGCATTAATTTTTCTGCCAGGTGCATGTAGAGGAGGAAAGTTCGTGTCCAGAGGGAGAGGTTGGGAAAAGGAAGTGTTTGTGGATTGTGAATGCAAGGGATGGGGATGGAAGGAACTAGAATGAGTGTGATGAGGTAGAGTGGCGACATTAGGGTCCAGATTATTCGAATTTTGGCCAGCTTGGCCAGGAATATAAGAATAATTTGGCAAAGTGTCCACATGCACATTGAGGCTTGAACCGACTGAATGTTCTGACAAAAAGTTTGAACCATGCGTGACATGCGCAGTGGTAGTAGGAGCATTCACGGTATTGGCAATAGGAACAGAATTGTTTAAGGAAAATGACACATGGGGCGCAGAACCAATTGGGGAAGTGGGAAAGGAATTAACCATATTCTGATTTGCACATGGGGAGATAGATTGGGAGGCATTATGGGCAATAGTGGCAGCTAACACAGGTGAGGGAGTGGAAGCATGTGCAGCATTGGCACTTGGCATAGAATAGTTTAAAGGAACGGACGCATGGGGGGCATGACCAAGAGGGGAAGTGGGAAAAGTGTGAATAAGATACTGAATTGCATTGGGGTCATGCGTAGAAAAAAGAGAGGAATTATGGGCGTTGGAGGCAGCCATAACGGCTGTGGGGGACAAAGGGTAGACAACTTTTTGATTATTGTCAAAAGAGGGGGCCAACTTATCATAAAAGTTAAGGTTACTTTCTGCAGTGTTTGAAGGAAAAATATTATTTTGTGCCAAGCAGGAGAGAGAAGGGTCTTTTCCGTTGTTGACCATCTGATTTGAATTAGGCAATTCAACGGCAAGGGAGGTGGGGTTGGCCGGCGGTGAACATGAGTGAGGAGAGAGAGGATTAATGGAGTTGGAGGAGGGACCGTGACTTACCTCATCATTGTCGTGCACTTGGTACAAATTAACAACATTGTTATTAACTCTATCAACAGCAAACGAGTTGGCTTCATCCAAATCAGAAGATGCTTCATGTGTTTGGACATTGACTTCATGGGTCTTACCGTTGAGATTAGCAGCATTAACATGACTAGGAGAACCGTGTAGAGCCATTTTACTAGCATGCACCTTAGGTTGCGGAGAAGCAGAACCCGAAGAAGAGGAGTCCTCTTCTTTCTCATTAAAACGAATGTGTTTAGCATGCAGGACCTTGGAGTTTGAAGCTAAATTTGTGGTAGGTTGATTTGGGCGATTTTTGGATTTGGTTGAAGAAGAAGAAGAGGGGGATGAGTTCTTCCTCTTTTTGATGTTTCCCATGATCTGAAGATGATTGAAGTGAGTAATGGTAGGAAGGAAAAAGGTGCGAAATGGTTATAGGTTAAAAGCTAAGGCTGAATGTTTGATGGCTGAAATGGTGTTAGGGTGGTGCAAATGGTGTTTGGGTGTTGTGTTGCTCGCGTAATCAGGCATTGCGAACAGTGGAACTTTCTCCTTGATTGTATTTCTTATGTCTAGACTTTGTCGTAAAACCTTGATAAGGTTAATTAAATTCGTCTCTATTGTATTCTTAGGGGTGGCCTACTTTGTCATCTAACCTAGTTGTTGGGTTATTAATTGATTAAATGATATTATGTTGTTGAAATGTTATTAACTGATTGATTATTGATGAAGCCGGGAGATAGGCAACCTACTTTTGTTGTCCTCCTATGATATGAATGATCATTATTATTGTCATGAGTCTTGGTATGTGTGTGCCACCTCTCGGGCAGCGTTGGGCTGTCGGGTTGATAACGGCATGACTATCATAGGCTACCCCCAGCTCCATGGGCAGAGGTGCCATAGAGGGAGGGGCTAGAGAGGTACCTCGGGTGCGTGAGTAATGGGGAGTTATAAGAAGAATGGTTGAGATCGTGATGGCGTTTGGAGCTACACCAACTAGAGTATCCTTATTGATTGGTTATGATTAATGTTATGTTAAATTGATATTGATATTTGTTATGTGTTAAAGATCTATTAATTCCTCACTGGGCTTGTTTTATATAAGCTCACTCTCATTCGTTATCTGCAAGTAGGTGTTACTGAGCCAGAATATAGGTATGTGCCTCAAAAAGATGAGAATGTGACTTTGGTTGAAGAGTCTTATGTGCCAGAGTCATATCCTGATGTTTAGTTGGAATGTTTTATAGTATAATATGTATGAATGTATATGGTTTTACTTAGTGATGTATGATGTTGGAATAGAGGCGTATAACTTATGGATGAAATGGTAAAAGAATATTTAATGTATATTATGGATTCGTTGTATGTTGTCAATTTGATTGTGGAGTTGATTGGTGATTTGTGGAGTTGGTTGTGTGAGTTACAAAGAGGTTGGTTTAAAGCCTCGGTATCCAAGTTACTGTCATTATACTGCCGAAATTCCATTGCGTCCTTACTGATCGTAGGAGGGGTCGAGTTGGGGCGTTACATTAAGTGGTATCTTATGTTTAGTTGTCAGCCGGGGTATTCTCGGAATGTGGGTAATGGTCTTAGCATGAAAGTATGTATGAAGTGAAAGAAAAGTGAAATATGTATTAATATGATTAAGTGATTAAGAGATTATGTGATTTAGTGACTGTGATTTTGTGATCAATTTGTTTATATGATTGTTACTTATGTGCTATAACATGTGCTAACTCTTTAATAGTGGAATGACGGGTAGACCGAGAACAAGAGGTAGGTCGGAGGCAAATAATGAGGCACCGGGTAATGTGGCACCGAACCGAGATAGGGGTGATGACCGTATTACTGCAGCTATCGATAGAATGACGGAAATCATGGCAAGACAGATGCAGTATTAGCAGGGCAGGCTGCCTAGGCACAGATGAACGTACAGGGTGGTTACCACGGGTGAAATATGTTGAAAGAATTCTTGGGTTATTATCCACCTAGATTCTAGGGCTAGCCAGATGATAGGAAGGCGGAGGCATGGATTAATAAGATTGAGAAAATTTTTTATCCTTTGGACTATACTGACGAGAGGAAAGTCACTTTTGCAGTATATTTGTTTGATGATGAGGCCGAGGAGTGGTAGTGTACAGTGAAATCTGGTTAGGAGGCAAGAGGTATTCCTTATGTTTGGGATACCTTTCTTAGAGCATTCTAGGCCAAGTACGTTCCGAGGATTGCACGGGAACGGAGAGAGGCGGAGTTCCTGTCTTTAGTTCAAGGTAATGCTACCGTGGCTCAGTATGATGCCACTTTTACTAGACTGTCACGGTATGCACCGGAATTTGTAGCAAATGAGGAGCGTAAGACTCGGAGGTTTATGTTGGGTTTGAGGCCAGAGATTCAGGATGCAATGGCCCTGAATCAGTATGATGTATTTTCTGAGGCTTTTGAGGCGACATCTAGGTTGGAAAAGAGGAAAGGGGAACAGATTGGACCTAGTCAGTCTAGTAAGAGGCCATTTTAGCCGTAAGGTGTGTATAGGCCTCCAGTACAACAGGTTGTGTACAGGTCGCCAGTTTAGCAGAGCTCTTTTAAACTGCAGGGTCAGCAGGGTTTCTACAGGCCCTAGTTTCAACAGGGCTCCTTCCAGGCTCAGTCACAATATAGGCCGACCCAATCTCAGGGTCAATATAGGCCTAGTGTTGCGAGACCCCAGCAGCAAGCTGGCACATCCACTATTTCAGCTTTTGGGTCTTCGAGGAGTAGTGTTAGTGCTTCGTCACCGCAATGTACTTACTACAAACGTCAGGGCCATGTGGAGGTCAACTGCATGGTGAAGGCAGGAACATGTTTGGGTTGCGGCAGAAATCAGCACAGGGTGAGGGATTGCCCTAGATTTCAGAGGTCTGAGGGTCGGGCAGCGACCCAGGGTTATCAGGGTTGACCTATTGGTGGTACACCTCAGCAGCAGCGGGTTCAAGATCGGGCCTACACAGTGGATTTGGAGGAAGTACCTGAGGCAATGGCAGTTGTAGAAGGTAACTTCCTTATACTCAATCAACTTGTTAAAGTGTTGATTGATTCTGGTGCTACGTATTCTTTCATTACGCCTACTTGTGTGCATTGTGTTAATATGCAACCTGAAAGATTGCCTTATATGGTTGAGATTAGTACTTCTTTAACTGATAAATATGTGACTGGCTTAGTATGTAAAGACTATAAAATACATGTTAAGGGTCAGGATTTTCCTTCGAACCTTATCTTATTTCCTATCCGAGGTTATGATGTTATCTTGGGTATGGACTGGCTTTCTAAGTACGATGCCCAGTTAAACTCTAGAACAAAGGTAGTACAGTTTCATTTGCCAGATCAGCCAGTGGTTCAGGTAGCGGGGAACCGGGATGCTAAGACAAGTGTTATTATCTCATCAACTAAAGTTGTTAAGCTAGTGAGTAAGGGGTGTTCGGGTTATCTAGCTTATTTGATCAACAAGCCATCTGATAAGCTGAAGCTGGAGGAAGTTCCCATTATTCAGGAATTTCCAATGTATTTCCTGAGGAGTTACCAGGATTGCTGCCAGAGAGAGATGTTGAGTTTGTGATTAATCTGATTCCCGGTACTCAACCTATTTCTAAGGGTCAGGATTTTCCTTTGGATCTTATTTTATTTCCTATCCAGGGGTATGATGTTATCTTGGGTATGGATAAGCTTGCCAAGTATGATGCTCAGTTAAACTGTAGAACAAAGGTAGTACAACTTTGGTTGCCAGAACAGCCAGTGGTTGAGGTAGCAGGGAACTAGAATGCTAAGACAAGTTTCATTATCTCATCAACTAAAGCTATTAAGCTGGTGAGTAAGGGGTGTTCAGGGTATCTAGCTTATTTGATCAACAAGCCATCTGATAAGCTAAAGTTGGAGGAAGTTCCGATAATTTGGGAATATCCCAATGTATTTTCCAAGGAGTTGCCAGGATTGCCGCCAGAGAGAGATATTGAGTTTGTGATTAATCTAATTCCTGGTATTCAACCTATTTCTAAATCAGCGTACCAGATGGTACTAGCTGAGCTTAAAGAGCTGAAAACTCAATTGCAAGAGTTATTAGAGAAGGGTTTCATTCAGTAGAGTTGTTCACCGTGGGGAGTACTTGTTTTGTTGTGAAGAAGAAGGATGGTACCTTGAGATTATGTATCGATTATCATGGTTTGAATCAGGTGACCATCAAGAACAAATATCATTTGCCACAAATTGACGAGTTATTTGATCAACTTCAGGAAGCCAAAGTCTACTCTAAGTTTAATTTGAGGCAGGGGTATTATCAGCTTTGGATCCGTACGGAGGATTTTTTTTTTTTTTTTGTTAATTCAGTGTTTATTGAATCCAAAAAAAAAGGTAGTACATGGTACAATCAGAAACAAGATGACCATAGGCCAATTCAAAGAAAAGAAAAAGCAGACAATATCATCAGATAACAAAATTGATCAAAACCAACAAAGAAACTGAGAATGATCAACTAATAATCGATCCAATCAGGAGGTTCTCTGTCAGAATAGTCCTTGGTCTATTTGATGAGCGGGGCCGGAGAAGGACTGGAGAATATCCTTGCGTGCTTTGTCACGCACTTTGGTATCGATCTTGCTTTTAGCACGATTATTGAAATTATCAGAAGACTTTCTTCCTCTTTGAGTGAAAATAGCTTGAGCATTTCTATAAGCTTTTTGAGGATACTTTGGATCTTTCCTTGTATGTTCCACATTTTTACCAGGATCAGGGGCAGTTGCATTTTTATTTGCAACAGTTTGTTGACTTGTTGAGGCAGCACCAGGCTCATTAGGCTTCACAGTATCAATCTCGGGGTTAGTTGAGAAAACATCAAACCTATTTTTTGTAGAAGCATTTGTTGTCAACGAAGTCTTGATATTGTTCTTCGCAACATTTCCAGCAGTCTTCCACTCATTTTCTTTGGCGGGATGGGTAATATTCACAACTGGAACAGGTAATGTTTCCTTAGGGATGGCAGTACAGGTCACTTCATTATGACCAAAAACTTTGCAATGGGAGCATTTCTTCAGTTTCCAAGTGTACTCGATTTGAACTTTAGCCTTAGTCCCATCAAGAAGCTCCACAAGAGTTGAGTTCGGAAAATCTTTTTCAGCATTCATTTCGACACAAACTCGAGCATACCCAAGGTGCCTACGAGAAGCAGTAAGGGAATCCATTTGAAGTGGAAACCCAATGGTGCTAGCTACATAACTTAGACCCTCTTGATGCCATAGGTCCAAAGGAACGTCAATAAGTTTGAGCCAGATAGGGACCCGATTGCATTTCAGATTAATCAATTGAGTACCCGGAGTCCAACGCCTCAACAAGAGTGGACGGTGGTAAACGTGCCATAGCTCTTCAAGAATCATATCACAGATAGCTTCTGTCTCGAATTGAAACACAAACATACCAGATTCAGTGGATCTGATGTCCACCGCACCAAATTTCTTCCATTTAATGTCCACCATTTTCTGAATTAAGAAGAACGGAGGCAATTTGTCGAAGAATTGACCAATCAAACAACGTTGCCAATGAGTAGCTCCAGCATGGAAAATTTTAGCAGGAGGGCTCGCAACGGCTTTTCCATCTTCCTCTTTATAAGCATAGAAATTAATGTTGAGGGATCCGTACGGAGGATGTTCCAAAGTCTACTTTCAGGACTCGGTACGGGCATTATGAATTTGTAGTTATGCCCTTTGGACTAACTAACGCACCGACATCATTCATGGATCTTATGCATCGAGTCTTTCAGCTGTACTTGGACCAGTTCGTGGTAATCTTTATTGATGATATCTTGGTATATTCTAAGACTAAATCGGAGCACGAGCAATATCCACGACTTGTCCTACAGAATCTTCAGGAGCATCAGTTGTTTGCGAAGTTTAATAAATGTGAATTTTGGCTACAACAGATATCTTTTCTTGGCCATGTGATTACACATAATAGTATTTCAGTAGATCCCACTAAGATTGAAGTGGTAATATCTTGGAAAAGGTCGGAGAATATTTCGGAGGTTCGCAGCTTCCTTGGTTTGGTGGGTTATTACCGCAGGTTTATGAAGGACTTTTCTAAGATTGCAGGGTTACTTTCTAAGTTAACTCAGAAACGAACCAGCTTTACTTGGGATGAGAAGTGTGAGAGTGGGTTCCAGGAGTTGAAAATGAGATTAACCACTGTTCCAGTACTTGTTCTGCCAGAGGGAACCGATAATATGGTCATCTATAGCGATGTATTCAAGGAAGGCTTTGGTTGCGTGCTTGTACAGAATGGTCGGGTTATTGCCTATGCTTCTAGAAAGTTAAAACCGTATGAGGTAAATTATCTGGCTCATGATCTTGAGTTGGCAGCAGTTGTATTCGCACTGAAAAAGTGGCGCCATTATCTGTGGGGCAGTAAGTTCGAGATTTTCATTGATCACAAAAGTCTGAAGTACTTATTCTCACAAAATGAGTTGAATATGCGTCAACGGAGGTGGATGGAACTTCTCAGAGATTATAATTGTTCTATCAATTATCTGCCTGGAAAGGAAAATGTTGTAGCAGATGCTCTTAGTCGTAAGGCAAGTGTTGCTTGCTTAGCTGTTAAGAAATAGGATATACTTGAGGAAGTTAGTTATTAGAGACTGGAATTGACTCAGGTTGGGGTGACGTGTTCACATCTCCGTATTCAACCTTTATAGCTGTCTCAGATTAGAGAAGCTCAACAACTTGATGCAAAACTTCAGAAGATCTAGGATCAAATCACGGATGATCAATCTGACTTCAAATTACATGAGGATGGTATTCTTCGGTTTCGGACAGGGTATGTGTTCCCGATGAACCGAGCTTGAGGAGAGGTATTCTGGAGGAGGCTCATAATTCTAAGTACACCATTCATCCCGGTGGAAACAAGATGTACCGGGACTTGAAACAACATTATTAGTGGAACAACATGAAAAAAGAGGTTGCTCAGTTTGTATCCAACTGTTTGACTTGTCAACGGGTGAAAGCAGAACATCAACGACCCGCAGGGTTACTTCAGTCGTTGGCAATAGCAGAGTGGAAATGGAAACATATTACGATGGACTTCGTCACTAGTTTTCCTAGAACACCGATAATGCGAACTAGCCATCCACATTCAATGAACTAATTGAGCGTCCACATTCAATGAATTGATTGAAGCGTCCACATTCAATGAACCAATTGGGCGTCCACATTCATTGAACCTTTTGGGCGAATTTTCCAGCAAAGATTCAAGTCAAGATTCTATTTTAAAGATTCAAGAACTTCAAGATTCTTCAAGATTCTTCAAGAAGTTTCAAGAAGATTTGAAGATTTAGTCAAGATTTGATTTTTTTGTAATTCTATCTTAGTTTTAGTTTTCAGTTTTAGTTTAATTTCCTATGGACGAATTTAGGTGTTCATACTAGGAAAGAGACTTTCTTGGGCTGCAAGATTAGGTGTTCACACTAGAAATGAGCTTTTCTTGGGCTGCAAGTTTGCTTCCTTTTTAGATAGGAATTCTTGGTCTCCAAGTTTGTTTCCTTTGACCTAGTTACTATTCACGTTTTTCTATTTCAGCTAGGGTTTAGGAGTCTTTTCTAATTAGGCAACTTATTTGTTCTTTGCCTATATAAGGCTGATTTGCAAGAAATAAAAGAAAGACAACTTTGATATTAAATTTGTGAGATTATTCTCCTTAAGTTCTCAAGAACTTTTTCGAACTTATCAAGATTATTCTTGTGGCGTTCACCTTGACTTATCAAACGAGACTTCCATCCTCGTTTGTGGCGTCCTCAACTATACCAAGGTTCTAGCTTTGGTAAGCATAGGGTCGAGGTTCCATCCATTCCTGAAAGGTCTTGGGGTCGTTTGCCATATTTGGTGTTGGGTCGCGTCACATGTTGGCGTGGTTCGTATCAGTTGGTAATCAGAGCTTAGGTTTATCAGGTTTGCCTATCCTTTTTCTTGTTTTCTTGGTCAATTCATGTGTCTAGGTTTAGGTCTTTAAGTTTCTTTCTTTGTTCTTGATTGAGTCTTGTTTCAATTCTTTTTCTTAATTCCTCGTTCTTGCTAGTTTTTTCAATTCCTTAAAAAGTTTTCAATTCTGTTTCTTGCTAGGTTTATTTTTTTTTTGGTTTTTCAATTTCATTTCTTGCTTTCAATGGGCCAAACCCTAGATTCTTGAATTAGGGTTTCTTGTGCTTCTGAATTCAAATTCTTGATTACTTACTCATTGTTTTCGTTTCTGAAAGTCAAGAAAAGAACATCAAGAAAAGAAAAGAAAAGTCAAGAAAAACAGAAAAAAAAACAGATGCAAATTTTTTTTTTTGTGGAACTAGCCGTCGAGGCCTAGCTTTTTTGAAGGAAAACGGCATTCTGAGCAGAACCCATAGCTTTGGCGTTTTAGGTGTTTTTGTGTTTTTGCATAGGTTTTCTTTAACTATTCTTATTACTTTATGTTTCTTTTTGCTGTTTTGTCTTAATTCTTTTTTCTAATCTTGTTCCCACTTCTTAGAGTCCTATTTTCCAGAACCTTTGTTTGTCAAAAGAAAAAAAAAATTCAGATTCCATGATAGAATTATTTTCGCTGCTTGGTTCTTCTTGATAGTATTGATTAGTTTCAAACAAACTAAAGGGAGGATACGAGAGGAAAAAGGCAGAGTGTGAGATTATTAGAGGGTAAAAGCCAAGTTGAATTTGAGTGAAACACGTGAGGGAGTATAATTTCAACCATGTCTCAAACTCAAGGGGACAACACAAACGAAGAAGGTCAACAAGTCGCTGTTTCAAACTTACAAATGCAAGCTTTGTTGGGAGAGATGAGACGGATGATGAGAGCTGAATTTGAACAAATACATGAGAGGTTTGAAAGAATATATAAGGTCAAGCCCGAGTCCAAACAATCCACCAATGCCTTGACCTCCCAAGGTAAATCAGCTTCTACTACGACTCGATCTCGTGATATTAAATGTTTTACATGTCAGGGATGGGGACACATAGCAAGCCAATGCCCAAACAAGCGAGCAATGGTAGTCTTGGAAAGTGGTGAGATTGAATCTAAAGACGAAACATATTTTGATGACATGCCCATACTAGAGGACACCGCAAAGGAAGAAGAAGAGTTTGGGGCAAATTATGGAGAGATGCTTGGACTAGTGGCACAACGAGCCTTAAGCCTGCAAGCTAAAGAAGAGGAAGAGGTAGAACAACGTGAGAGCATCTTTCATACTCGCTGCCACGTGAAAGATAAGTGACTAAATGATTGTGGTGAGGAAGGGGTTACAAGACAAGTTGTGGTGCCATTTCGAACAAGAAAGTATGAAGATGAGGTATTGTGTGATGTGGTACCAATGCATTCTCTTAGGAAGACCATGGCAATTTGATCGACGTGTATAGCATGATGGCTTCACCAACAAGTACTCATTCATGTTCAATCAGCAGACAATCACTCTAGTTCCGATAACACCAAAACAAGTTTATGAGGATCAAGTGAGGTTACAAAAATTGAGTGATCAAAAGAACTTGAGTGAACAAAAGAATTTGAGTGATCAAAATAATTTGAGAGAGCAAAAGAATGAGAGTGAAAAGAAAAGTAAGGCCGAATCTAGAGAGGAGGTAAGGAGAGAAAAGAACTCGGCCAATTAGGTAAAAACAGAGAGAAAACAAAGTAATTTTTATGCAAAAGCAAGTGAGGTTAAGAGAGTTTTGATCTCAAAATGGCCAATGATTGTACTCATGTACAAAGAGGCTCTTTTAAAATTTAACCAACTTGACTCTGCATTGCCTAGTGTTGTTGTTTCTCTCTTGCAGGATTTTGAGAAAGTGTTTCCCGAGGACATGCCACATGGTCTACCACCAAGGCTGGTCTTTGAACCTGGAGGATTTGAGGACAAATCCTTCTCAAGAGGGGGGGAATAATACAAACTAGCCATCCACATTCAATGAACCAATTGAGCGTCCACATTCAATGAACCAATTGAAGCGTCTACATTCAATGAACCAATTGGGCGTCCACATTCATTGAACCTTTTGGGCGAATTTTCCAGCAAAGATTCAAGTCAAGATTCTATTTTCAAGATTCAAGAACTTCAAGAAGTTTCAAGAAGATTTGAAGATTTAGTCAAGATTTGATTTCTTTGTAATTCTATCATAGTTTTAGTTTTCAGTTTTAGTTTAATTCTCTATGGACGAATTTAGGTATTCACACTAGGAAAAAGACTTTCTTGGGCTGCAAGATTACGTGTTCACATTAGAAATGAGCTTTTCTTGGGCTGCAAATTTGCTTCCTTTTTAGTTACTATTCACGTCACTATTCACGTGAATAGTTAATAGGAGTCTTTTCTTGGTCTCCAAGTTTGTTTCCTTTGACCTAGTTACTATTCACATTTTTCTATTTCAGCTAGGGTTTAGGAGTCTTTTCTAATTAGGAAACTTATTTGTTCTTTGCCTATATAAGGCTGATTTGCAAGAAATAAAAGAAAGACAACTATGATATTAAATTTGTAAGATTATTCTCCTTGAGTTCTCCAAGAGACTCTTTCGAACTTATCAAGAGATTCCTTGTGGCGTTCACCCTAGACTTATCAAGCGGATTTACATCCCCATTTGTGGCGTCTTCACCATACCAAGGTTCTTGCTTTGTTAAGCGACGGGTCGCGGTTTCCATCATATTCACTATACCAAGGTTCTTGCTTTGCTAAGCAAAGGGTCCCGGTTTCCATCATTCTTGAAAAGATCTTGAGTTTGTTTTACCATTCTTGGTGTTGGGTCTCGGCACATGTTGCTTTGCTAATTAGGAAACTTATTTGTTCATTACCTATATAAGGCTGATTTGCAAGAAATAAAAGAAAGACAACTTTGATATTAAATTTGTGAGATTATTCTCCTTAAGTTCTCAAGAACTTTTTCGAACTTATCAAGATTATTCTTGTGGCATTCACCTTTTTTTTTTTTTTTGATAATTCAGTAAAATTTTATTCGAAGAAAAAAAACACAAAGTACAAGTACAACTAAGGAAAACCAAATAAAGCCAAAATACAAAATCAATGAAAAAGAAAGAACAAAAAGACAAAAAAGCAAATGAATTACTAGTTAAAGTAATTCAGTAGCCCCCATCGCTCCAAAACATCACGATTGATAGATGTGTTCTTGAATTTTTTGCTTGTGAAGATTTTGGAGTTGACATCGTTCTGGATAGACTTAAAGATTTGTTCTTCAGTAAAGGCTTCTTCTCTGAAAATACGTCTATTTCTCTCGATCCATATATGACAAACAGCAGCATAGAGAAAAGTTCTGAAAATCTAGACTTTGGAATCATAACTCCAGTTATCAATAGAGCTAGAAGTATCCAAAATTTTGGGAATAGTGAACAGTGAACAATCAATGGAAAGTGCCGACAATCCCTGTCTCCAAATTCTTCGAGTGGGTTCATTCAAAAAATAAGTGCTCATTTTTTTCACAGCCCATGTAGCAAAAAACACAATTAGAATTGTCCTGAATGCCCCAAGAAACAAGTCTGTACTTAGTTGTCAACTTATTCAAGATTGCAAGCCAAGTGATGAAACTATGTTTAGGCATGCAATTTTTAAACCAAATAAGCTTAAACCAATGAATCTTATCCCTTTTAACTCTAATGTTTTCCCAAGTCTTTTTGAAAGAGAACTTCCCATTAGAAACATGAGCTCAGTTGAAAGTATCATCATCATCATTAGGAGCTAAAATAACACCGGGGTGGAGATTTGCCAATGCAGGAGGGTGATGAGGCCAAATCCAATTATTGTTATAGATGATATCTGCAACTCTAGCATCAAAAGATGGATAGAAGGTGTCTATCCCATAAAGAGTACGAAGATTTCCTGAAAAATGCCAATTATCATGCCAGAAAAAAGTAGAGATACCATTACCAATACAGTGAGTAATGAAGGTTTTAGCCAAACATCTGAGTTGCAAGATTTTTCTCCAAGTCCAGCTGTAATCTTTGGGGATAGAGAGAGTCCAAATGCATTTGTCTTTGATGTGGTTAGTCCAAACCCAATTCGCCCAAAGAGAATAACGAGATGAATAAAATCTCCAAAAAAGCTTCAAAAGAGCAGTTTTGTTTGTTTCCTCAATTTTCCGAATACCAAGGCCACCCTCATCAAATGGTTTACAAACATTAGCCCAGGCAACCTTCGGGCCAACTCCACGCCACAAGAAAGCACAGAATTTGCCTTCAATGACAGAAATAAGGCCTTTTGGAAGAAAAAGTGAGCTAGTCCAATGAGTATACATACCAGACAAAACAGACTTGATCAATTGAAGGCGACCCGCAAAAGAAAGCCAGCGAGTAGTCCAGTGATCAATTCTTTTCGAAATTTTATCAATGATAGCCTGGCAATCAGATTTTCGGAGTCTGCTAGAAATGACAGGAACACCAAGGTATTTAACTGGAAATGAACCCTCTTCAAAGCCAAGAATAGCAAAAATCAAGTTAATCTTCTCCTGAGAACAATTGCCATAGTAAATTTGACTCTTTTTAGGATTGCAAAACAATCCCGAACATTTGTGGAAATTAGCCAGAGTAGTAGAGATAGATCTAATAGTATGCTCTTTACAAAAAATAAGGAGATCATCCGCAAAACAGAGATGGTTGAGCTTAAGTTCTCCACATTTGGGGTGAAACTGAAATCCAGTGGAGGAGTGAAGCTTGTTCAACATACCAGTCAAAATTTCCATACCAATGACAAAGAGATAGGGTGAAAGAGGATCACCTTGGCGAACACCTTTAGATCCAGGAAAATAACCTTCAAGACTTCCATTAATGGCAACAGAAAATCTTGTGGTACAAATACATTCCATAATCCAGCCAACAAACATATCAGGAAACCCAAATGCACGAAGAGCTTGATAGATGAAATCCCAGTGGACAGAATCAAAAGCTTTCATAAGATCCACTTTCATAGTGCATCTTGGAGAAAGGCCACCCTTGGAATAATTTCTAACAAGATCCTGAGCAATAAGAATATTATCCAGCATCATTCTATTCTCAATAAAAGCATATTGATTATGAGAGATAATATGAAGAAGACAACCCTTAAGTCGATTCGCATTGATCTTAGAGATGCATTTATAAATCGTATTACAACAAGAAATGGGCCTAAAGTCCTTAACCAATGAGGGAGAGCCAATTTTGGGAACAAGTGCAATAATGGTTGAATTGATCTCCTTCAAAAGAGAAGTAGAATGAAAGAAAGAGAGAACAGCTTCCGTAACATCATTTCCCACAATATGCCAAGCAATCTTGTAGAAATGAGCAGTAAAGCCATCAGGTCCAGGACTTTTACTGCCATTGAGAGAAAACATCACCTTTTTAATTTCATCGGCAGTCACAGGAGCAATCATTTGATGGCGATTCTCCATAGGGATAGTTTGATGCACAAAGGGAATAATATCTTCCATAAGAACAGGCCTGTGTCTAGGTGAATTAGGACCAAGAAGATTAGAAAAGAAATCCACAATCTCAGTACGCACCTCATCCTCATTCATGGTAGAACTACCATCAGAACGAGAAAGTTTAGTGATAGAATTGCGAGAATGTCTGCCTCTGATCACCTTATGAAAGTAAGCCGAATTAGAGTCTCCATATTTAAGCCATTGGATCCTGGATTTCTGCCTGAGAATATCCTCTTGAGCAATGGAAAGGGATTTCACTTCCTTAAGAAAAGATTTCTCCTGAGCAATAATATTGTCATTCCCATGACCAGAAAGTAAAAGATGCTGGAGATGAGAGATTTTATCCTGAAGAGACCGAATTCTGGTATTAGCATTGTGAAAAAAATTAGCATTGAAATCCTTGAGTGCTTTCTTCAGGACTTTTTGTTTCTGGACAAGCCGGTACATAGGTGAACCTAAGACATAAAAATTCCAGTTATTTTCCACAACATCAAAGAAAAGCTCATGAGAAGTCCAAGCATTAAAGAATTTAAAAGGCTTTAGTTTGGAAGATCGTGGAAGGGAAGTGTACATAATAAGTGGACAGTGATCGGAGATACCAGGCGTTTCAACATGGAGAGATGAATGTGGATAAATGTCAAGCCATTTAGCATTGACAAAGGCTCTGTCAAGCTTACTGGCTTTGAAATACCTACTAGAACTTTTGTTAGACCAAGTGAAGTGCGGTCCAATGCTAGGATGCTCAATGAGATCAGCCTGAGAAGTGCAATTAATGAAATCCTCAGAGCTCTTTGAAATGTACTTTGTAGAACGGTCTGCTTGGCAGAGGACTTCATTAAAGTCACCAATAATACACCAAGGTCGAGATGCACTAGTAGAGCTCCATTGAACAAGCTTAGACCAAAGGGCTTTCCTGTCAGAAGAAATACTTTCACCATAGACAAAAGTGAGAAAAGTAAATGAGCTATCCGTCAAAGATTTGAAAAGGCAATGGATATCTTGGTCAGTTGAATCAATTTCTATGATGTCAAAGCGATCAGATTTCCACAAAATCCAAATACGACCAGAAGAGCTAGCATGATAGTTGTGCAGAAACCCAAAACCATCAAACTTACGAGAAATGATATCATTTTCATTTCCCGCTTTAATTTTAGTTTCAACAATGCTAAAAATATCAATAGAGAATTTATTTACAAGCTGAAGAACTGTTTTTTGTTTTTGGGAGCTATTAAACCCCCTGATGTTCCAGGATGAAAAAATCATTGGTGGGTTAAGGGAGTTGACCAGGTTGGAGACCCCGCCTGGTCTGGGAGTTTATCATCATTAATCGAAATATCCACATTTTGCTCATTATGCTTAATATTAGGATCAATTTCACCTAGTTCAAGATCTTCTCCCAAGTTGAGAGCTTCAAATTGATTGTTAGAAACCACAACATCACCTGGAGCTGGAACAACTCTAATCCTCCTTGGAGAAACAACTCCATCATGGACAGGAACGGCATCATCTGACTTAGAAAAAGAATCTCTTCCTGAAAAAAAGACAGAGGCCTTTCCCTTGGAAGGCGAACTTTTCCCAGAGCTTCCAGGACTGATCGACTTTACTCCTGATCGGGAAGTGGATAAATGCAAATTTGTTTGTTGAACAGCAGTGCAAATGCCATCCTGAGTCTTCTCAAGAGAATTAGATTGGGGAACAATTGCTGGAAGAGAAGATTTCCTCCCAACATCAGTCCATCCATTAGAACTGGATGGTGGTTGTTGTGCCTTTTGGTCAATATGAGTAGAAGGGCAGTTTGGGGCCAAGTGACCTATGAGGAGACAATTAGTGCATTTTCTGGGCTTCCAAGCATATTCAATTGAGACATCAACCCATTCTCCTTTTTGGTTTTGAACATCCACGATCTCTAGAAGTTCATTTTCCATATTAACTTCCACACACACCTTAGCAAAACCAAGATGTGAACGAGTGGCAGTGAGAGGGTCCACTTGGAGAGGAGTACCCAAAGTGCTGGCAACATGACTTAATCCTTCAATGGACCAAAGACTAAAAGGAACGTTGCGCAGTTTAATCCTTATAGGAATTTTATCACATTTGAATTCAACCTTCTATGCGTTAGGATCCCATTTTCTTAGAAGAAGAGGACGATCATTAACATGCCATAATTGTTCAAGGATTATTGGAATGACTTCCTGATTTTCAAAAGTGAAAATGTATATATCGTTGTCTGTTGAGCGAACTTGGACAGAGCCAAACTTTTTCCATTTGTTGTTGATGAAATTTCTAATGAGAAAGAAAGGTGGAGGTTTCTCAAGAAACTGTCCAAGAAGACAACATTCCCAATAAGAATTTCCAACATCATGAACATCTTGAGGAGCTGAGCACGCCAGCTTTCCATTTCTGATTGTTGGTTCAAAGTACTTCAATTTGTAGGATTCAGCAACAGAGCCCATGAACATTTCTTGCCAATTGTTAGTCGTTGTCCATGATTTAGGTTGAGGTTGATGCTTAGGCCCCTTTCTTGGACGGGCATTTTGTTTCGGTTGAAGCCCCTTTTCGAGAATACTGCTGCTACTGAAGAAGAAATCCTTTCCAATATTAAAGAAGAAGTACTGACAAAGACAAAAGTTGGAAACGGTTTCAGGGACTCATCTTTCAATCGCCACTTTGTGGCGCGAGCTTCAATGGATATCTTCCTTACATAATCTTTTTCAAGGATTTTTTACGTTTCCATCTCCTGAGGAAGAAATCATTGCATCTATTGATTTGGATTACTTTCCTAAAGTATTGCCTACGTGCAACTTTGCTTTATTTTTACTTAGTTTTTGATGCGAACCAGCCATCCACATTTATTGCACCATTTGGATGAATTTTTCAGCAAAGATTCAAGTCAAGATTCTATTTTCAAGATTCAAGAACTTCAAGATTCTTCAAGAAGTTTCAAGAAGATTTGAAGATTTGGTCAAGATTTGATTTCTTTGTAATTCTATGTTAGTTTGAGTTTTAGTTTAATTTGAATTCTAGTTTATTGCCTAGAGTCTAATATGGACAAAATTAGGTGTTCACACTAGGAAAGAGTCTTTCTTGGGCTCCAAGAAAAGGAGACTTTCTTGGGCTCCAAGAAAAGGAGACTTTCTTGGGCTCCAAGAAAAGGAGACTTTCTTGGGCTCCAAGAAAAGGAGACTTTCTTGGGCTCCAAGGAAAGGAGTCTTTCTTGGGCTTCAAGTCTACTTCTTTGACCTAGTTACTATTTATGTCACTATTCACGAAACACTATTCACGTCACTATTCATGTTAGGGTTTAGGAGTTCTTTTCCAAAAAGGAAACATATTTGTTCTTTGCCTATATAAGGCTGATTTTTGTGACAAAAAGGGAGACTTTTTGACTATTAAATTGTGAGATTATTCTCCTTGAGTTCTCCAAGAGACTCTTTCGAACTTATCAAGGGATTCCTTGTGGCATTCAACCTTGACTTATCAAGCGGATTTCCATCCCCGTTTGTGGTGTCTTCACCATACCAAGGTTCTTGCTTTGCTAAGCAACGGGTCGTGGTTTCCATCATATTCACTATACCAAGGTTCTTGTCTTGCTAGGTAAAGGGTCGCGGTTCCATCCATTCTTGAAAGATCTTAGGTTTGTTTTACCAATCTTGGTGTTGGGTCTTGTCACATGTTGACCAGGTTCGTATCAGTTTTTCTTTTCGTTTCTTTTATTTTATTGTTGCCTGTGTGCAATTTGTTGTCTTTACCTTCTGTTTCATGTGGTGATTTATTCACGCATGTTTGATTGCCTACGGGCTTGTATATTCCCTGTAATCTCTATTCATCTTTTATAAAATTCATTCTTGCTAACCCAGCAAAAAAAAAAAGTTGTTCGATAGTGCATTGGTGTTTGCAGTTTGAGTGGTGTTTGCATTTTGAGTAGTGTTTGCATTTCGGTTGAAACTTGATTGTTGAGAAGAGGAAGCTAATTGTTGACTATGATTGCTGATAGAAGCTTTCAAGTTTGCATTCTGGAGAGAGGGGAATTGAGCAGTGTAGGCATGCTGTTCAGATGAAAGATTAATTTCACTTTTGTTACTATTGTCTCCACGCTGATCCAAAACCTTGTCATAATTATTCTGAGACTGGACAATCACATGATGGTCCCTATGAGGGTGGAGAAAATTGAGAGAGTTAATTCGTGTGACATCCACGTGATTTGCTGGGGCTTGGTCAAAAGCAGAAATGGTATGAGCTGTTAAACCCATGTGTGGATGACTCACTTGATTAAGAGCTTGATTTGAAAAATTGTCAAAAGGAGCACAGGCAGCTCCATGTGGAGCTAGTCCACGTGGGTCCAAAGCATGATTTTGCACATGGGAAGGTTGCTGAAAATTGAACGTTGGAAGCATACCCATGTGCGAAAGACCCACTTGATTAAAAGCTTGATTTGAGAAATTATCAAAAGGAGCAGCTGATGCCCCATGTGGAGATGGCCCTCGTGGATTGGAGTAGGAATTGCTTGGTCCAACGGCATTAAAGAAATGCCCCATATGCTGATGTTGTTGACCACCTAAAGTTGAATGGCCCGCTTGCATTATATTTGGTATCTCATTCAAATTATGCTGAATCATTGCATGTTGTGACCCCACGGTTTTGAGATTATCAAAATCAATTGCAGCCCGCAGAATCTGCCCATGAGGATTGCCAATATTCTCTAGGCCCGCGTGAGAGTTGTTGGAAACATGATGTTGACCAACGATCAAATTGTTTGTAACATGGCCCATGTGCAGCTGTTCCATACCATTATTCTGATTGCCAAAATAATTCGGACCCACAAATCCTTGGCCCACCATAACGCTAGAGTTAAGTGGCATTGAAGTTGTACCAATGGCTTGCGTAGTAGTACCCATGGCTGGAGAAGAAGACTGAGCAATACCTTTGCTTGTACCGTGTGCATCAAGGATAGCAGGTGCTATGGGAAATCCCCTATGATCCGACGAGGACAACTCTTCAAGCTCATTAACCATATCAATGGATCGATTCTTTAACTGAATATTCCTATAGGTTTCCTCAAGCACTTTACTTGAGTTGAACGATTCTTCTTCATCAAAGGCTGCAGCTGAAGATGACTCATCAGAATTTTCTGAAACATTAGTAGACTTGGTTTTGGCCTTAAGCCTATCACTAGCACGTGTTGGATTCTTCTTACCACCTGCCATGGTAAAAAGAAAAAATGAAGTGGCTGAGGGACGGGTTTGGAATAGTGTTTAGGTTGCAAAGGTTGAAGCTTGAAACAAAATGGTGAATGGTGGTGATTGGTGGTGGTGTTGATTGAAGGTGGTGGTGTCTGTTGTCTAGAGAGAAGGGAGAGAGTTTTCTCTCTCTTCCATTGTTTTTTACCTTTTTTTTCCTTGTGGCATTCACCTTGACTTATCAAACGAGACCTCCATCCTCGTTTGTGGCGTCCTCAACTATACCAAGGTTCTAGCTTTGCTAAGCATAGGGTCACGGTTCCGTCCATTCCTGAAAGGTCTTGGGGTCATTTGCCATATTTGGTGTTGGGTCGCGTCACATGTTGGCATGGTTCGTATCAACCGAGAGGTAACGATGCGGTTTGGGTTATTGTGGACCGTTTGACAAAGACAGCTCATTTATTCCGATGACGATGGGCGATGACATTGCAAAGTTGGCAGACCTTTATTTGGATCAGATTGTTAAACTTCACGGGATTCCATCTAGTATTGTCTCTGATCGAGATCCTTGGTTTACTTCTCGACTTTGGGAGAAACTCCAAGAAACTTTGGGTACTTAGTTGAACTTTAGTACAACGTATCATCCGTAGACCGACGGTCAGTCGAAGAGAACTCTTCAGATTATGGAGAATATGCTCAGGGCTTGTGTTATGGACTTTGGGAAAAACTGGGAGAAACATCTACTACTTGCCGAGTTTGCCTATAACAATAGTTATCAAGCGACTATTGGTAGGAATGGCAATGGGGCGGGGTAAGGGCGAGGGGAGCTATCCCTACGCCCCGCCCCGCCACTCAAAAAGCTCCCTCATCCCCTGCCCCATCCCCGCATTCTATACCCCCGTCCCCCGCCCTGTCCCCGCCCCTGAATCCTCGTGGGGAATGGGGATTACCCGTGGGGTTTTTATTATTCTTTTTAAACCTTAAGAATTATAATTAATTTGAATCATGCAACTTCAAAATATAAATTAAAGTTATAATAATGATAAATATAAATATAGATCTTAAATAAAGTATAATATTAATTATTCTTGCAATTAAATAGTAAAAATAATATTATAGTAATTGAGTCTCAAATATTTAAAATAAATTTTGACTTAACCATTGTGTATGAGAACTCTAATTGAAAAAGAACATTTCTTTGTGCTAGTGAGATTGCATTGATTATTATAATTTTTTTCTTATTGCATGTCACATATAATATTAGTTGCAATTCTTTAAAATTCATCTTTAGTTATGTTATTTGAAGCTTTTTGAAGTGCAACTGAAATAACAAACAAATCTCTTAATTCACTATGAACAATAGCAAAATTGAGGTATTTATGTCAAATGATAGCAAATCTCAAGTTACGACATACAGTGGTTTTAAGAATAATTATAAAATCCTTTCAAATAATCTAAATTTTCTTCTCCATTTTATAATCCTTTGTTTAATATTATTTTTTATACCTTTATATGTATAATTTTAATACATATATAATACTAAAATATTAAAAATAACTATCTATATATGCGGGGCAGGAAATGCTTATCCCCGCACCCCGCCCCACCACGCGTGAGGATTAAAAATTGATCCCCATCCCCCGCCCCATTCCCCATTTTTGGCCTTAATCCCCGCCCCATTTGGGGCAGGAGTGGGGCGGGTACCTACAATTCCTATCCCCATTGCCATCCCTAACTATTGGGATGGCACCTTTTGCAGCTCTCTACGGCCGTAAGTGTCGATCACCTTTGTATTAGGATGAAGTAGGGGAGATGAAGGTTATTGATCCGACTATAATGCCAGAGCTTCTAGAGAATATTGAGAATGTCCAGTTGATCAGGCAGAGATACTGACAGCGCATAGTAGATACAAGAGTTATGCTGATAAGCGCCGTCGGGATTTGGAGTTTGTAGTCGGGGACCGAGTTTTCTTGAAATTGTCTCCTCGTAAGGGGTTTGCTTGTTATGGTAAAGGTAGTAAGCTGAGTCCGAGGTTTGCAGGGCCGTTTGAGATTACCGACAAAGTTGGCAAGTTGGCGTATCAGTTGGCTTTACCCGAGAACTTCTCTAATGTTCATGATGTCTTCCACGTGTCTAATTTATGGAAGTATTATCTAGATCCTTCTCATATTCTAGAGCCAGAGCCATTACAGCTTCGTGAGAATCTAACTTATGATGAGCAACTGATTCGCATTCTTGATCAGATGGAGCGGGAATTGAGGTTGAAGAATATTTCGATGGTCAAAGTATTATGGAAACATCACGGGATTGAAGAAGCTACTTGGGAAATAAAGGATCAGATTCAGCAACAATACCCAGACTTGTTCCGAGCAGCAAGTAAGAATTTCGAGGATGAAATTTCTTAAGGTGGGGAGAATGAGAAATCCCAGATTTCATCTATACGTGAAATTGCGCGTTTTGACCTGTATATGTGTTATTTGAGTTAGAATGTCCAAATTCTATTATTTATATTCCTATTACATGCTATGTGAACATTTATGAAAGTTTCATAAAAATCGGCATTGAAAATTTTATCGTCGAGTTTGGTGAATAATATTTTTGAAACACGTCCGCTAAAATTTTGAAACTGGTCTTTTTAGTGTTTGAAAACCTAGTCCTCGGATATTAATAGACCCGTGTTTGATTAAAATGGATTTTACATCAGATTAGGAATTTAAAAGGCTTTTACACCTTCTTTTGCAAAAATCGAGTTTTTACCCAAGTTGTGTGTAAGTCTATGCATATGAAATTTGTTGTCAACTAAACTTAGTCTACTAAATATAGTAAATATAGTAGTTTACTTGTTTTGAGCAAAATAGTCTAAAATGCAAATTAAAAGACTAAGTAATCAACTTTGACTTTTTCATTTTTTGTTGACTTATGCTATTTAATCACCAACACACACTAAAACAACACAAAAACACACTCATCAACACACACCTGGCCGAAACACCATAGGGAGAAAAAGAGAAATTTTTAAGGTTTTCAAAGCAATTTTTCTTTAGAAAACTCAATTTTTGTCCGAAGCTTTTCATTCCGAGTTAGATTCCACTTGTTGGGCATCCATTGCATTCTAGATCTAGAAATGCTATTCTTTGTCAATTTCATATAACTGCATTTTTATCCGATGTTTTGTTAAATTGCCTTTAGATTATTGCTCATTAGTTGCCAAGGATCATTTATATGTATTTATAGCTGTTTTGATCAGTAGTAGCATATATTTCTATTTTTCGGGTATTAAAATTGGTTTATTGGTTCATTGTTGAATAATTATTGTTGTAGTGGTTGGAATTGATTGGTTGTTATTTCTAAAGGTTTGTTAATTATTGTGTAGTAATGTTGTAATGCCGAATTTTTAATTTGAATGTCGTAGCAAAAGTCTGAGAAATTCAGCCTTGTTGAATTGCCAAAATAGGGTTGTTGGACTTGTTTTGGATGGTTTATGGTTGGTTTCCAAGGGGGTTAATGTAGTTACACGTGTGGTAGAGTGATAGGAAAAGGTTTGGAGGTTATTGGATTTCCCGATTGTAAGTTATGACTTTTAGAAAATTGGGTAGTCTTTCTTTAAAATGTTGAAATGTTGTCTTTGGTTGTTCAGGTAGTAATTGAGTTGTTGATTCTTAGGTTGTTGTTGATTAGGTTTGGGATTGAATGTATGTTCAAATGTATGTTAAGTTGGGTGGCCTACTTGGTCATCTAACTTTGTTGTTTAGTTGTTTAATTGATGTTATGTTATTTTGAAATGTTGTTTTTTTTTTGTTAATTCAGTGGTATTTTATTGAAAGAAAAAGGAAAAGAACATAAAGTACACAATGCATGACAACTGGTGTCACAATCAAGAACAATGCAGAAAAAAGCGAAAGCTAAATAGGTCGCAGACCGAAGGCAACAAAAGACATGAAAACGGACAAAAAAAGAAAGAGAATCTCCTCATTTAATACGTCGATCTGGGGGTCTTCCATTGAAGATGCCTTGAACAGCTCGAGTGTAGTCGAACGAAGGAGTTGCGCTTGAGGTTGCCCTAGAAGTAGAGGCTTTGGCATTATCATGACCAAACGAACTAATAGTTGATCTATCTTTGCCTGGAGCAGTTGTGAAATTTTTATCCTTGGAAACTTGTGACGAGAACGGGGTGACTGACATTCTTTGAATTTGTTTTTCATAAATTTGAGAGCTTGGCACTTCCACATTGACCCTACTCAAAGTGTTGGCAGGCAGAAAATTGACCTGATTCTTTGGGGAGTTTGTTTGCTTGTGATAAACACCCGTACTTGAGGAAAGATGATCAACAGCCTTTGACCTAGAAAAGTTGTCCTGAGGATGAACAAACGATTGATTAGAATGATCTTCATCAATAACACTGAGAGCATTAAATCTGTTGGTTGTAGCCTTGTTCTCTTTTCGGGACATACCACGTCTCCTTCTAGGCTTAATTATTTGATGAGATTATATTAACTCCCTACATGCAAACAAATATTAGATTTTCAGAAACGGTAAAAAGAGTTTTATCGTAGTCCTCCGCCATCCTAAGATATTTAATAAGGCCCAAATGAATACGATCCTTCTTACCCAAAGGTAGAGGATATGTTTCAAAGTAAGTTTATTAAAATCGCTAGAATGAAACATAGAAATGTGGTTATCTTCCAAATCTAATGACCAACATAGCCACAAAGGTTTGAGATTATTGATTCAATTTGTCGGATAACTAAGTGATGGCGGGTCCAATCTAACTAGATCACTTAATCAACATAGCCATAAAGGTTTGAGACCAAAGTGATTTAGGGACTAAAGTAGACCATACCCTATTTAGAGAAATAGACAACAAAGAGTTTTCGACCTTTGGTATTCATGTTTCAACATAGCCACAAAGGTTTGAGGAATATGTCTGATCATAGAAACTTGGTCATCCCACTTAGAATCTTCTCATAGATTCATGTTTTCTCATCAAGGGAGTATGAGATTTAAAACAAATAGTGGGAGTAGCTATTTTATTTTGCAATATTATAGCTTTATATATATTCTTGTTAGCCTGCAATCTTACTTTCTGTTATATTTACTTTTTCTACAGTTTGTTATGGCTTCATTCATAAATCCTATTTTATCCATCCTTAATCATGATTATTTAGTTAGACCAAACTTCGAGAAATGGTACAAAAATTTAAGGGTAGTCCTCCGATTTGAGAGAATTGAATATTTTCTGGATGTCCCGACATTTGCTCCTGTAGATGAGACTGCATCTGAGACCGACAAGGTCACTTACTATAAACGGGTCCAGGATAATGTGCATGCTAGGGGATACATTCTTTCATCAATGAGTGATGATCTGCGACGATTCTATGAGGGGGATTCCTCATTCCGTAGATATCATACGTTCTTTGGAGGAATCCTTTGGCGAGCGCAGTCAGTCTATGAGATTCCAGTTGACCCGTGAGCTTTTTAGTATGAGACTTGAAGAAGGGAGTGACGTGAGCCAGCACTGCCTCAGAATGATTTACTTGGTAACTCAACTGGAGGCATTTGGCTTCGTTATGGATCCTCGACTTCAAGTAGACTTGATCTTACAGTCTCTTCCATAATCCTACTCTCCTTTGATCTTGGACTTTCACGTGCACAGAACTGAGGTCATGAGTTGCCAGATATTTTGACTAGCTGGCAGAACCTTGGTTTAGATGCAGGGCCTGATCCCCATGTTGAGTCATCTCCTTCTGTGGCTGAGCTCAGCCAAAACATAAACAAAAGAAGAAGGAGGAGGAATGATATGAGGAGCCAGGTTGTGGCATTCTTACCAGGAGATCTCTCATCAGGAGGAGATTGAGTAGTATACCCTGTTTATGCATGATTTGGTTGTTTTGGATCGGCTTGGTGTGCGATCCCAATTTTGAAAGATGTTTATAAATGTTTGGATTAGTTTGATTATTTCTTTAAATAGTAGTAACTATTTTCAATCATTTCTAGAGGATGTTTTGGAAATGATCCTTTGTAAGAAATGATTGGCATTTTTTTTATCTTTCACTAATGGTAATGAAATGGTCGGAATGCGTATCGAAAGAAAGAAAGCCTTCAAACTCAAACATTTATATTTCATTGCTTTGTATTTATAGAAATGGCTAAATACCAAATCATACATATATTTTCTTGAACTTTGAAATGGTCAAGAGTTAAATACTAGAATTCTTGTATTTATCTATCCAAAATAGTTTGATAGATTAAATATTCTTTTTGACAAAAGAGTTTGTTCAAAATAAATAATTGAATGAAATGGAGCTTATGAGACTTGTCCAAAATATGTTAGGTTATAAAAGAAGATTAGAGAATGCATCTTTTATAACCAAAATCTTTCAAATTGATTTTAAATGTATACCATGTTTTTATTCTATGGCCGAATAGAATTTAAACTCTTTCATGCATAGTTTCTTTAGAGAAAGGTAACTATGACGAGATGGATAAAATGAAAAGATAGAGATCGTTTTCATTTATAAATGAGGGTGATTTCTAAATTTATAAGAAAGGTTAGTGGGAGTTCATACCCTTAACAAGTCTTGTGAATTTATGATACCTTCGTTCGCCAAGGTCCAACCGGATTTCATATCATGTTATATTTCTTGGGTAAACCGATCATGTCTTGTAAGTATTATGAGTATGAAGTACAATGATATGATTGATTGTTTTCTCACGACCTGTACACCCAGTCACGATCTTAAAGTTTTCTTTAAGATGGAGGAATCTAAGAAATTTTGGTCTCTAGTCTTAATGACAAGGTATCCGTCTTTTCTTGTAGATTTCCTTCTGACTATTAAGGAAATGTTGCAAATGGTTTTTGCACATAATCCTTTCGTTGTTTGCATTCTCCTTTAAATGCAATGGCAAGTACTTGGCACGATATGATGTAATAAGTTACATGATAGATATCGGAGAGAATACATATAAGTTCAAGTGATCTTATTGTTATAATGATCTTTATATGAACTTTGACCCTGAATTTTTGAGGTTTATGTTTATAGTAAAGTTCTTAATGAAGAATTCGCTAGAAAAGGATAAAGGTGTATTTAAATGGATTTGTGAATTATTGGAAAGAGTTCCAAACAATAATAAGTAATAGTTATGTTATTATTTGAGCCAAGATACTACTTGACTTTTATGATGTTTGGAAATTATGTAGTTCTGTCTATTGATGGTAGTCGATATCATGTGATATGGTAACTATTATAGAGGCTTTTTGTACAAGCTTAAAAGAACTCGATCTCATCAAAAGTCCGAACTTGTAAATAGTCAATTCAAGAATTATTTCTTGATAGAAAATGATTTAACATAATAGTTTCCTATAGATGCCTCAATAGTTGACCCACTGATCTTGTAAAGATAGTTACAGTTGATCACTGTCTTTGAGAAGATAAGTATGTTGATACGAATGTAAAATGCTCTAGATCCTATGGTTGATAGCATTAGTGCAAGTGGGAGATTGTTGAGGATATGCCCTAATGCTATAGTTTGAGATGACCTTGTTAGGGTTTAATAAGAATATGCTTATGTGTTTTTAAACATTATGTTACTTGTAGGATATAATATTCTCCGCTTCGATATGAATATGTCCCTAATGCTTATTCGAGAAGAAGAATGTTCTAAAAGGGTTTAGGATATTTTCCATTTTTTCTTCAATATGATAAGCATTAAGAATCGATTCATAGCCCTTCAGATTATTCAACCGAGACTAGAATAATCGAGTACGGGTTATCATATGTTATTACCTTTGATTAACATAGTGATGTTAATGATAAAGGATGGCGTGCGAAATGCTAGAACAGCATGATGATGTGGACTAATAAACATATGAGTGATTGTTTGTGTACGGATCATTGAATGTGACAATAAATAGTGAACTGCATGATTTCAGGTTAATAGTTTACTATTTAGTTGAGAATTGTGCAAATTAATCTTTAGACTTGAGAAATTACGGCTGCCGATTATATTAGGGGCTCAATATTGCGTCTGGACAATACCCATCTTCCATAAGGTGGGTTACGGCCTTTCGCGTTTTAGTTTTGTGGTATGAATCAACAGGTAATTGTCAAGATAGGATATGTTAACCTCTGACGTGAGGCGATGTCCTATGATATCTGAGATCGGTTGGTAAACGAGCAAGTCCTTGGCCAAGGCAAGTATGAAGTGTTGGAAATGGGTTTTTCCATGGTAGTCATCTCTCGTTTCACCGATTCAGATTTATACATAATATCGGATATGGGCTTAACCATTTCATGGTCCTTTCCCGATTGGGGCACTTTTAACAGAAGGATCGGATTGCACGCTAATTCTCAACAGCTAAATGAATTCATGAAAGACATCGTCTTCATTTTCGTTTACATTCTCATGGTATGTTCGTTGCTAGTGCGTCACTCATGAGCATGAGGGTATTTCGGTAAATGACAGAGACATTTCTAAAATAGATAAGGAGGTTTATCAGTTCTCTCATCGGTACGCGATTATGAATTTAGAAGGTCACACACTAATAAGTATCATGAATAAGTTCACTGGGAGCTTGTATTATGTGGTTGGTGGCTTTAAAGTGTTAAGAGTCATCTATGTTGGTAATTGGGCCAAAAAATGTAATTTCGAAAAGTTTTGGGGTCATTGTAATTACCAAAAATTTTGGGGCCAACTACAAATAGTAAAAAGTAGTTTCAATATATTAATTCTAATAGAGATTAGAATGGGCAAAAATAATATGTATATATATAAAGGTGTTTATATATGTATATGTGTAAAATGGTGATGTAATTTGTGAAATGCCACGTCATCATCCTAATCATCATATGAAAAGACAAATTAATGATTGGTCATTGACATGTGGCATGTGAGAGTAGGATTGTCCATGTCATCAATCCTAGTCATTTGAATTTGAATTGGATGGATGAGATTGACTTTTGAATAAAGACAAAAGAATCTTAGCCATTACTTTTGATGATAGAACCTTTTTGCTAAGCGTCATGAGAGAGAAAAATGTGTCCCTTTGGATTGTAATGATTACAATCCAAGGTCATGCATGGCTTGGTTGATTCAAGCAAGAAAGAGAATAATGGTGATTGGTTATTTATGCATGCAAGACAATATTATATTATTGAGATTAAATAATATATAAAAGATGATAACATTCTCTCTCTTTCCACTATGATTTTCGGTCATATGGAAGAGGAGAGAGAAGACATTCATCTTCCCATCTAATTGCAGTAATTGTTATCCTATGATGTGCATGCATTACCAAGAAAAGTTAGCAATTGTGATTGGCTACATTTTTTGAGATAGTTTATATATTATTTGATAAAAATATGACAAGCTCTCTAATACACATACATGCACATTTCGGCCAAGGAAAAAGAGGAGAGAGAAACTTCATCTTCTCCCTTAAGCTACATGATTTTCTGCCATTGCAAGATCTTTGAGAAGGTTTTGCATTTTGATAAAACACCACATACACAGAGCTTGATACATTGAAGATATACTAGCACATTTTTGTCTTCAAGTAGAAGGTGGACTTTGGATGCTTGTGGACCAACTAGACCCTTCAAGTTAGAAGGACCCTATTGCTCCAACTTCAAGCCACACCATCAACCAAGTTGTCTACGAAAGGTATAACTAAGGACCTTGCTTTTCATTATATATATTTGATATATGATGTTAGTTTGTAGTCTTATGGACATATATGAAAGAATACATGTTGATCTACGCTATAAAATTTTTGAAATATGGCTTGCCTAGTTTCGGCCATAGCTATGTATCCATGCATATCTTAAGATCTTGAATCTAACATATGTATGTGTAGAGACATGATATAGTATGTTGGCTTGCAACTTGCTTGCACCCTCCTTCAGAGTCATTGTATTGATGTGGTATCTCTGTGACTAAATTGTTTCCTTGTTATTAAATGTACATGATTGTCTTGAATGTTATGTTGTGTTGCCATTGAATTATTAACTTGCTACTTAGTCTATAGTTTTCTAAAATATGTTACTTAGCTTTGTTGTTCGAAGTGAATATTTTATTTTGTTAATTTATTCTATGACTTATATGCATTGCACGAAAATATTTTCGAAAATATTCCTGTTTATTCTCTCCCTCACAGAGTATACATGTATTTGTATGCTCACCCTTCCTTTCTAACAATTTTACAGGCAAGGCGGAGTTTGTTTCCAAGAGGTAGGAGAACGGGTTGAGGACTACTCTATTTGTTCGTAGCAGAAGTGGATTGTCCTAATTAACAAAAAAAAAAAAAGAAGTGGATTGTCCTCCGTGTTGTCGTTTGAGTTGGATGATCTCTATGTAAATTATATGTATGCTTATGTTTTCTCTTGAGTCCTGCGTGCCTTGTTTATGTTGGTTGTTATAAGGAATGAAATATGAAGTTAAAGACTTGTATGATTTGTTAGATAGTAGTGGCTTGTAATAACTTAAAGTTTTACTTAGTTGTCTGGTTGGTTTGCATGCTTGTAAGGTGTTAAATGGAAGATGGTTGAGTGACTTAAAATCTAAGAAAATGGAATAGAAAAGATTAGAGTGGTATGATAATCAAAATCTTGATATTAGAATTTCAACAGTTAATGAAATGCATGCTTGTATGTTATATTTTGCTATTGTAGAAAGGCTCGAATGACCTTATAGACTTGGAGAGTTATGAAATGAATGTTGTATATTGTTGTTGTGGGCATTTCTTCTGCGTCCAGGTTTATGGATAGGCCTAGAAACAAGGAAAACTCTGTCTTTTTTCCGTGACCTCGGGAATTAGTTCGGGGCTCTGGTCTCGTGAAGGATCGGGGTGTTACATTATGTTCATGTCATAGATCAAATGACACACACTCAGCTTTAGTAGCACCCTCTGGGAGGGCATAAGGAGGGGCTATTTTTAGAACATATTCTAGCTTTTCCATACTCAGAACAATTTTTAAATTACGAAATCAATCAACCAAGTTGGGTCTGGTTAAGCGGTTACTGTCTAAAATGCGAGCTAACGGGTTTGCAACAGAAGCCATTTTATATAAGCTGCAAGAAAATAAATAATGCACAAAATAAGATCACAAGTAATGTAAACAAGTAATAAACTATTTAATCATGGACTAGAATTAAATAGTACCTCCCACTAATCTTATCGAATCCCACACTCCCTAAATGAGAAACGTGAATCCGTTAAAAAACTCCTTAGTAGAATGACCAATATTCTCTTTAGGCTAATATCTCTCAGCTTTAATGCATTATTGAAATATCACTTTAAGAGTTAGCAACCATTGTTATCTATATCACTAAATAGGACTTAGTCAATTTAGCCCCTAAATCACTTTAATCTCAGCTTTCGTGCAATATTGATCTAATGATTTAGTTAGATTAAGCCCACCATCTTAATGAATCTGACAATTTGAATCCTATGACCTCAACTTTAGTGCATTATTGGCCACATAATATTGGAGCATCAAAACATCTCTATGTTAACTAGGCATACATAAGACTTATTATAAACTACATCTTTCTACCTTTGGGTTAGACAAGACATAATTATTTTAAGCCAATATAGTCCTAGGATGGTGGAGGGCTACGATAAAACTCTTTTTACCGCTTTACAATCTAATTTGAGTTTGCACATAGGAAGTTTTTTAGTTTGAAAGATCTCGGTTATACATACAAGTCCATTTAAAAGCCAACATCACATATAAGCAATTAAACAAGCATATATGCATCAATATAAAGGATGGAGGATCATGGACTTATTGCTAAGGAACAAAGCCTAGAATAACCAAAACAAGCACATCAAGAATGCCTTTAATGGTCTTGATTTCTTGATTTTTTTCAACACTTCAAAGGCCTCCAATTCCTTGGAAAACTCCAACTCCTTTGCAAAAACATCTTTGAAGATTGCAACAAATTGCCTCAGTACAAAATGCTCTCTTGCAAAAATAATGAAGTGAGACTTATACCTCATTTACAAGCCAATGAATGAAAGAATAATTATTACAAAGCCATCCAATGAAATACAACCATTCATCATCCAATAAGCTAAGTCCATGATCCACCCATCAATCACCATTCATCAAATATTGAATATGCATCACATACAACCATTCAATACAAGTTCATAAAGCACTAAACATGCATCAAATACATACATTCAAGAAAGCTAAATGAACACATAGCACATTCTCATCTAAGAATTTATTTACTTCAAATTTCATACTTTGAACCTTAAACATCTCATGTTTAACAACTAAAGAAGATTATGAACATAAATTAAAATCATGGTTTTGTATAACATACCATATATATATGTATCACTATGAATAATATATGTTTATTAATCAAAACAAAGCTAAAAAACAACCTCTCTGATGAAGTCGGATGAGTTAGTCAATTGAGCCACTCGACCGACTGCACTCGACTGGCTCAGACAGTGGGAGTCAGTTGAGCCAGTCGAACGACCTACTCGTTCGACTGTACTCGATTGGCTCAAGCAGTGGGAATCGGTTGAGACAATCGGACGAGCCACTCGTTTGACTTAGCTCAACCGGTCCTTACACAAAGGCCATTTTGAGCATAGTTCTTGGGTTTAGTTTGTTTTTGTCCGCAATAAAACAAATCTAACATCATTTCTATTGGACAAAAGATGTTATATCTAATATAAACACAAATCAAACACTAACAACAAACATCAAATGTTCAATTGCAAGTATATCTCATATATTCAAAAACCTCTTAGTGTTCGTAGCATAGAAACAAGCAAATAACCATGTAAACATATGAAGATCAAGCATAGGCTTGGATACCACTTGAAAGGACCTTCACAAGGCTTATGGGGAAAATATAGCTTAAAACCAAGAATGATCCATGGCTACAATTTCAAAGATTTCTATAACAAATCTATGTTCATCTAAAAAACCCTAGTATTGATTTCATATGATTAACATAGTAAATGTCACTCCCCGACCCAAACCCACACCAAAAGGGTAAGTCTGGACCTGACAAACGGACAGAGTCTCCTCTGTACCATGGACATTCTGGTTACCTCCAATCAACAAATAAAACCACAAATACAAAATAAACTTCAACAACTCCAACTCTAACTATTTCCCAACTTCAAGGTCATCCGAGCCTTAAGCAAAACAAGACATTATAAACCCATACAAGCATGCAATTAACAGTCCTTGAATCTTTATCTTTGGTCCACCCAAGCATGCAACAAAACAAGAAGCAAAGTTATAAGTTATTACAGTCCACTACCATACAAGCCATACATTAGCCTAGCTATTACAACCCTTTAACACACCACATATATACAAGCCCATAGGCACAAAATAGAGCATAACATAAAGCAACAAAGTCTTCAAATAATCTACAAGCACACTCCAACCTCAAGCAAGCACAAGCAATCAAGGCAACTCATCAATCTGCACCTCATCTTCCGCTCCCTCAACAACTATAAGCTACGGATCTACCTCAGCACCTCCTGAAATATGTTAGCGAGGTATGAGCAACCACAATTGCCCAATGAGGGATATACTCTACCGGGGCATGCAATGCAACAGTTAACACAAATAAAGCATTTAAATAACTAAAGAACAATGTAAATGACAAGTTACCACACATTAAAAGGATACGATTCACTTTAACCCCAACACTCCATAATTCACTTGATCTTCAATCACGAACCACGAACCTCAATTAATGTGTCAGCATAAACCCCAAACACTCCAGTGGGTGTACTCCGGATGTACACCAAAAATCCTTCGACCCAATACCCCCTGGCAATCTCCGGACCAGGCGAGTGAGGGACTTGGCACGGAGATCGAATATCCACTGGCAAGCCCGCTACCGCCCAGCAGATATTCAAATATATCCGCCTCTGACACTATGGTTGTGCAACCACTATGCAATGCACACAATCCAATGACAATATAACAATAATATAAAGTAATAACACATAGGAGGGACAACAAAGTAGGTTGCCCTCGAAAACAGTTAAAATATAAGCATAATCATGCAATTAACAAAATGAACAAAAGGGGTCAATAACATCTTTCTCACAAGACTTTACCAAAAGCTCACAATTAACTTAGAAATACATTTAAACACATAATAAGCATTTACAAGACCACATATGTGCAAAACAACCGATTTCCTACTTTTTCCCCTTTGTAACTTAAGCTATTTGATTCTAAATCGAGAGGCAAGGCTCTAGATTCACAAGCGAGCCATTCCATACTTCTAATTACACCTTATGGCACTCCTAGGACCCTCGAAATTACCCAAATATCCACATTTACCACAAAGGCCCCGATCGCCCCTTTGTGCATTTGTACTACACGTATCCTAACCGAAGCTCAACCAAGAGTTAGAAAAGTACATCTAGCACCTACCTACCTTAAGAATACCAATTGTAATGCCCAAACCAACCCGAATTTACAATACACCCGACACCCCTTTCTAAAAGTCGTTAATTTCGTGTTTTAACTAAGTTTCGAGCAATTAAACCTCACGGGGACTCTAGTCTACCTTCATTAACATCTAAAGCACCTAATGGAAGCATTGAATCAATCTCAAAGGCTCAATTCATCAAACCCCTAAAAATTTTACTATTCACTACCCTACGATTAAACAACCAAATTTAACCGTTTAAAAAGCTAAAAAATTACATAAACATAGTCTCTACAACATATAAAGCAAGTTTTAATCAATTCATGAGCCAATAGCATCAAATCTCAAAATTTCATTTTATTGTCAAATATAGAATTCATGAAAATGATGCAAAATCCCTCACCCAATGCGCGTAGGAGCTTGTAAGAAGCTAGAAAACCCTTGGAAGTGCTTGAACCTAGCTTGGTAGGGCTTGAAATACAAGATTGATGAAGCAAAATCTCTCCCTTTTCTTCTTGGCTGTTATCGGTTTGGGGGGAGGGAACAAAATGGGTATTTTATGAATTATTTTTTAGCTTATTTTGTTATATATATGTATTATGTTTTTGTGTGTGTGTGACAACAAAATGGGCCAAATTACTTGTAAAAGCTACTAAAACTAATCCAATTCAATTCATCTCATTTAGCCCATCTAAATCTAATGTTACACTATTTACTCAATCCACTAAACCATTTTCTAAACAAGCGTTCCTAACACTAATTTCTCAAATGCATATTTTTCTCATTCCTCAAATAGATAATATAGTTTAGGAAAAATGTTAATTCAAAGATATTAAGCAGTTGAAAAATATAATGAATAGTAACTAAGAATGTAACAAGTAAATGCACAGTTAAAATGCACAAACAGTGAATGCAACCGTTAATGGAAAGTATTGTAGTGATATTGGGCATCACATTCTCTCCCCTTAAACTAATTGCATCCATGCAATTCTTACATGATTCGGCGAATAACTCTGGATATCTTTCTCGCATCTGATCCTCTTTCTCCCATGTAACATCCTCTAACCCGAGATGATCCCACCAAATTTTAACCATCGGAATGCTTTTAGTTCTGAGCTCCTGAACTTTCCAGTCTACAACCCAAAGAGGTCTCTCTGCATATGTTAAAGTCTCACTGATCTCTAGCGACTCTTGCTCAAGAATATGAGAAGGATCTGACTGATATTTTCGAAGCATTGATACATGGAAGACATCATGAATTCAGCCCAAACTAGGAGGTAAAGCTAATCGGTAAGCCAGTGTACCAACTTTCTTAGTTATTTCAAACGGTCCCACATATCTCGGACTGAGTTTATCCCCTTTACCGTGCCGAATCAAACCTTTACGAGGATAGATTTTCAAAAATACCCGATCACCCACGGCAAACTCCAAATCACGACAGCGTCTATCTGTATAACTCTTTTGCCGACTTTGTGTTGTAAGCATTCTCTTTTTGATAAGTTGCACATTATCAATCATTATGTTCATCTCTGGTAATAAAATAGGGTCAATAGTTTTCATCTCTCCAACCTCATCCCAATATAAAAGAGATCTGCATTTACGCCCATATAGTGCCTTATACGGTGCCATACCAATAGTAACTTGGTAACTATTGTTATAGGCGAATTCTGCAAGTGGAAAATATCTCTCCCAACTCTTACCAAAGTCCAGAATACAAGCTCGCAACATATCCTCGAGTATTCTGATAGTTCTCTCAGATTGACTGTCAGTTTGAGGGTGATATGAAGTGCTAAAGCTCAACGTTGTGCCTAAAGCTTTCTAAATCTTCTGCCAGAACTGAGATGTGAACCTGGGATCTCTGTCAGACACAATACTCTTTGGAGTTCCGTAAAGCCTAACAATATTTCCAACATACAACTCTGCTAGCTTGTCGAGAGTATCAACTTTCTTCGTGGAAATAAAGTGAGAAGTCTTGGTCAATTTATCAACAACAACCTACACAGAATCACTACCCTTTGAAGATCTTGGTAAGTCTAACACGAAATCCATAGTAACATGGTCCCATTTCCAATTAGGAATAGCCAATGGCTGTAATAACCTTGTAGGTCTCTGATGCTCAGCTTTAACTTTCTGACATGTTAAGCATCTGGCTACATAATCAGCAATCTCTCTTTTCATGTTATTCCACCAGAAGTTCTATTTCAAATTCATGTACATCTTGGTACTACCTGGGTAGATAGTGTATTTTGAACTGTGTGCCTCTGCAAATATTTCTTTCTTTAATGTCGGTTCACTCGGAATACAGATTCTGCCCTTAAATTTGAGAATGCCATCATCATGAAGTTTAAAGTCCGACACTCCCCCTTTAGACTTTTCTAAGATTTTCAACAGTTTAGGGTCAGTTTGCTGCGCTTCTCTAATTTTCAACAATAACAAAGATTGAATTTGTAGACTTGCAAATTGAATGCCTGAATTTGAAGTCTTTGGCTTCCATAAGCATAAATCCTCCATGAACTCCCAATTCTTGATAATCAAGCTGGCAACCGTAACCTTTCGGCTTGAAGCATCAGCAACAATATTGGCTTTACCTGGTAGATAATTAATAGTGCAGTTATAATCCTCAAGTAATTCCAACCAACACCTCTGCCTCATATTCAACTCTTTCTGTGAAAATAAATATTTCAGGCTCTTGTGATTTGTGAAAATTTCAAATTTATTGCCCCAAAGATAGTGACGCCATTTCTTTAGTGCAAAGATGATAGCTGCAAGTTCACGATCGTGCATAGATAGTTAAGTTCATAGGGTTTCAGTTTTCTTGAGGCATATGCAGTTACTTTTCCATTCTGCATCAATACACAACCTAAACCCTTATTTGAAGTATCACTATAGATCACCAGATTATCAATCCCCTCGAGCAGAGCAAGAATAGGAGCCGATGTAAGTCTCTTCTTCAGTTCTCGAAAACTGGCCTCACATTTCTCATTCCAATCAAACACAGTCTTCTTTTGAGTAAGCTAAGTCAAAGGTCCAGCAATTTTAGAAAAATCCTTGACAAATCTTCAATAATAACCTACTAAACCCTGAAAATTACAGATCTCGGTAACAGTCTCAAGTCGTTTCCATGCCAATACAACCTCAATCTTTGCCTGATCAACATAAATACCATCCTGCGAGATTATATGACCCAGAAAAGCAACTTGCTTCAACCAGAATTCACATTTGCTGAATTTTGCAAATAGTTTATGCTCATGCAGAGTCTATAATACAATCCTCAAATGTTGTTCGTGCTCAGCATCTGATTTAGAATATACCAATATATCATCAATAAAAATAACCACAAACTGGTCTAGATACGGTTGAAATACTCTCTGGATTAGATCCATAAATGTGGCGGGAGCATTAGTCAAGCCAAATGGTAACACAACAAACTCATAGTGACCATATCTAGTTCTGAAAGCAGTTTTAGGCACATCATCCTTTTTAATCCTCAACTGATAATAACTCTGCCTCAAATCAAATTTAGAATATACCTTGGCACCCTATAACTGATCAAATAACTCCTCAATTAAAGGCAATGGATACTTGTTTTTAATAGTCACCTGATTAAGACCCCGATAATCAATACACAACTGAAGGGATCCGTCTTTCTTTTTAACAAATAAGACTGGTGCACCCAAAGGTCTAGAACTAGGCTGAATGAATCCCTTTTCAAGCAAACCATGTAGCTGAACTTTCAATTCTTGTAATTCAGTGGAGCAATCCTATATGGAGTCCTAGAGATAGGTGTAGTCGCCGGCAATAAGTCAATCACAAACTCTATCTCTCTATCAGGTGGCAAACTAGGTAACTCTTCAGGAAATACCCCCAGAAACTCTTTCACTATCAGCACCTCATTTAGTTTCAATTTGTCCCCAGGTTGATTAATTAAATAAGCCAGATAAGCCTCACAACCCTTACCCAACATTTTTTATGCTTTAATAGAGGAAATTATAGGGGTTCCAATTGATTTCCTACTTCCAACTATTTCAATTATAGGCTAGTCAGGCATTTCTAGTTTCACAATCTTCTTCCTACAATCAAGTTGTGCATAGTATCTTCCCAACCAATCCATCCCCAATATAATTTCAAAGTCGCGGAAAGGTAGAATAATCAAATCAGTAGGAAACATGCGACCCTCAATATGAATATTACATGCCTTACAAATAGAATCGGTAACAAACTTCGGACCCATAGGTGTATATACGACAATCTTATGCAACAATTTATCATGTTTCAATTTAGCATTCTGTGCACAAATAGGTGTGATAAATGAATGTGTAGCCCCGGAGTCAATTAAAACTTTAACTGACTGATCATTAAGAAGAAAAGTGCATTCTACCACCGCAGTCATATCCGGAAGCTCCTCCACATCCAAAGAAAATACTCGGGCCTGTCCCCGAGGTGTTGGTGCTATAGCTGGTGCCCTAGTCTGAGTGCCTTGACCAGATGTCTGACCCCTAGCATTCTTGAATTTCAAACAATCCTTGACCCTGTGCTGGTCACTACCACATCCCGTGCACCAGTTCAATTTCTTCCAGCAATTTTTCTCTGTATGGCCCTGGCGCTAACAGAAGCTGCACTGTTGGTGACGTCTTGCAACAGTGCCTCCCCTAGGAACTCTGTAAGTAGAGGTAGTTAAACTACCCTGCTAAGATCATGATACAACTGGACGAGGCTGTCCCTGATTCTGACTCTGTACAGGTCGCAGTTGAGCCTGAGTAGCTCCTGTATAACTCTGAGTCTAAAACAAACCCAAGATCTTTCAAGAATGGATGGAACCGCGACCCTTTGCCTAGCAAGACAAGAACCTTGGTATAATGAATATGATGGAAACCGCGACCCGTTGCTTAGCAAAGCAAGAACCTTGGTATTGATGCGAACCAACCATCCACATTCATTGCACTTTTGGATGAATTTTCCAGCAAAGATTCAAGTCAAGATTCTATTTTCAAGATTCAAGAACTTCAAGATTCTTCAAGAAGTTTCAAGAAGATTTGAAGATTTAGTCAAGATTTGATTTCTTTGTAATTTTATCCTAGTTTTAGTTTTCAGTTTTAGTTTAATTTCCTATGGACGAATTTAGGTGTTCACACTAGGAGAGAGACTTTCTTGGGCTACAAGATTAGGTGTTCACACTAGAAAGGAGCTTTTCTTGGGCTGCAAGTTTGCTTCCTTTTTAGTTACTATTCACGTCACTATTCACGTGAATAGTTAATAGGAGTCTTTTCTTGGTCTCCAAGTTTGTTTCCTTTGACCTAGTTACTATTCACGTTTTTCCTACTTGGGCTAGGGTTTAGGAGTCCTTTTCCAAGCAGGATATTTATTTGTTATTGCCTATATAAGGCACTTTTTGTGATAATAAAGAGAGACAATTCTGAAATTAAATTGTGAGATTATTCTCCTTGAGTTCTCCAAGAGACTCTTTCGAACTTATCAAGGGATTCCTTGTGGCGTTCAACCTTGACTTATCAAGCGGATTTCCATCCCCGTTTGTGGCGTCCTCAACTATACCAAGGTTCTAGCTTTGTTAAGCATAGGGTCGAGGTTCCATCCATTCCTGAAAGGTTTTGGGTTTGTTTTACCATTCTTGGTATTGCGTCTCGACACATGTTGACCAGGGTTGTATCAGGTATGGTGAAGACGCCACAAACGGGGATGGAAATCCGCTTGATAAGTCAAGGTTGAATGCCACAAGGAATCCCTTGATAAGTTCGAAAGAGTCTCTTGGAGAACTCAAGGAGAATAATCTCACAATTTAATTTCAGAATTGTCTAACTTTATTATCACAAAAGTGCCTTATATAGGCAATAACAAATAAATATCCTGCTTGGAAAAGGACTCTTAAACCCTAGCCCAAGTAGGAAAAACGTGAATAGTAACTAGGTCAAAGGAAACAAACTTGAAGACCAAGAAAAGACTCCTATTTACTATTCACGTGAATAGTAACGTGAATAGTAACTAAAAAAGAAGCAAATTTGCAGCCCAAGAAAAGCTCCTTTCTAGTGTGAACACCTAATCTTGCAGCCCAAGAAAGTCTCTTTCCTAATGTGAACACTTAAATTCATCCATAGGGAGTTAAACTAAAACTGAAAACTAAAACTATGGTAGAATTACAAAGAAATCAAATCTTGACTAAATCTTCAAATCTTCTTGAAACTTCTTGAAGAATCTTGAAGTTCTTGAATCTTGAAAATAGAATCTTGACTTGAATCTTTACTGAAAAATTCATCCAAATGGTGCAATGAATGTGGATGGCTGGTTCGCATCATTCCCCCCCTCTTGAAAAGGATTTGTCCTCAAATCCACCAAGTTCAAAGACCAGCCTAGGTGGTAGACCATGTGGTACATCCGCAGGAAACACTTCCTCAAAATCCTGCAAGAAAGAAACACTATGCAATGCATAGTAAAATTGGTTAGTGTTTAAAAGAGCCTCTTTGTCCATAAGTATAATCATTGGCCTTTTTGAAATCAAAGCTCTATTAACCTCACTTGCTTTTGCATAAAAATTTCTTTGCTTTCCCTCTGTTTTTACCTCATTGGTTGAATTCTTGTCTTTCCTCTCTACCTTTCCTGATTCGACCTTGCTCTTTTTTCTTTTCACTCTCAATCTTTTGCTCACTCAAATTCTTTTGTTCTCTCAAATTCTTTTGTTCACTCTCATAAACTTTTTTTGGTGTCATGGAAACTAGAGTAATTGTCCGCTGATTGAACATGAATGTGCACTTATTGGTGAAGCCATCATGCTGCACACGTCGATCAAATTGCCATGGTCTCCCAAGAGAAGATGTCCAGCATGCATAGGTACCACATCACACAATACCTCATCTTTATACTTTCCAATTCGAAACGGTACAACAACCTGCTTTATAACCCCTACTTCACCACAATTATTCAGCAACTGCAGTTTGTATGGACGTCGGTGCTTAACTGTGTTGAGCCCTAGCTTTTCAACCATAGAAGCACTAGCAACATTAGTACAACTACCACCATCAATAATAACACTACATACCTTATCTTCCACGTGGCAGCGAGTATGAAAGATGTTCTCATGTTGTACTACTTCTTCCTCTTCTTCAGCTTGCAAGCTCAAGGCTCGTTGTACCACTAGTCCAAGCATCTGTCCATGATCCGCCCCAAACTCCTCTTCTCCCACTGCGGTGTCCTCTATTATGGGCATGTCATCAGGATGTGATTCATCCTCGGATTCAATCTCTCGATCATCCAAGATTACCATTGCTCGCTTGTTTGGACATTGGCTTGCTATATGTCCCCATCCCTGACATGTAAAACATCTAATATCACGAGATCGAGTTGTAGAAGCCGATTTACCTTGGGAGGTCGTGGTATTAGTGGATGGTTTTGGCTCGGGCATGGCCTTGGAAGTGGACAAATTTTCTTCTTCCTTTGGGTTGGTCGTCCTCCAAGGTGAGACTGGTCTTGGTCGTGTACCACCCCTCGTTAGTTGTTTCTCCACTTTAATTGCCATATGTACCAGATCTTCTAATTCAACATAATGATACAACTCAATCGTGTTAGCAATCTCACAATTCAACCCATTAAAAAATCTAGCCTTTGTTGCCTCCCGATCTTCCTCTACATTGGCTCTTATCATAGCCATCTCCATCTCTTTGTAATATTCTTCCACGCTTTTATTACCTTGATGAAGACTTTGCAGCTTGAGGTATAAATCTCGATAGTAATGACTTGGGACAAACCGCCGCCTCATCACTCTCTTCATCTCATCCCAAGTTGCAATATGACGATCTCCATTCCGCCTCCTATTAACGTACAATTGATCCCACCAAACAATAGCATAGTCAGTAAATTCAATTGCAACAAGTTTTACCTTTTTCAAATCGGAATAGTTGTGGCAATCGAAAACCAACTCCATCTTCTTTTCCCACTCAAGATAGGCTTCGGGATCACTCCTTCCTCGAAAAGAAGGAATCTTCATCTTGATGCTTCCCAAATTGTTATCAACACAATCCCTAACTTCTCTAACTCGACCATGTCTTTCATCGCTGCCCATAGACATCCTATCAAGCTCCTCATCAACATCTTCAACTTCCCTTCTTGGCACCATGTTTCTCCTTGGTGCGTTTTGAGCAACTTGTGGCTGCCTTCATTGTGCTCTATCTTCTACTCTATCCAACCTCACATGTATTTGTTCTAATTCAGCCCTCATCAACTGTCTCATCTCCCCCATCAATGCTTGCATCTGCAAATTAGGGACTATGGGTTGTTGACCTTCTACATTGATGTCATCCTCTTGATTATGAGCCATGATTGAATTTCACTCCCTCACGTGTTTCACTTAACTCACTTGGCTTTTACCCTCTAATAATCTCACACACACTGTCTTTTACCACTCGTATTCTCCTTCAAGTTCCCTAGAACTAATCAAGAGTACCAAGATAGGCACTAAAGCAGCGTATTACTTTTTTTTTTTGAAATTTGATGATTTTTTTTTTAGACCTCTAAGACTCTGGAAACAAGGTTATAGAAAGAAACTTGAATAAAACTCGAAGAAGGAAACCTAGAAAAATAAGGAAAGTTGCAAAAACCCTATTCTAAAACACAAAAATGCCCAAAACTCATAGAAAACGTTAGAATTTGGCCCTAAGAGCGTGGTGGCCACAGCTTTGCTGTGGGTTATGCTCAGAACGTCGTTTCCCTTCAGAAAAGCTTGGCCACGAAGGCTAATTCAACAAAAACAAGTTTTTTTACTGTTCACTATTTTGCCTTTTTTTTTTTTTTTTTTCTTGAAGTTTCTTTTCTTTCTTGATGTTCTTTTCTTGATTTTCAGAAACAAAGACAATGAGCAAGTAACCAAGATTTCGAATTTAGAAACACAAGAAACCCTAATTCAAGATTCTAGGGTTTGGCCAATTGAAAGCTTAACAAGAAACGAAATTGAAAGCAAGAAAACAAAATTGAAGACACGACTCAAGAAACGGAGAACAAGACTTAAGACATGAAATTAAAAGAACAAGAACGAAATCAAGACACAACCAAGAAAACGAATTGGAAGCAAGACACAATCAAGAACTCAAAGGAATTAAAACCTAGACCTAGACTCAAGGAATTAACCAAGAAAAACAAGAAAAGGATAGGCAAACCTGATAAACCTAAGCTCTGATTACCAACTGATACGAACCTGGTCAACATGTGCCGAGACCCAACACCAAGATTGGTAAAACAAACCCAAGATCTTTCAAGAATGGATGGAACCGCGACCCTTTGCCTAGCAAGACAAGAACCTTGGTATAGTGAATATGATGGAAACCGTGACCCGTTGCTTAGCAAAGCAAGAACCTTGGTATGGTGAAGACGCCACAAACGGGGATGGAAATCCGCTTGATAAGTCAAGGTTGAACGCCACAAGGAATCCCTTGATAAGTTCGAAAGAGTCTCTTGGAGAACTCAAGGAGAATAATCTCACAATTTAATTTCAGAATTGTCTAACTTTATTATCACAAAAAGTGCCTTATATAGGTAATAACAAATAAGTATCCTACTTGGAAAAGG
Organism: Ehretia macrophylla; assembly: GCA_037974665.1. Taxonomy (NCBI): domain Eukaryota; kingdom Viridiplantae; phylum Streptophyta; class Magnoliopsida; order Boraginales; family Ehretiaceae; genus Ehretia; species Ehretia macrophylla. The sequence continues at coordinate 3,878,964 of CM075767.1, read as the reverse complement.
ACTCTTAAACCCTAGCCCAAGTAGGAAAAACGTGAATAGTAACTAGGTCAAAGGAAACAAACTTGGAGACCAAGAAAAGACTCCTATTTACTATTCACGTGAATAGTAACGTGAATAGTAACTAAAAAAGAAGCAAACTTGCAGCCCAAGAAAAGCTCCTTTCTAGTGTGAACACCTAATCTTGCAGCCCAAGAAAGTCTATTTCCTAATGTGAACACTTAAATTCATCCATTGGGAATTAAACTAAAACTGAAAACTAAAACTATGATAGAATTACAAAGAAATCAAATCTTGACTAAATCTTCAAATCTTCTTGAAACTTCTTGAAGAATCTTGAAGTTCTTGAATCTTGAAAATAGAATCTTGACTTGAATCTTTACTGAAAAATTCATCCAAATGGTGCAATGAATGTGGATGGCTGGTTCGCATCAGTCTGCCTCGGCTGCTGACTCTGACCAGCTGAGTAAGTCTGCCTCTGATATCCCTGACTCTGCATCTGATGAGGTAGTTTACTGGGCTGACTCGGCTCCCCAAACAAATCTGCCTCCCGTTTCTCATATCTCGCAGCCACCCTAACTGCTGCTGCATAAAAGGGATTATCCTGAGTAGATAAATTCAACAAAATATCGGGCCTAAGCCCTATAATAAACCTCTGAATCCTCTTGCTCTTTGGCTGCACTAAAGCTGGCACATAACGGGATAAGCGGGTAAAAGCAGCATCATATTGATCAACAGTCATACTGCCCTGCGTCAGAGAGATAAACTCTTGCTCCTGCCTCTCTATGGCTATCTCTGTGATATATTTCTCTAGAAACTCTCTTACAAATTCAGCCCAAGTACGTGGTATTGCTTCAGTTTCCCACCTAGATTTCACAATGTGCCACCATTGCTCAGCATCCCCATCGAGCAGAAATTTAGCACAAGCAACCTTCCTCACATCAGTGTACTCGAGACTAGTAAGAATTTTCTCAACCTTATTCAACCATCTCTTAGCTAACATGTCATCAGGCTCCCCAAAGAAACTAGACGGCCCATGGTGCAAGAATTTCTCAAGATAGTTACCACTACCACCCTCAACTCCACCTAGGCCCTATCCGGGAATACCTGCAGGTACATTACCTCCATATTTGTGCAATACCTATGCAATCTGACCAATTACTGTAGTTAACCGAGCATTAATTGTCTGCTGATCCACTTCTGCCTCCCCATCATTCGGATTCCTAGTCTGACGACGAGGCCCCATCTTGGATAACTAGAATGCAAAGTATTATGACAAGTATATATACACATAATCCATAGATAAACCACATAAACCGCTCAAATAAGTTCACATGGAATCATATAAGATCACACAAACACTTTATACACAAAAGATACAAATACGACACTTAATCATACTTTTCATTCCAAACTTTTCATATTCATACCAAACTTCACAGAAAACACTTCATATTCTCACGTCCATGCTAGCATGTTCTTTACCTAATTGATCATTCACTTAGTCAATCCAAGAAACACTTATTCACACAATTACACTTTCACATAATAGACCTCTACCCCATAGACCGAGAAACCTATCCCGGCTCAAGCATTCTATCTGATAACACCTAAATGTCACACCCCGACCCAACCCCACACCAAAAGGGTAAGTCTGGACCTGACAAACTAACAGTCCTCTGTATCGTGGACATTCTGGTTACCTGCAATCAACAAATAAAACCACAAATACAAAATAAACTTCAACAACTCCAACTCTAACTATTTTCCACCTTCAAGGCCATCCGAGCCTTAAGCAAAACAAGACATTATAAACCCATACAAGCATGCGATTAACAATCCTTGAATCTTTATCTTTGGTCCTCTACATTAACACCCAAGCATGAAACAAAACAAGAAGCAAAGTTATAAGTTATTACAGTCCACTACCATACAAGCCATATATTAGCCTAGCTATTACAACCCTTTAACACACCACATATATACAAGCCCATAGGCACAAAATAGAGCATAACATAAAGCAACAAAGTCTTCACATAATCTACAAGCACATTCCAACCTCAAGCAAGCACAAACAATCAAGGCAACTCCTCAATTTACACCTCCGTTTTCGCTCCCTCAACAACTATAAGCTGCGGATCTACCTTAGCACCTCCTGAAATACGCTAGCGAGGTATAAGCGAACACAATTGCCCAGTGAGGGATATATAGTCTACCGGGGCGTACAATGCAACAGTTAACACAAATAAAGCATTTAAACAACTAAAGAACAATGTAAATGACAAGTAACCACACATTAAAAGGATACGATTCTCTTTAACCCTAACACTCCAAAATTCACTTGATCTTCAATCATGAACCACAAACCTCGATCCACGAACCTCGATCAATGTGCCGGCATAAACTCCAAACACTCCAGTGGGTGTACTCCAGATGTACCTCGAAAATCCTATGACCCAATACCCCCTGGCAATCTCCGGACCAGGCGAGTGAGGGACTCGAGCACGGAGATCGAATATCCACTGGCAAGCCCGCTACCGCCCCGCCGATATTCAAATACATCCGCCCATGAACACTATGGTTGCGCAACCACTACGCAATGCACACAATCCAATGTCAATATAACAATAATATTAAGTAATAACACATAGGAGGGACAACAAAGTAGGTTGCCCTCGAAAACAGTTAAAATATAAGCATAATCATACAATTAACTAAATGAACAAAAGGGGTCAATAACATCTTTCTCACAAGACTTTATCAAAAGCTCACAATTACCTTAGAAATACATTTAAACACATAATAAGCATTTACAAGACCACAAATGTGCAAAACAACTAATTTCCCACTTTTTCCCTTTTATAACTTAAGCTATTTGATTCCAAATCGAGAGGCAAGGTTCTAGATTCACAAGAAAGCTATTTCATACTTCTAAATACACCTTATGACACCCCTAGGACCCTCGAAATTACCCAAATATCCACATTTATCACAAAAGCCCCGATCGCCTCTTTGTGTGTTTGTACTACACGTACCCTAACCGAAGCTCAACTGAGAGCTAGAAAAAGTATATCTAGCACCTACCTACTATAAGAATACCAATTGTAATGCCCAAACCAACCCAGATTTATAATACACCCGAAACCCCTTTCTATAAGTCGTTAATTTCGCGTTTTAACTAAGTTTCGAGCAATTAAACCTCACGAGGACTGTAATCTACCTTCATTAACATCTAAAGCACCTAATGGAAGCATTGAATCAATCTCAAAGGCTCAATTCATCAAACCCCTAAAAAATTTCACTATTCACTGCTCTATGATTAAACAACCGAATTTAACCGTTTAAAAAGCTAAACAATTACATAAACATAGTCTCTACAACATGTAGGTAACATATAAAGCAAGTTTTAATCAATTCATGAGCCAATAGTATCAAATCTCGAAATTGCATTTTATTGTCAAATATAGAATTCACGAAAATGATGCAAAATCCCTCACCCAATGTGCGTAGGAGCTAGTAGGAAGCTAGAAACCCCTTGAAAGTGCTTGAACCTAGCTTGATAGGGCTTGAAATGCAAGATTGATGAAGCAAAATCTCTCCCTTTTCTTCTTGGCTGCTATCGGGTTTAGGGGGGGGACAAAATGGGTATTTTATGAATTTTTTTTGAGCTTATTCTGTTATGTATGTGTATTATGAGGTAGATATGTTATATGTATTATGTTTTTGTGTGTGTGCGACAACAAAATGGGCCAAACTACTTGTAAAAGCTACTTAAACTAATCCAATACAATTAATCTCATTTAGCCCAACTAAATCTAATGTTATACTATTCACTCGATCCACTAAAACATTTTCTAAACGAGTGTTCCTAACACTAATTGCTCAAATGCACATTTTTCTCATTCCTCAAATAGATAATATAGTTTAGGAAAAATGTTAATTCAAAGATATTAAGCAGATGAAAAATGTAATGAGTTACTAAGAATATAACAAGTAAATGCACAATTAAAATGCACAAGCAGTGAATGCAACAGTTAATGGAAAGTACGGTAGTGATCTCGAACGTCACAGTAAAAGCATATATATACAACTATATATATGTATATATAAAAAAGAGATATACAAGATATACCTCTTGAAGATCTAAGCAAGGATGATGAAGAACCAAGCTCAAGCTTTGACAAATCCTCCCACAAGTGCAAGAGTCCTAGGTTGTTTACATAAGCTTGAATGAGTCTCCTTGATCAACCAAGATGATGTTCTAGCTTCTTGGTGATGTTGAACAAGCAAGAAGAAAAAGATGAGCAAAACAATTTTCTCCCTCTTTTTTTTTTTTTTTTTGATAGATCAGTGAATTTCATTGCCAAAAAAAACGAGGTACATGGTACAAAAAAGGATCAATGAACAAATCAAAGATTGGGAAAGACAACAAAAAAGAAATTACAAAGAAACCAACAATGAACCTACAAAGAAAACAGGGAAAACCCAAAACAACCATTAGACACGAAGATCATTAGAGCCCAAAGTCCTCTTAGCTCTAAAAATCAAAAGTGCCATCTTCTAAGTCTGGAGGAATATTCTGTCTATTCATGAAAGCATTAAAGGCCTTCGAGAGAGAAAGTTTCCATTCCTTACTGTGATACTTGGAGGATTCTCCTTTCTCCATATTGTTAAACTTCAAAGTACCTTTACCTTGAACTCGATCATTAATTTCCTTTGATGGACCTGAGCCTTTAGAAAAGGTAAATTTTTTCAATGCAGTTTCCTTTTGACCACGATGGTTTTCATTTTCCAGCTTGCTAGCAGTAGCTTCCGCATTTGCATTTTCATTTGAACTCAAAATCTCATATTGATTTTTGCTCAGGGTTTCAAAATTTTGGTTGCTGACCTGAGCACCCCGATTCTTGTTACGCTTTGTGTTCCGCTTCTTTTTACTACCATTTTGCCACTCCGAGTCTTTGGATTCCACAGCAACAGCAACAGGAGAATCAACACTATCATTGGTTATCGGAACATAGGTGGGACAATTATTAGAGCTATGACTAATAATACTACAGTGACTACATCTTTAGGGCTTCCAAGCATACTCAATATCGACTAAAGCAATGCTTCATTGCAACATTCAGCTCATCCTAGTCCACTTGTGAACCCGCGGTCACATGGTCACTTAGCCACAATTTCAAAAAAGGTTACTTTTGCTGTCAATCTCAATTCGGATATTCCTAGTGCTTCAACAGTGTTGACGCATGCTACTCAGAATAATCCAGCCATTGAAATTGCTCAAGATACCATTGTAAATCGTGTGGTGGGGTCCGTCCTCAACGAACCAGATTTTCCGTCACTGAATCCGGGGGATAAGGATACAAGAACTGTCCGAAGTGATGGAACTCAAAATTGGAAATCTTTTTTCTTACCCAAGAAACAAAGCCCGCTCAAATTGGACTTCTTTGAAACTGAAATTGTTGATGGAAAGAAAGTTGCCTCACCCCTAGCGGAAGTCTTCGATCAAGGTGCTGAAGTTTGGAGAAACTGTCTTGTCGGACAGTTCATCGGTAAACCTCCACCTTTTTTTCTTATTCAACGAGTTGTTGACAATCAATGGAAAAGGTTTGGAACTGTGGAAATTCAATCATTAGAAAATGATCTCTACATCTTTCGATTTGATTCTGAGGAGATTTGTGATAAGGTGCTTGATGAATTGTGGCATGTCAACCATAGGCCACTATTATTGCAAAAATGGGAACCGAATACTCAACTTGTCAACTTGACTTGTGATAAAGTCCCTATGTGGCTACTTTTGAGGAATGTTCTGCTTGTTCTTTGGACTCAACATGGGCTTAGTTATGTTGCGAGCACTATTGGTTATCCTCTTCAGATGGATGTGAAAACAGCTTCAAGATCACATCTTGGATACGCTCGGGTTTGTGTGGAGATGAATCTGAATGAAGCACTTCCTAACGTGACTTATGCTAAACTTCCAAATGGTGGAACTCTTGTTATTGATATTGAGTATTCATGGAAACCCTCAAAATGCTCTTCTTGCAAGCTTCTAGGGCATTTTGCTTCTTCTTGCCCTTCTGCACAACCTCAACAGAATGTGCCTTCAACACTCCCTCTAGAGCCTAATGTTACTCAGACTACTGTTCTAGAGGAACCAAATCGGAATGAGTGGACTGATGTTCGCAACTGCAGAAAGAAGAAAAAAACTGGCAAGACCAACAAGAGACAACTTGAAACGAATGTTTCCAATGATAACAAGGAACAACCTCGCTCATCCACTACCATCACCACATCGGCTCCGCCTCCAAAGAGTATCCCTTCCAACTTGGCCTCTAAGGACTCCCATAACAAGTTTGAAAGTCTTCAAGGTTACAATCAGTTGTTGATGGATCCGTCGACCTCCTATGATGATCTCCAAACATGCATTCGCAAGTTACAATCTGGGGAACAAATTGACGCAAGAAAAAAGCCGAAGGGTCTTCTCTACCACCCTGGTTGATTTGTTTTGATTTGTTTCCTTTGATTTTACTTGTTTTTTTCTTTTATGACTTTGATCCCTAGTTGATTTTTCAACTATGACTCTTTGTTGTAATCTGGTCTTTGACCCACCTTTGTACTTTCATTCTTTAATGAAATCGTTTTTTCGCTGACTTAGCAAAAAAAAATTATCGACTAAAGCAATCTGTCCATTACGAAGTTTCACTTTGGTGGTATCCTTAAGAGGCTTCTCGAGATTAACTTCAATACAAACTTGAGCATATCGAAGATGACTCCTAGAGGCTACTACATAATCCATTTGTAAAGGATATCCAATAGTACTGGCCACATAGCTCAAACCAGCTCTTGTCCAAAGCGAAATTGGAACATTTTTGAGTTTCATCCACAATGGAACTCTATCAGCTTTGAAGTCAACAAGTTGGATAACCGGATCCCATTTACGTAAGAGAAGAGGCCTGTGATTGACATGCCATAATTCTTCCAGAACAATGTCACAAATGGAAGAATTCTCGAAACTGAACACATACAGTCCTTTGTCTGTAGATTTAATATTCACATGCCCAAACTTCTTCCACTGATTGTTAACCATAGTCTCAATAAGAAAAAATGGAGGTGGTTTACCAATAAATTGGTCAATAAGACAATTATCCCATAAGATATTACCTTCATCATAAACCTCTTTGGGGGGGGCAAGCAGTTGGTTCTCCATCTTCATCATTTACGTTAGAGGGGAAAAAGTCCAGCTTGAGCGAGCTTTGAAGATTACCAACAAAGAAATCTTTCCAATTTTTCTGTGAAGGGGGAATTTGGCTGCCCTCTTTTACAGAATCATTCTATTGTCGTGGCATATGTTGCTGAGGAGTATCAGTCTTCGCTTTCTGAGTAGAAATACTCGTAGATGCATGATGAAGAGTAGGGAAGTTATCCAAAAAAGACTTATCAGAATGGCCATTAACTGGAGTAGGGGGAGTAACTCCCTCAAAAAATGAACTAATATGATCTGTTGGTGAGAGGGGTAAAGATTCGTCCAAAGATGCATTTGAGTAGATATGATGCAGAAATGGACTGGAAAGCCAAACATTTGAATTACCATGAGCCAATTCAGATGGTGGGGAATCGTGTTCCCTAATTTGTCTAGCATCGGCTGAAGAGAAAGAATCCAAAGCTTGCCCATCTGATATGGCAAGGTCAGCATTAGCATGCTCACTAAAGTTGGTGTGAGTTTGAACTCCGTGTGAATTGGACTTCAAAGAATTATTCAATGCAGGCACGACATCCCCATGTGTTGATGGACCCGCCGAAAGTAAAAGATTTTTTTCCTCAGCTTGACCAGAATTCTCGTGCACACGAGTGGGATTACCAGAGGGACCCACGATATTATTGGTACCACCAAAAGTTTCTCGCATCTCACGTGGTATGGCTGTACTGTTTGACTTATTAGAAACAGCATAATTATTTCTTCCACCAAAGGTGTCCAAGGGCCCACCATTGAAATTGGATCCCGCTGAATTATTTTTGCCATCAAAGTTGTCCAAATCATGTGGGCTAGCACCAATGTTTGACTGTTCTTGGCTGGGAAGAGCAATGCAATTCGGGCTAGTACCAAGTGGCTTAGGAGTTGTACCTTGCACGGAAACAGCTTCTGTAGAAATCAAGGCAATCGTATTTGTTGCATGAGTATTCAAATGATGATCTTCTTTCTGATTGTCGGGCAAAGAAATCTTGGACTGAATATCATTGAATGCACGTTCTAATTCAAGACTGGAATTAGATCTTTCACCATGCGCATTAGAGGAAGAAGTGAGATCATCACCTTCACTAAGATTGCCCAGTAATGACGAATCAGGGATCAGTCCCATTGCTGAAATGGAGTCAATAACAAGTTGGTGTTCCTTGTTAGAAACTGAGGAAGAGGAAAAATCACCTGATTCAGAAATAGAAAATTCATCATCTTCCCCTTGAGAATTTGAACATGAATTTTCCAGAACTTGAGCAGGTTTCGATGCAAGAGTAGCCTAAGCTTTGGCTTTAAGCCTAGCGCTGGACCTAGAGGAGGTAGAAGGTTCCCTCTTTTTCTTTGGCTGGGCATTTTTTTTACAAGGAGCAAAAGAGAGAAGATGCAATCTTATATCTTGCTTTTGTATATTGTATGTAATGTATATTGTGTAATATCTAGAAGACAAAAGATAGTAGATTATGACACACTTCACAATAGCCACTCATCTTGTCTTGTTTTAGTCCAAGCCATTCAATTCAACAACCAATGGATAAGATACTGATGTGGAGCTTTCTTAGCCAAGCATTTGGCATCTTTCAATATCAAGACTATTATGTACATATACATATCAAATACATATAGATACTTAATTACTCTTGAATACGTACAATTAATTTAATCTAATCACCTTAGTTTAAATTAAGGAAACAATTTTTCGTAATTGTACTTTTGCCCCAACACTTTAAATAATTACACATTTGGCCGATTACCAATTAATAGCCGACATTAAACAACGTTAATATTTTAATGTATCTCAACCAAATATAAGTTTATCCGAAACTCATTCATTTATGCTTTATTGTGTGTGACTCTCTAGATCCACTGCCAGGGAACATTAAACGACTTTAATATATTTCGGGAATATCTCCGCTATTCCCAAAATACCCTCACGTTCTAGAGTGACGTCTAGCAACGTTTCAAGACAATTTATATGGCAATGAAGTCAAACAGGTGAATCTATTTATAGTCACAAATTAACATACAGTTTAATCCTTCTATTAACATATCCCGGTCGAGCAAAGACCATGAAACGATTAAGTCTATAAACTCGATAACGATTGATACGAACCTTTCAAGAATGGATGAAATCGCAACCCTTTGCCTAGCAAGACAAGAACCTTGGTATAGTGAATATGATGGAAACCGCGACCCGTTGCTTAGCAAAACAAGAACCTTGGTATGGTGAAGACGCCACAAACGGGGATGGAAATCCGCTTGATAAGTCAAGGTTGAACGCCACAAGGAATCCCTTGATAAGTTCGAAAGAGTCTCTTGGAGAACTCAAGGAGAATAATCTCACAATTTAATTTCAGAATTGTCTAACTTTATTATCACAAAAAGTGCCTTATATAGGCAATAACAAATAAGTATCCTGCTTGGAAAATGACTCCTAAACCCTAGCCCAAGTAAGAAAAACGTGAATAGTAACTAGGTCAAAGGAAACAAACTTGGAGACCAAGAAAAGACTCCTATTAACTATTCACGTGAATAGTGACGTGAATAGTAACTAAAAAGGAAGCAAACTTGCAGCCCAAGAAAAGCTCATTTCTAGTGTGAACACCTAATCTTGTAGCCCAAGAAAGTCTCTCTCCTAGTGTGAACACCTAAATTCATCCATAGGAAATTAAACTAAAACTGAAAACTAAAACTAGGATAAAATTACAAAGAAATCAAATCTTGACTAAATCTTCAAATCTTCTTGAAACTTCTTGAAGAATCTTGAAGTTCTTGAATCTTGAAAATAGAATCTTGACTTGAATCTTTGCTGGAAAATTCATCCAAATGGTGCAATGAATGTGGATGGCTGGTTCACATCAACGATACAAACATCTAATAGGTGGAATGAGAGATGACATTCATGGAAACACTTTTCCATCTTTCATTCCCTGGCCAGGGTCTTCCTCATTCAACAACCGAAATTAGATAGCATAGGATATTGCCTCACAATGAAGGTTAATAGATCCTTTCTCGATAATTACCTGTCAACCACTACACCATAAAGATAATATGCAAGAGGACGTAACTCATCTTGACAAATCAAAGACGAGCATTGTCCATGCATTAGTATTAAATTCCCGATATATGTTACAACCATAATTTTTCAAGTCTAAGGATTACATGTACATTTGCAACAAATAACGAGCTATTAATACGAAATCATGTATCTTGTTATTCACGTCACATTCAATGATCTATTCTACTAATAATCATTCACATGATTGCTAATCACATCATATGGCTTATGGTTCACCATCCTTTATCATTAATATCCAATATCAATCAAAGGTAACAATCCATGTGATAGTCCATAATAGATTATTTTAGTCCCGATCAAATAATCTAAGGACTACGAATAACTTTAGATATTTTTCATATACAAATGAAATACGCCAAGATATTCTCAACAACTTTTAGAATATATTTCCTTTATGAAGATATCATGGGGCACATTCATATAATTGAAAGCAGAGAATGTGAATATCATTAAAATGTCATTGATTGTTAAAACAAGTTTACATTAAAATGCCCGAGATAGGTCATCAAACTACAAAGCATTAGGGCATATCACTAACAACTACTACATCTAGTTTAAAGGTTGCAACCTTATGCTTCGCATTCACATTTGTATCGCATTTGCATTTAACACATATCATGCATTCACGACATTCGAGAAGACAGCAAAGTAGGTTGTCCCTCCAATCACATTTAGCACATAATCACATTTAACATTTAATAACATATTTGTTAGGTAACAAAGTAGGTTACCCAACCATTTGAAACACCTTTAACATTTAGACAACATTTAACCAACACTTTAACTTTATAACAACACATAACCACAAGCATTTAGTAACCCCTTTCATAACCAACAAGGTAACACATATACCCAAGAATTTACTTTAGCAACCTAAGAGCAAAACATTAGCAAAACTAACCTTAAAACAAGGTTAACAAGCAAAGTACACAAAATGTACCATTGCTGGAATTTTTTAAAAATTCACTAAAATGTCACCAAAATTCACCAAAATTACACCTAAGCCATGAAATTAAGTTATAAACATATATATGTATATATACAAGAATTTAGGAAGCATTTAAGTATTAAAATCACAAAAAGAGCACTGTTCACCTTTGCTGGAAAATTTTCAAGCAACCTAACATTTCACAAAAACTCATCCATTCTTGTTTCTAAGCCACTAAATCATGTCATAAACATATATGTATACATATGAACTCTATATTTAAGCTAGGAACAAGATTTGAACTCATATCTAGCTTCAAAACTCAATCTATAACACATTTTAGCCAACTAAAACATTTAATGGTTCAATTAAACTATAAATTATATATGTTTGTCTCGAGACCCTATCTAGCAAGAAACATATGCAATATCATCATATATAACAATAATATGCAATCTCATAACAAAACCTCAACTTTAATCTTTAAGATTCAAAATCATCTCACCTTTTGTGGTTAAAAATGCTAGAAATAAGTAGAATGCAGCTAGGAAAAGCAAGTTCTAGCTCCAATTTGAGTCCAATAGCTTCCTTCCTCCTCCTTCTTCTTCAAAAATTGATCAAAACCTAGGTTGAGCACTATTCCCCTCCTTTCCTCTCCTTGGCCAATTTTGGCTTCTCTTTTTCTTTTGTTTTGTGTTTTGTTGTGTAATGTTAAATAAGTGGTCTAGTCTTGGTCAAAGAGTCAATACAAAATCAAATGCCAAGTCAAATGTACTATTTAGTCTAGGCAAAACATATAATGGTCAATGCAAGAATGAGGTTAAGTCAAATGGTCAAATAGTCATGTCAAATATGGTAGACAATTATCTTTAAAGGGTTAAATGACCACTAAGGCAACTTTTTACCTATAATTACAAGTATGTCATAGTCTACCAATTTAAATGAAATGCCACTTTAATTACAATTACATGCTACTAAAATCCACATATCACATTCAAATAATCATTTAAGCAATGAAATGCACATATTACTTCAAATAATAATTATAACAAATAAATGCACATAGATTTCACACTTGGGTCTCACAGATTTCCCTTCTTTTTTTTAGCACCAAGAGGTGGGGGGTTTGGATGTTATCATTTTTTCAACAAAATTAAAACTCACATCCCCAAAACCTCAACAACTCTTCATCAAACATTTAACATTTCAATTTCTCATCCCCTCAATCTCTTCGGTTTTCTTTTTTTTTTCAATTATACTTACAAAAGAAAATCCAACAACAACAAAAAATATATAGATATAGATAGCTATAATATATATATATATATATATATATATATAATTGAAAAAACATTAGAAAACAATCACAACATTATTTTAATATCAAGAAAGTACACAAATTACATTGAAAATAAAGATTATAACAACAACAATCACCATGATAGGATTATTTCCTAAACTAAAAAATGCATCGGCATTTCTTATTTTGACTCAACCACGCATATGATCCATTTCAATGGTAAGGTACACAATTGAAAGGAAGAAAACAAGCATGCACCAAAATACGAATACAACGACGAAGAGTTGATCATTTATAATAGGCTCAAACACCACCATTTTTTTCAAACTCAAATAAATGATCGCAATAAAGAAGATAAATTTTTTTTAGAGAGGAGATGGAGGCAGCGATGAAGGAGAAGAAGAAAATTGAGGGGAAGAAGAAAAGAGGTAGGGTTTTAAAACCCCTCTGCTCAGGTGGACCGTGCTTGGGCACGAGTTGCGCCATGCGCAAGCGCGATCATTCCCATTTCTTTTTTTATTTTTATTTTTTTTGAAAAAGAAAAAGAACAACAAGAAACATTCTGAAGATGTAATCTTCCTCAAACCCATTTTCAACAAGATAATTTTTTTTATTTTTTTTACATAAAGATAAAAACATTGGTACAAAAGAAAAAAATATATGGACCATGCATTGAGGAATTATCAAAAAAAAATATATATATACACTCGAAAATAACTAGGACATATTAGAAAGAGAAAATAAATGAAAGATTTACATACACACATTCATAAAATATCTTCCACAATTACATCAAACTTTCAAAAAATTAGAAAATACTTCTAAAAATTACATGATAATACAAAAGGAAAGAAATTAAACACTTCACATTCTTCCGATTCAACTGATAGAATTTCCAATCTTGATCAGGATATAAACAAGGTAGTGAAGAATGATGCTTGCACACTCAACGATTATTACAACATGAGTAAATTCGTCATCAATCTGTTGAACGGCTCCTATTTTTTGTGATGAAAAAAAATAAAATTGAGAGATTTTTTTTTTTGAAAAGGAAGATGGTGCGGCGGTGTGAGAAGATAAGAAAAGAAGAAGAGATTAAATAGGGAGGAAGAAAGGGTTAGGGTAAAAATAATTTTACCTAGGGTTAGGGTAAAAATAATTTTACCTAGGGTAAAATTATTGTTTTGTGAAAATAATGAAATTATTCACTACCCAGACCATTTAGTGTGAGGCTCTGGACTCAAAGACAAAAATTATTTTATTAACTTGCCTTTATTCGTTTGTATTAAGTGATTTTTTTCTTGCTATTCGAATTAAAACGTGTTTGCATTGCATTTAAAGTAAGAGGAATTAGTGACTAATGGAAGTAGATTATAAAGCCATTAGCAAAATAAGTACAATTTAGTTGGCAATTACTACAAGAGAAGCCCAAGATAGTTTGTGGGCCTAATTTAGTTTAAATTGTGTTTGGAAGCCCAATTAAGCCTTATAATAAACAAAGCAAGAAACAAAAGCACAAGAAGGTGCTAGAATTGGTTGAAAGAAGGAAAAAAAAAAAAAAAAGAAAGAAGAGAGAGGTAAGACCGAGAGGAAGAAAGGAGAAGAAAAGAAGAGGAAGAAGAAGAAAAGAGGAGAAAAGAGTGGTCTTGGGCTCAAGCTCTTGCTATTTTGTGCAATTTCTACAAGCTAAGGTGAGGGGATTCATGAATTTATGCATAATTCTTTTTTTTTTTTTTTTTTTTTTGCTGGGTCAGCAAGAATGGATTTTATAAAAGATGAATAAAGATTACAGGGAATATACAAGCCCGTAGGCAATCAAACATGCGTGAATAAATCACCACATGAAACAGAAGGTAAAAACAACAAATTGCACACAGGCAACAATAAAATAAAAGAAATGAAAAGAAAAACTAAGTAAAAATAAAGCAAAGTTGCACGCAGGCAATACTAAAGGAAAGTAATCCAAATCAATAGATGCAATGATTTCTTCCTTAGGAGATGGAAACGTAAAAAATCCTTGAAAAATATTATGTAAGGAAGATATCCAATGAAGCACGCGCCACAAAATGGCGATTGAAATATGAGTCCCTGAAACCGCTTCCAACTTTTGTCTTTGTAAGTACTTCTTCTTTATTGTTGGAAAGGATTTCTTCTTCAGTAGCAGCAGTATTCTCGAAAAGTCTGTTGTTCCTTTCTCTCCAAATATGGTAAATAGAAGCACAGAAGAGCAACTGGAACATGTATTCCCTAATGTTTCCTTTACCTACAAAAGATTGATGAAGCATTATAATATCAGAAAATGAATACATATTAGCATCAATATAAAGTAATTGCAAACCTCCCTTCCAGATTCTTTTTGTGAAGCAGCATTCAAAGAATAAGTGATCCTGTGTTTCTGGGCCTTGATGACAAAAAATGCAATGAGCATGGGAGATAGTGCCCCAACAAAGAAGACGGTAGCGAGTAGAAAGGCGATCCAGGCAAGCAAGCCAAGCAATGAAACTGTGACGGGGATTGTTGCGAGTGAACCAAGTGATGGAAGACCAATTAACATAAGGACCTCTATCTCTGATAAAGTCCCATGCTTTACGAAATGAGAATGAGCTACCAGTTGTAAGCTTCCAAGTAAACGTATCAGGACAATCACGACTAGTAGTGGGAAGATAGGTGGAAGGGTCAAGACTAGCAATATCAGGAGGGTGAAAAGGCCAGTTCCAATTATTATTGATAAACACATCTGAAACTTTTGCATTCCAAGAAGGGTAGAACACATCAATCCCAAATAAATCGAATATCGTGCCAAAAGAAAGTGTTGTTGCCATTACCAATTTTGTGAGAAATAAGCTCTTTGACAACTGGTCTCAACTGAAGAAGTTTTCTCCAAGTCCAGCTGGTGTCAACAGGAATACTCATAGTCCAAATGCATTTGTCTTTGATGTGATTGTTCCAAACCCAACGACTCCAGATAGTGCCTCTCATAGAGTACATCCTCCAAAACAACTTCATAAAAGCAGCACGATTGACTTCATCAAGGGATCTAAGACCGAGACCACCTTCATTGAAAGGCTTGCAGATCTTGTTCCAAGCAACTTTAGGGCCAGTACCTCTCCAGAGGAAAGCAGCAAATTTTCTCTCAATCTCAACAAGAATGCTTTTAAGGATAAGGAGAACCGAAGCCCAAAAGAGGTGCAAGTGGTTGAGAACAGACTTGATGAGTTGAAGCCTTCCAGCAAAAGTGAGCCAGTTATGGGTCCAATGATCAATTCTGTTCGAGATTTTATCAAGCGAATTTTGACAATCTTGCTTTCTTGTCCTATTTATTTTGGTAAGTTTATATTTGTGTAGTAGAATGATAGTCCGAGCTAAGATAGATCATGCTAAGTTAATAGTGGTGTGGAAAATGTAAGATGCATGTATAATATACCTTGTAAAGTTAAAGTCTTGGTGTATTTGTTGTTGATGATTGTTGCATGAGTAATTGAAAGGTGTGAAGTTTAAGTGTTCGTTTAAATGCTAGAATGAATGATCTAACTTAACCTAGGTGGTGTAACACCTATTCACACGCTAAAACAAGCAAAATAGAGGCTAAATGAAGGACCAACTGCATTGTGTGTATGTGATAGAGCCGGTTGTCCAGTTCCAGCGCTGGCTGGTTGGTCAGCCGCTGGTGAGCTGCTGCAGGCAATGGCGCAGCCACTAGGCAGCAACTGCTATGCTCCTTCCTTTTTCCCCACGTGCCATTGAAATGCCCCTTTTACTAGTCTAAGTCATGCTTGAATTTAACTTGTAATTGTAATTGAGATTCTAGTTGAAATGATCATTTTTTTGTGTTGTTTTACTAGCTTGTTGAATACTAGAATGGTTGTTAAGCTAATCTCAAGTGCATATCCTTAGCTATTGAGAAAATGAGAAAATGAGCGAGTTAGTAGTTTAATTGGTAGTAGTGCTTGATATTAGCTTGTAACTTCTTGGTTTCTAGTGGTACTCTTGCTTGCTCATGACTTAATTGGTTAACCTTATTAATGAAAGTTGTTACATGAAGTTAGAGCTTGTTTTGTTAACGATAAGTGCGTGAATGCTCATGAGTTATATTGGTTGCTTAAATGTTTAAATGCATGAGTTAATTGAATTATCAATTGTAAATGCTTCATTGGTTATATTGTTTACTTGAATGCTTGAATGCTCGATTGATTAAATTGTTTATATTACTTGATAAATGTTTAAATGCTCAAGGGGCAACCTACTTGGTTGTCCTCTCATTTACGTGTTTATCGATAAATCGCTTTATTGAATATTTAAGTGCTTTATCGAGTGTTATCAAAGGTTGCAACCTTTTATCGAGGCACAGACGTGTTATGCCTTTACTGGGCGGCAGCGGGCTTGCTAGTGGTTGGTTGCATAACCTCCACGTCCTATTCTCTCATTTGTTTGGTCGGTGAAGGCCTTGGGGTGTTGGGTCGTAGGTTATCGAGGTACATCCGGAGTACACCCACCAACATTATAAGGGGTTTATCGCTATCACTATCGTTATTGCAAAAGGAGCAAAGGAAGTGGGAGTGATAAGGATAGAAGGAAATCGTATTCTTTTCTCGAGTGTTTATATAGTTTCATAAAGCTTGATCGAATGCTTATTGCTTCATGTTATCGTGTGTTGTCTATTTCAAGTTTATCTATTGTTGTTACATATTACTTGGCTTTAATGTTCGCTCGTTGTCTTCGTGTCTTGCTAATACTCATATATTGTCTATATCTTCTTTAATACCTGATACTTGACTTATGTGCATTAACGGAAAGGATTTACAAAATCTCTCGTACTTTTCCCCCCTCACTGAGCACGTAGTTGCTCACCCCTTTTTTTCAACAATTTCAGGTAGTGCAAGGTAAATTTGAAGTGTTCGCAAGTTGTTTTGGTAAATTAATCTAGGCTCAATATTCATGATTATCTGCTTCTATACAAGAGGTTAAGTTACAAGCATTAACCTAGTCAATTAACTTAGCCTATTAAAATCCCGATTACTAGCTCTGATGTAGGTGTCGTTCCATCCTTTGTAAGGATCTGTCCTTGCAACCTAGCGTAAAAGGTTTGTTTCAACTAAGCAATCAACTTCTCATTTCTAGTATAGAAACTATGGTCTACTTAAAAGCATTACTTATAGTCCTTTGGAATCTTTTAAATTTGTCAAGCTATTTGATTCTCTTTTAAAACATGGATACATGGCACGAAAGTAAAGCTAACATAACATCTACTTAAAAGCATTACGTTATGAAAGACAATAATAATAGTAAAGCAATCATACATCTACTAAAAAAACATTATGTATGAAAGACATTACTGAATTAAAACAAGCCATGTATTGCATTTAAAGCTTATAATCTGAATCCGAGCTCGTATATTAAAAGACTAACATTTACAATATTCTCCCCTAGATATCAATCTACTCATACATAAATGAATACGAGTTATGTAAATAAAAGAGAGTCAAGAAAGGTTCCCCCGTATCGACGAATGCGTATTTCTGATCCATGAAATTTGAGCAAAGGTCCGACGCAAAGTAACTATTCAGACGAAGCTAATTTCCCCCGAATAAGAACTACTAGGGATGAGTTTCCCTCGAATAAGAGCTTTCCTATTAAAAGCTATTCAGCCAAAACCTCCCCCGGATAATAACTACTAGGGTCGGACTTCTCCCCTAAAAGTAGCTATTCGGGCCAAATTTTCCCGAATAAGAACCATTTAGGTGGGATTTCCCCTGTATCCTACTAATTAACTACAACTAACACTAAAAACTAACTTGAATTAACTCAAAAATTGATTAAAAATAACCAAAATCCAAAATTAATTACAAAATTCGGAGGGAGAGGGGGCTATTTATCGACAAAATTTCAGAGGTGCGTTCGAGCGGGCCTCTGCTGCGCCAAATTACACCGCACAACGTGGCGCTTCCAGAATCTTCTGTAAGCGCGCTCAAGCACCAAGACTACATGCTCGATCTCCCATCTGCTCTATCGCTGAATTTCTGCCACGTGTCTTCTTCTAGAAGTTGGTAAAATTTTCCATGTAGGGCTCTCAAGCGCCAGGAGGGCACGCTCGAGTGCCCTTGTGTTGACTTTCTGGGCTGGAATTTTGACTTTTGACCGGGCTTTGACCAAGCGTTGACCGAGGCATTTTCGGGCTATTTTCAGCATTCCGAGTCTGATTACGCGCTGGTTTTGGCCAAATTCCAACTCTAAAGACTCCATTCTTTCACTGGTTCTCGTGTTTTCCCCATTCTTCACTTCTTGACATGTATTTTGGATCGTTTTGAGTCTGAACTTCTACTTTCTGGTATTCTCCTACATTGTATCAAAAATATCAAAGTATTGCAATTATTCCTAAGTTAAGATGCAAATATAGTACAAATATCAAGTTTTGAGTGCTGCAAATACAATCACATCAATATCCCCAAACCTAAACCTTGCTTGCCCTCAAGCAAGACTGTCTTTAAAACAGATGTGAAAGTGAATTTTGCAGAATTTTTACAAGTCAAAAACATATGAAATAATCTAACCTATCTTTTTGTCAAATATTTTCCAAATATGACACATGAGAAATTCAATCTACTATCTTAAACCTATTCAGCAGTTAATGACAAACATGATAAGAGAAACTTGTACGAAGTTTTCTCAAATAGGTACTCTTATTGTAAATCGACTATTGATAGCTTCAGAGTACATATTTAGAAGTAAACTAAGCAGATTAAGTTCATGCAATTCTCAACTTTTAAGTTATGCAAACAGATTGGACCTTGATATTCTAGCCTACATTTGTAATCAAACTCTTGATCATGCCTTAACCCTTTAACATTTGCCAGAAATATAAAAGTACAATTTACATTATCTCTATATAGTGTTCAGTTTCCTTTGCTTTCTGGATATCCCATGTAGCGGGCTTTAAGGCCAACAATCCCCCGCCATTATGACAGAGGTTGCCAGGTTTTAAAGAGACCCTACGTGCCTTAATCACTGGAGATATCCAGGCTCGAAACCTTATACTATAGCACATATCCCAAATTACAATGTCTAGGATAGTGGTGCTTAGAGATTTACAACATATTTACACCAAAAATTTATTCAACAGTAAAGGTATGTACAACTCTTTTTTCTTTTTCTGTTTTTTTCATTGTTTTCTTTGTTTTTGTTGTTTTTTTTTCTTTTTTTTTTTCAGAGTGTACATACAGAGAGAATAACATAACATATTGTACAGACATGGCATAAGAGTTCAGGTTTCAATCACAAGGAGTTCTCATAACAAACGGTAATCCTATCTCAGTCCTTTCATAATCCATAGCTATCAATTGAAGAAACGAAGAACAACTAGGTTTACTCATGAATACAATACCCCAAAGTTTTTCTTATAGAGTTTCCTCAGAGTTTTTCACAACAAAGCTAACAACACAGGTTCTCAAATCATCTAAATCATCTTCTTTAAACAGGTAAGATAGCAAACTACTCTTCTCATGAACAAAATGGTGTATTTCTTGCATATTTTGAAAAATATTATCATGAAATATACACACCCCCACACCGAAACTTTGCTTGTCCTCAAGCAAATAGCAATGTAAGACAGTGAGAGTGTAATATGCAAGTAATAACATAATGACAAATACTACATCCCCAAACCTATGATTTGCTTACTCTATAGGGCATGTTGATCAGGTAAAAAGGAGAATGTAGTAAGGAAATATATCACCTATTGTGAAGCATTTCTATGTTGATGTCAAAGCTTTTCCACTAACTTTTGCCAAAAGATGTATTATTCTGCAATTAAAGATTAGTAAACAAAGCATTTTACAGATTATCATCAACACAACAAAAATAATAGTTAATCTATACAAAATAGTATAAGGGATGGGGGTCAAAAAGAATTACGGTCAAGGAATAAAACTAAGACATAAAGCAAATAAATAAACTACCCAGACCATTTAGACTCTTTTCTGGGGTTCTAGAGTTGATACTCCTACAAAGACTAGCTCTTCCAAAGGTATAAGTGCTCACGACATCAAGTGTTTTCCTTCAGCACACTTAAGGCCAAAGCCAGTTCCACAAGGTCAAGGTTTATTACAATGGGGTTTTACGTCATAGACGTTACGTCTGGTGTATGGTCACACTCCTAACTACCTTATCAAGTAATACCCAACAGACCCAAACTACATTAAGTTGGTGGAGTAGCTCACACTATAAGACAGAGTTACACAATTAAGCTGACTGCACACAGAAACGTACAGTGACCACTAGTATAATAACACTGGTACCTTTATGATTGTTTCTCAGGGCTTAAAACCCAAACTACCTAAAGTTGGAGAAAGATTCAAAAAGTACATGTAACGACATAATTTAAATAAATATTTACACAAAAGAGCACTAGGTTGTCTCCTAGTAGCGCTAAGTTTAACGTCTTCAGCCAGACAGTTGTGCTGAGTTTAATTCCACAGCTTGGCAAATTCACTTTTATGGAAGGTATTCAAGGTCCAAAAGTTCAACGGATTCAACTTCATGAGGGAATACCTTAGGATCGAATTTATGCTTTAGTCTTTGTCCTTTGACTATAAGGACACGCCCATCTGTGGGATCCTTAATTAAGATAACTCCAGAAGGATATGCTTTAAGCACTACATAAGGACTATCCCACTAGAGTTAAACAACCAAACTTTATTAGAAGGAGAGAAAGTTTTTCTTAGAATAGATCTATCATGAATCCTCTTCATTCTCTCTTTGTAGAGTTTGGCATTCTCATAAGCTTTGAACCGAAGCTCTTCCAGTTCACTCAACGCCAATTTTTTCCCTTCACCTGCCTGTTGTAAGTCAAAGTTCAGGGCCTTAATAGCCCAATAGGCTTTATGCTCTAGTTCAATAGGAAGGTGGCAAGCTTTAATGTATACCAATATATACGGGGACATGCCGATGGGAGTTTTAAAAGTAGTACGGTAGGCCCATAATGCGTCTTGCAAACGACTTGACCAATCTTTTCGATCGAGCCCAACCATTTTTTGAAGTATTGACTTGATTTCCCTATTCGACACCTCCACTTGATCACTTGTTTGTGCGTGGTAAGGCGTTGCTATCTTGTGGTGGATTGAGTATTTTCTTAATAAGGCTTCGAGTGTCCTGTGACGGAAATACTGTCCACTGTCACTAAGAAGAACACGTGGCACCCCAAATCGAGAAAAAATGTTCTCTTTAATGAACTTGACCCTGACTTTGTGGTCATTGGTTCGGGTTGCTACAGCTTCTACCCATTTGGACACATAGTCCACACCAACAAGAATATAAGTATAACCTGAGGAAGGAGGAAAGGGACCCATGAAGTCTATACCCCAAACATCGAATATTTCACATATGAGGATGGGTGTAAGGGGCATCATGTCCCTTTTTGAGATAGAGTCAGCTTGTTGACATTGTGGGTAATTTTACACACTTGCTGGGCATCTTTGAAAAGAGTGGGCCAGAAGAACCCACACTGTAGGACTTTGGCATCTGTCTTTTTTCCTCCAAAATATCCACCACATGCTTCAGAGTAGCAGAACTGGAGAATGCTATCAGTTTCGTCCTCATGAATACATCTCTTAATGACTTGATCGGCACAAATCTTGAAAAGATAGGGATCTTCCTAGATAAAGTACTTGACTTGTGCCATGAATCGTTCACTTTCTCATTTACCGCAGTGAGTTGGAATCTCTTGGGCAGTCAGATAGTTTACTAAGTAGGCATACCACAGGGTCTTATGTGAGACAGCAAAAAGTTGCTCGTCAGGGAACGTATCTTTGAAGGGCAAAGTGTCAATAGGAGAATCACGTACCAAACGTGATAGATGATCGGCAACAGAGTTCTCGCTTCCTTTTTTGTCCTTAATCTCAAGGTCGAACTCTTGTAGGAGTAATAGCCAACGGATTAAACGGGGCTTTGTATCCTTTTTAGTCAGTAAATACCGTAAAACCACGTGGTCTGTGTAGACTATTACTTTGGATACTAGGATGTAAGATCTGAACTTATTCAGGGAGAAGACTACAACTAGCAATTCTTTTTTAGTGGTTGTATAATTTTTTTGAGCTTCATCTAAAGTTTTGCTAGCATAATATATCACAGTAGGCAACTTGTCCTTTCCCTGTCCTAATAGAGCTCCCACTGCATAGTCTGATGCATTGCACATTATCTCAAAGGGGAGACTGTAGTCAGGAGGTTGGATGATAGGAGTAGAAGATAGCAAGGATTTGAGCTTCTCCAAAGCTTCTGAGCACTTATCATCAAAGTTGAATTAGGTATCGTGTGCTAGAAGGCTAGAGAGAGGTCGGGCTATGTGGCTGAAGTCTTTGATGAAACGCCGATAAAAACCAACGTGACCAAGGAATGATCGGATATCACGCACCGTCTTGGGTACGGGCAGCTTTTCTATTAGCTCGACTTTGGCTGGGTCCACATGGATTTTATCTTGTATAACAACGTGACCCAAAACTATACCTTGTCTAACCATGAAGTGGCTCTTTTCCCAACTTAAAACCAAGTTCATTTCAACACATCGGTCAAGCACTTGTGCAAGATGTGTAAGGCACTCGTTGAAGGTAGCTCCAAACACTGAGAAGTCATCCATGAAGACTTCTAGGAACTTTTCGATCATATCCGAGAAAAGGGCCATTACACACCTTTGAAACATCGCAGGGGCGTTGTAAAGACCGAAAGGCATGCACCTGAATGCAAAGGTCCCATAAGGACAAGTGAATGTAGTCTTTTCTTGATCTTCAGGAAAGACTGGGATTTGGTTGTATAACGAATACCAGTCCAAAAAGTAGTAATAGCCTTATCCGGCTACTCTATCTAGGACTTGGTCGAGGAAGGGTAACGGGAAGTGATCTTTCCTTGTCTTGGCGTTGAGCTTTCTATAGTCAATGCATACACACCACCTAGTAGTGGTTCGTGTAAAGAACAACTCACCCTTGTCATTTGGGACCACTGTAGTCCCAGATTTCTTCGGTACCACTTGTACCGGACTTACCCATAGACTGTTAGGAATCAGGAAGACAATACCCACATCAAGTAATTTGATGATCTCTTTGTGGACGACATCACCAATATTTGGCTTTAGTCTTCTCTGAAATTCTCGAGGAGTAACTTCTTCCTTGAGATGAATTCTGTGCATACACACATAGGGATCAATTCATTTCAAGTTAGAAATTGTCCAACCTATCGCTTGTTTATGCGTACTAAGGACCTTTAAAAGTTTGTCTTCATGCTCGGGAGTCAACTCCGAGGCAATAATGACTGGCAGGGTCTTATTGGGTCCTAAGTAGGCATACTTAAGATGTTGGGGCAAGGTTTTGAGTTCTAATGCTGGTGGAGACTCAATTGAGGAGCAATCTGAAACTTCAGGGAAATGAGTTGTTACTTGATCATCCTTATCTGGATCAACAATAACGGAAGCAGAGGCGACCATTTCAGGCAAAATGTCGCATTCATACAATAGCCGTTCAAGCTCCGCTATCTCCTCGTCAGGAGTCAAGAATGATTGGGCAAACTCATCTATGCATGAGTCAATGGTATCAACATGGAAGCATTCTTCTTCCTCATCTTGGTTCAACTTGTTGGCTGCATCAACAACCCTTAACTTCGTTCTCATGTTCCCAAATGTTAGTTCTATCATTCCCATCCAACAGTAAATAAAATCATTAGTTGTTGCTAAGAATGGTCTGCTTAATAAGATGGGAGTGGTATTTTTGTTATCAGGGCCTAAGTCCATATCTAACATAATGAAATCCACTGGGAACAGAAATTCTCCTACTCGAACTAGGACATCCTCTACAATACCTCGAGGTCTCTGCTCGGATCTATCTACCAGTTGAAGGGTTACATTAGTCAGTGTTAACACTCCAAGACCTAGCCTTTGGTAAAATGTGTAAGGGATTAGGTTAACGCTAGACCCTAAATCTAGCAAGGCACTTCTAACTGTTGGTCATTGATTAAACATAGAATCGTGAAAGCTCCTGGGTCACTACACTTCTGAGGCAGCCCTCTAGTGCAGATGCTACTAACCTTCTCAGTGAGGCAGACCTTCTTTGGAATATTATTGGTCCGTCTCTTTCTCACACACAAATCCTTTAGAAATTTGGCATAGGCAGGGATTTGTTAGATTACCTCTACTAAAGGCAGATTGATCTTAATATCTTTCAGATGCTCTAAGACATTGGGTTGTTTAGGATCAACACTCGGCTTTGAACGGGACAAAGCTGTTGGGAAAGGTGCTTTGGATGAAGGTTCAACTAAAGGCTCTACCGTTGGATTTTTATTTATATGGGAGTCATCGATATTGTTGCTTAAAACCTTGATCTCAGGTTCCTCTATCTCCTCAGGAATATCCCTATTTTTCTTTCTATCCTTCTTGTCTATCCCTTTCCCACTCCTAAGGGTAGTTACGGCCTTAGCCTATTCGTGGGCGGTCTTAGTTTGGACATTACTACATTGTCCTCGTGGATTTTTCACGGTCTGAGACGAGAGTTTACCTTCATCCCTCCTACTTTGCTAATGGTTGGGTAACCTACTTTGTTACTTAACAAATGTGCTATTGAATGTTAAATATGATTGAGGGACAACCTACATTGTTGTCCTCTCAAAGCGAATGTGAATGCATGATATGTGATTAAATGCGAATGTGAATGTGTAAAGGTTGCAACCTTTTAGCGCTACATGGGAGCGTTGTGTCACACTGGGTGGCATCGGGCTTGCTAGGCGAGGGCATGACTACCATGATTCAATTCCCTCACTCACATAGACGATGATGTTCTATGGGGTGCTAGGTCGTAGATTTTAATGAGTGGGAGTGATAAGAAGCAGTAGAGTTCGTGATGGTAGTATAAGGAGCGTCATCAGCAAATGCTAGCGTATCCTTTCTTGATTGGATATATAGCTTTATGTGTACTTGTGTTTATTGCCTTTAATTGCTTATTGAATGCATATAATTTTGAAGGCACGTTTTTTATGCAAACCAGCCATGAGCGTCCAAGTTCAATGAATCATTTATTTAGGCGAATTTTCCAGCAAAGATTCAAGTCAAGATTCTATTTTCAAGATTCAAGAACTTCAAGATTCTTCAAGAAGTTTCAAGAAGATTTGAAGATTTAGTCAAGATTTGATTTCTTTGTAATTCTATCATAGTTTTAGTTTTCAGTTTTAGTTTAATTCCCTATGGACGAATTTAAGTGTTCACACTAGGAAAGAGACTTTCTTGGGCTGCAAGATTAGGTGTTCACACTAGAAATGAGCTTTTCTTGGGCTGAAAGTTTGCTTCCTTTTTAGTTACTATTCACGTCACTATTCACGTGAATAGTAAATAGGTGTCTTTTCTTGGTCTTCAAGTTTGTTTCCTTTGACCTAGTTACTATTCACGTTTTTCCTACTTGGGCTAGGGTTTAGGAGTCCTTTTCCAAGCAGGATACTTATTTGTTATTGCCTATATAAGGCACTTTTTGTGATAATAAAAAAGGAGACAATTCTGAAATTAAATTGTGAGATTATTCTCCTTGAGTTCTCCAAGAGACTCTTTCAAACTTATCAAGGGATTCCTTGTGGCGTTCAACCTTGACTTATCAAGCGGATTTCCATCCCCGTTTTTGGCATCTTCACCATACCAAGGTTCTTGCTTTGCTAAGCAACAGGTCGCGGTTTCCATCATATTCACTATACCAAGGTTCTTGTCTTGCTAGGCAAAGGGTCGCGGTTCCATCCATTCTTGAAAGGTCTTGGGTTTGTTTTACCAATCTTGGTGTTGGGTCTGGGCACATGTTGACCAGGTTCGTATCAGTTTTCAAACAGAATTTCAAGCTAAATGTTTTCCAAAACCTCCCGTATTCCCCCCTCACTGAGCTTGTGAAACTTACCCCATTTCATGACCATTTCAGGTGAGGCTGATGAAAGATCATTACTAGGATCCTTAGTGAAAACATGTGAAACACAACACATTATGGGTAAAAAATGGAAGCATGAAGATTTAAAAATTTTCCTCCGTAATCCTTTGTAATCACATATATTCTCTAAATAAAGTCCATGAAACAACATGCATATCAAATATATCAACTATATATTATCAACAAGAAGTATAGTAAGATGTATACCTGCTTGAAGATAGCCAAAGTGGTGGTAGAAGACTTGATGATGAGGACTAGCTCCTCCTCTCGTGTGAAGGATCTAGGCGGAAACACTGAACATCCAAGGACTGTGAGACCCTAGCATGCATCATATACATTTAAATTGCTCATTCTATTACTTGAACCTATTTGTGAATTTAAATTTGCATTTAACTTAAATTTTGAACTATTTCACTATTTTCTCTAGAAGGGTAAAATGGTAATTTCACATTAGCCAATCTTCTAGATAGGGTATAAGGGTAAAATGAGCAAAAGAACAAGAGTTTTTGGTCATTAGCAATTTAGGATATTTCATTAATGTTATTTAGGTAATAAAGATGAAATAAGCTAACGAAATGGTCATTTTACACCCTAGATGTTTGACCCTTCCTTTGACCACTTAGCTAATATTATAAATAGCCATAAAATGATCAAATATTGCACAAAACAAGCCCTTTCAGCCATGTGCCCTAGAATAAGAAGAGGAATAGTGTTTTCTTGCATTGTGAGCTTGTTTGAGTGGTTAGAAGTTGATTCAAGAGCTAAAATTGTGGATTTGATCTCTACTCAATGTGTACTAGCTTTCTACTGATTGTTTTCTCTTTATTTCAACATTTCTAAGGTGAGTGATTTCATGCATTTGTGTGTTTGTGCTATATGATTGAAGATAATGCTTTAACATGAGATGTTGATGCTTGTTATAGATGAATGCATGATAATATGGTGTTTGATGAGCTATATACATGTTCTTGAGTTGTTGTTAGATTTGTGGAATATAAGTGTTGTTGTAAGTTGAAGTGTGTTGTTATTTTGATGTTCTTGGGAGTGTATATGTGCTAAGTGATGTGAGATCAAGCATGTATAGCAAATGGAGCAGGATTTGAAGAGTTGTGTTGAGTATGTGTGTGAGTTGCTATAACGCACCGAACCCAACCCCACACTAAAGGTCAAGTTCGGACCCGGTATACGGACAGAGTCTCCTCTGTACCGTGGACTAACTGATACCTGCAAATAATCACATTCAACCACCGATCTACAACCAATCTTCTCATACAATCCCATCCTTCAATGTCAACATAACCAACAAACTACTCAAGGCCATCCAAGCCTTGAAACTCAACAACATCATAACATACAGGCATGCAAGACATATTTATAGAAACTCTAAGCCATAAGTTGCTTATCATACCACTTTAATTATTTTTACAAGCTTTACTTATATTTTAAGTCCATCTACCAACTACTATCACACAGGCATACAATTAAAAGCAGTAAGGTCTATCATTAGTTATTACATAACAACTAAGCCATCAAGCCATATAAGATTACAACCTTTGTTACAAGCTACCGACTCTAACACCAAATACATACAAGACCACAAAGGTCTCAAAATGATCAAACAAGCAACAACTTCACATAGTCTACACAAAACATCCAACATCAGTACACAAGCAATCAAGGGAGCTGATCTACTTGAACTTCTTCCTCATCTTCTACAGCTACAAGTTGGGGATTCACCTCAGCTTCTCCTGAAACATGTTAAAAGAGGAGTGAGCAACAAAGTTGCCCAGCGAGGGAGGGGATACAGTAAACCAGGGTGTTTTTGCAAATGTTTTTGTGCAATGCAACAAAGATAATAACATAAGCAACACAATATAACAGGCTAATTGAACAAGTATGTAAACACATATAAAAAGGTTACGGTTCGTCTTCTTGTATTCAATCTCAAACCACGAACCATGATCTTCAAGCAAGTACCGGCAAACCCCATATTCTTCCAATGGAGTACTCCGGATGTACCCTGATCCTACGACCTATTTGTCTCGAGATAGGTCCGTATGCCCCAACGAGGTGAACCACGCCGCTAGGGTAGGAGAGTATGCCTTAGCGAGAAAGGGAATAGGAACCATGGTACCCGAACTAGACCGACAGCCCGATGTTACAAGGAATTTCTCGACACTACCATGTCTAAGAAGGTTGCACAACCCCGAATCATGATCATGAGAACCAAGAATATCAATAATCATATATGAGGGATGACAAAGTAGGCCACCCTCGCAATTAGACACAATATAAGCTTTTACACATGAAATAACCATATAAGCACAAAGGAGCAGTAAATAGTTCAACTACACTTTAGAAAAGCATTTAGACAAGTAATAAACAACGAAAAGTCACCACAAGTGCTAGAACATGCAATTCGCACATTTTCCCCTTTGACAACGAACCCATTTTACTTCCATACGAGATTTAAGGTTCCAATTCCATAAACCAATCATACAACATCCCTAAGGATACTAACAAGCACCTATCCAAGCCCTGAAAACCCACTTTGGAAACAAAAGCTTGGGAAGGCCCCGAGTCGGTTTTAACTACAACTACTAACCGCCCCTCAAATTAATGCAACGAAAGAACCAAAAGTGCTTCCATTCCCCGTAGTTACCTAATTTAAGGTTCAATTGTGCCCGGATTACGTTTTACGAAAACCCCCTTTTAAATTTTGGCTAAAATCGTATTTTAATCCAATTTTGGGCAAATTAACTATACACAAGCTTTTAACTATGTTCAATAACATCTAAAGCACCTATAGGAAGCACAACATTGATCTAATTAGCCATTTATAGCAAAACCCTAAAATTGAGCACTATTCATCATCTCTTTCATGTAATCTAAGCTTTCAACAATGGAATAAGCCACTAAACTAAGCAAGCAAGGTCTATATAGCATGTAAAGCATGTATGACAAAATCTTCAAGCAATTCAATAGCTATAATCAACAAATCTCAAAATCTCAAAAGTTGACATAAACTTTAACATGCTACAAATGCATCTCCCTCACTTGTATAAGGTTTAAGCAAGTTGTTGTTGCTCCTAGGTACTCCAAACAACCTCCAAAGTCAAGCCAAGAGATCAATGTGCAAAGATTGAAGATGAAATTCTTCTTTTCCTTCTCCTATGGGCTGTCGGGTTTGGGGGGGGGGGGAATATTTTGGGTATTATCTCAATTATTTTTTGAGCATTTAGCATGTATGTGTATATTTTATATGTATGTTGTGTTATATTGAGTCAATTGTACTAAATGAATGTCAAACTAAGCATAAAACCTCCAATTAAATGCTAGGTAATTCAATTAACTATGTTACTAATGTTTCACTATACCTACGAACCAATTTTCATTTTTCCTATTGCGTGTTCTCGACCTCCAAAGCTCAAAACCTCAAGTTCGCAATTTCTTTTATAAGTCATACTATCTAGGAAAAATTTCAATTTGAGCAAATTAGATAGTCAGTTTTCTTATGAATAGTGACCATCAACAAAGCATATTTAAACTAAAAATTAGCACACATTAAAATGCACAAAGAAATATGCAACAGTTATTTATGAATATGATGCAAATTCTCGGGTGTCACATCCTCTCCCCCTTAAACTAATTGCGTCCACGCAATTCTTACATCATTCAGGAAATAGCTCGGGTAGAATCTCTCATCTGCTCCTCCTACTCCCAAGTGGCGTCTCCACTTCATGATGATCCCAAAGAACCTTCACCATCGGAATGCTTTTAGTTTTGAGCTCCTGAACCGTTCTATCCACAACTCGAAGAGACTTCTCAACATAAGTTAAAGTCTCACTAATTTCCAGCGGTTCCGGCTCTAGAATATGTGAAGGATCTAGCTAATACGTCCTCAACATCGACACATGGAACACATCATGCAATTTGCCCAAACTCGAAGGTAACGCTAATCTGTAATCCAAATCGCCAACTTTCTCGGTAATCTCAAACTGTCCCACATATCTAGGACTGAGCTTACCTCCCTTTCCATGTTGAATCAAACCTTTACGCGG
This sequence comes from Ehretia macrophylla, assembly GCA_037974665.1. Taxonomy (NCBI): domain Eukaryota; kingdom Viridiplantae; phylum Streptophyta; class Magnoliopsida; order Boraginales; family Ehretiaceae; genus Ehretia; species Ehretia macrophylla. The sequence goes on along the minus strand of CM075767.1, from coordinate 3,848,440 downwards.
AGAGACTTTTAGAAACACATGATCACCTACCGCAAACTCCAAGTCACGTTGGCGTCTATCAGCATAATTCTTCTGTCAGCTCTAAGCTGTAAGCATTCTTTTCTTAATTAGTTTTACATTATCAACCATTTTTATCATCTTAGGCAGAATAGTTGGGTCAACAGTTTTCATTTCTCCTACCTCATCCCAATACAACGAAGATCTACATTTACGCCTGTAAAGTGCCTCGTATGGTGCCATACCAATGGTAGCCTAGTAGCTGTTATTATACGCAAATTCTGCCAAAGGCAAATATCTTTCCCAACTCTTACCAAAGTCTAGAATGCAAGCTCGCAACATGTCCTCCAGTATCCTGATAGTCCTCTCATACTGACTATCTGTCTGTAGGTGATATGTAGTGGTGAAACTCAGATTAGTCCCCAAAGCTTTCTGTAGTTTCTGCCAGAACTGTGATGTGAACCTGGGATCTCTGTCTGACACTATACTAGTTGAAGCCCCGTGCAGTTTCACAATGTTCTCAATATATAGCTCAGCTAATTTATCAAGATTGTATGTTTTATTTATAGCAATGAAATGTGAGGTTTTCGTCAATCTATCAACCATAACCCACAAAGAATCATTACCTTGCGGTGATCTTGGCGAATCAGACACAAAATCCATAGTAACTTGATCCTATTTCTACACAGGAATCTCCAATGGATGCAACAATCCCACAGGTCTCTGATGTTCCACTTTAACTTTCTGACAAGTTAGGCATTTAGCCTCATAATCAGCTATTTCCCTCTTCATATTGTTCCACCAGAAATTTTGTTTCAAGTCTCTATACATCTTGGTGCTACTGGGGTGGATAGAGTATTTAGTGCTGTGTGCCTCAGCAACTATCTCATTTTTCAAAACTGAATCACCAGGAATACAAATTCTGTTTTTATACTTGAGCAAACCATCATCATGCAGCTTGAAATAGAACTTTGCCCCTTTTCACTTCTCTAGAATCTTCAATAGTTGAGGATCGAATTGTTGTGCTTCCCTAATTCTAGACAACAGTAAAGACTGAATTTTTTTTTTGCTAAGTCAGCGAAAAAAAGGTTTCATTAATAAAAATGAAAGTACAATATGTTGGTCAGAGACCAAATTACAACAAAGAATCAAAGTCAAAAATCAACTAAGAATCAAAGTCGTAAAAAAGAAACAAAAGAAATTACAACTCAGCGATGTGGGGCATAGAGAATTCCCTGGGGTCTCCTTCTATTATAAATCTGCTTCCCTGAAACTAAGTTGTAAAGACTGAATTTGTAGGCTTGTAAATTGAATACCTGTTTCTGAAGCCTCTGGTTTCCACAAACATAATTCCTCCATAGTTTCCCAGTTCATTATAATTAAACTGGCCACAATAGCCTTCCGACTCAATGCATCTGCAATAGTGTTAGCTTTACCTGGCAAGTAGCTAATGGTATAGTTATAGTCATTCAACAACTCTAGCCAGCGCCTTTGCCTCATGTTTAAATCTTTTTGAGAAAATAGATATTTCAAACTTTTATGATCAGTAAATATTTCAAATTTATTACCCTACAAGTAATGTCGCCATTTCTTTAAAGCAAAAACAATAGCAGCGAACTCAAGGTCATGTGTAGGATAATTAAGCTCATAGGGTTTCAATTTTCTCGAGGCATAAGCTATTACTTTACCACTTTACATAAGAACACAGCCTAAACCCTCTTGTGAGGCATCACTATAAATCACCAAATTATCTATCCCCTCAGGTAACGCAAGAATAGGAGCAGTGGTAAGTCTCTTTTTCAATTCTTGAAAACTGGCCTCACATTTATCATTCCATTCAATTACAGTCTTCTTCTGTGTAAGCTAAGTCAAAGGTCCTGCAATTTTTGAGAAATCTTTAACAAACCTTCTGTAGTAACCGGCTAATCCCAGAAAGTTGTGAACCTCTGTAATAGTTTCAGGCCTCTTCCATGCCAACACTATCTCTATCTTGGCTGGATTCACAGAAATCCCATCCTGAGAAATTATGTGCCCCAAGAAGGCAACTTGTCTCAACCAGAATTCACACTTGCTAAACTTAGCAAATAATTTATGTTCTTGCAAAGTTCGCAACACAATTCTCAAATGTTCTTCATGCCCTGCCTCAGACTTTGAGTACACCAATATATCATCGATAAAATCACAACAAACTGGTCAAGGTATGGTCTAAACACCCTCTGCATCAAGTCCATAAAAGTGGCCAAGGTACTTGTCAACCCAAATGGCAGTACAACGAATTCATAGTGGTCGTACCTAGTTCTGAAGGCAGTCTTGGGTACATCTTCTTTCCGGATTCTTAATTGGTAATAGCCCTGTCTCAAATCAAATTTAGAGTATACTGTGGCACTTTGCAACTGGTCAAACAGTTCCTCAATCAATGGCAATGGATATTTGTTCTTCATAGTCACTTGATTGAGACCCCGATAATCAATACACAACCGTAAAGTGTCATCTTTCTTCTTTACAAACAATACAGGAGCACCCCACGGTGAAGAACTATGCTGTATAAACCCTTTTTCAAGTAAGCCCTGTAGTAGAATTTTCAACTCCTACAACTCAGGGAGAGCCATTCTATATGGGGTTCTAGAAATAGGATTAGTTCCCGGCAACAGATCAGTTACAAATTCTATTTCCCGGTCAGGTGGTAACCCAGGCAATTATTCAGGAAATACCCCTGAAAAATCTTTTACAACAAGCACCTCATTCAATTTCAGTTTATCCCCAGGATGATTAATCAAATAAGCTAGATATGCTTCATAACCTCTACCCAGAAGTTTAGTTGCTTTAACTGAAGAAATTATACGAGTTCTAGTTGATTTACGGCTTCCCGCAATTTTAATTACTGGTTGATCAGGCATTTCTAATGTTACAATTTTCCTTCTACAATCCAGATAAGCATAATACTGACCCAACCAATCCATCCCCAGAATGACTTCAAAGTCTCGGAAGGGTAAGATAATTAAATCAACAGGAAACATACGCCCCTCCATGCAAATGCCACAAGATTTACACACAGACTCTGTAATGAATTTTGTACCCATAGGATTGCCTACTTCAATTTTATATGACAGTTGATCAACTTTTAAAGCCGTAGTTTGTGCATACACATGAGTGATAAAAGAATGTGTAGCCCCAGTGTCAATCAAAACTACTACTGGTTAATTATTAATAAGAAAAGTACATTCTACCACTATTGTCGTATCGGGGAACTCCTCCTGGTCTAAAGCAAATACCCGGGCCTGGCCTCGTGGAACTAGAGCTACACTTGAAGCTCTGGTCTGAGCACTCTGGCCGGATGTCTGACCTTGCCCCTGTTTAAACCTGGTGCAATCTTTAATCTTGTGCTGGTCGCTACTGCAACCAATGCATTGGCCCAACTTTCTCCAACACTCTGCCTCTGTATGGCCCTTACGATTACAGTGACAACACTGCTGGTTTTTCCTTGCAGCAGTGCCTCCCGTAGGGGCTTTGTAAATGGATGTAGCGGTGCTACCTTGCTGAGATATAACGACAACTGGTTGGGTCTAGCTCTGTGTTTGGCTCTGAACCGGTCTCGTTTGAGACTGTGTCTGGACTGGTCCTGGGTAGCTCTAAGTCTGTCTTTACTGCTGAACCTGGACAAGCTGCTGATATTGTCTCTTATAGCCCTGACTCTGGGACTGAGACTGCCGTTTACTCAACTGACTGGACTCGGCCAACAAATCTGCCTTTCGTTTCTCGAATCTTGATGCGGCCCTAACTGCTGCAGCATAATTAGGATAATCTTGTGAAGGCAAATTAAGCTGAATATCACCTCTTAGACCCCTAATGAATCTCTGAATCCTCATGTCCCCATGTTGTACTAAAGCTGGCACATAGCGAGAGAGTCTAGTAAATGTAGCCTCGTACTGATCAACAATCATATTCCCCTGCCTTAGAGATATAAATTCTTCCTGATGTCTTTCACGAGCCACCACTAATACATACTTGTCTTGGAATTCTCTAACAAAGTCAGCCCATGAATGATGTACCCTATCGATATCCTATTTTTCCCTAACAGTATTCTACCATTCCTCGGCATCACCCTCAAGCAAGAATGCAGCATTAGTAATCTTTCTCTCGTCAGTACACTCAAGTACAGCAGCTACCTTCTCAAATTTATTCAATCACATCTCAGCCTGTGCCAACTTATCAAGCAAATTACCCCTGTAGTTCTGCTACCCTCAGTTCTAACTACCGGATTGCCTCTACCAACTCCTGTTTGACCCTGCTAAGTCATGAACTGAGTTATAGTATTAATAGCAGTGGCCATTAAGGCCATAACCTGTGCATTTGTTGGTTCCTACCCTAGTGGAACATTCCCGGCTACACCAGCACCTTGTCTAGGTGCATCCTGCCTCGAAGCTTCATCCGGCTGCCTTCTCAGCCTTCTCCTCCTCATATCAATACTAGAAGAGTCCAGTGTTACAATAGGGAAATAAATGACACAGAAAGATAACTCATTCATGTTCAAATTACCTTATGCACATAAGACAACATATAAAGCACGTAACATGCATCATACTTTAAACCTCCCATATTCACACAATATCAACAATAGACACTACTTTTGCTTATTTCCAGGCTAGCATGTTTCCACATGGTCAAACATTTTCTTAGATAACCAATTAATCACTCAATCATACAACTCAACTTTCACATAAGGACCTCTATCCCACGAACTGAGGAACTTATCCCGGCTCATGCATTCAATTATCTCTGATACCACCTAAATGTAACACCCCAAACCCAACCCCACACTAAAGGTCAAGTCCAGACCCGGTACACGGATAGAGTCTCCTCTATACTGTGGACTAACTGATACCTGCAAATAATCACATTCAACCACTAATCTACAACCAATCTTTTCATACAATCCCATCCTTCAATGTCAACATAACCAACAAACTCCTCAAGGCCATCTGAGCCTTGGAACTCAACATTACCATAACATACAGGCATACAAGACTTATTTATAGAAACTCTAAGCCATAACTTTCTTATCATACCACTCTAATTATTTTTACAAGCTTTACTTATATTTTAAGTTCATTTATCAACTACTATCACACAGGCATGCAATTAAAAAGCAGTAAGGTCTATCATTAGTATTACATAACAACTAAGCCATCAAGCCATATAAGATTACAACCTTAGTTACAAGCTACCGAGTCTAACACCAAATAAATACAAAACCAAAAAGGTCTCAAAATGATCAAACAAGCAACAACTTTACATAGTATGTACACAACATCCAACCTCAGCACACAAGCAATCAAGGGAGCTGATCTACTTGAACTTCTTCCTCATCTTCTATAGCTACAAGCTGAGGATTCACCTCAGCTACTCCTGAAACATGTTAAAAGAGGAGTGAGCAACAAAGTTGCCAGCGAGGGAGGGGATACAGTAAACCGGGGTGTTTTCGCAAATGTTTTCGGGCAATACAACAAAGATAATAACATAAGCAACACAATATAACAAGCTAATTGAACAAGTATGTAAACACATATAAAAAGGATATGGTTCATCTTCTTGTCTTCAATCTCGAACCACGAACCATGATCTTCAAGCAAGTACCGGCAAACCCCTTATTCCTCCAATGGGGTACTCTGGAATTACCCCGATCCGACGACCCATTTCTCCCGAGGTAGGCCCATATGCCTCAATGAAGTGAACCACACCTCTAGGGTAGAAGAGTATGCCTCAGTGAGAAAGGGAATAGGAACCCTGGTAGCTAAGCTAGACCGATAACCCGATGTTGTCCGGAGTTTCTCGAAACTACCAAGTCCAAGAGGTTGTGCAACCCCGAATCATGATCACGAGAACCAAGAATATCAATAATCACATATAAGGGACGACAAAGTAGGCCGCCCTCGCAATTAGACACAATATAAGCTTTTACACATGAAATAACGATATAAGCACAAAGGAGCAGTTATCATATTTTTTCCATGAAGTTCTATAAGTAGTTCAACTACACTTTAGAAAAGCATTTAGACAAGTAATAAACAACTACAAGTCACCACAAATGCTAGAACATGCAATTCGCACATTTTCCCCTTTGACAACGAAGCCATTTGGCTTCCATACGAGATTTAAGGTTCCAGTTCCGTAAACCAATCATACTACATCCCTAAGGATACTAACAAGTACCTATCCAAGCCCTGAAAACCTGCTTTGGAGACAAAAGATCGGGAAGGCCCCGAGTCGGTTTTAACTACAACTATCCTTACCGCCCCTCAAATTGATGCAACAAAAGAACCAAAAGTGCTTACATTCCCCGTAGTTATCTAATCTAAGGTTCAATTGTGCCCGGATTACGTTTTACAAAAAACCCCCTTTTAAATTTTGGCTAACATCATATTTTAATCCAATTCTGGGCAAATTAACTACACACAAGCTTTTAACTATGTTCAATAACATCTAAAGCACCTATAGGAAGCACAACATTGATCTAATTAGCCATTTATAGCAAAACCCTAAAATTGAGAACTATTCATCATCTCTTTCATGTAATCTAAGCTTTCAACCATGGAATAAGCCATTAAACTAAGCAAGCAGGGTCTATATAGCATGTAAAGCATGTATAACACAATATTCAAACAATTCAATAGCTATAATCAACAAATCTCAAAAGTTGACAAGAACTTTAACATGCTACAAATGCAAACTCCCTCACTTGTATAAGGTTTAGGCAAGTTGTTGTTGCTCCTAGGTGCTCCTAGCAACCTCCAAAGTCAAGCCAAGAGATCAATGTGCGAAGATTGAAGATGAAATTCTTCTTTTCCTTCTCCTATGGGCTGTCAGGTTTGGAGGGGATATTTTGGGTATTATCTCAATTATTTTGGGTATTATCTCAATTGTTTTTTGAGCATTTAGCATGTATGTGTAATGTTTTGTCTATATTTTATATTTATGTTGTGTTATATTGAGTCAGTTGTACTAAATGAAGGTCAAACTAAGCATAAAGCCTCCAATTAAATGCTAGATAATTCAATTAACTATGTTACTAATGTTACTAATGTTACTAATGTTCCCGATTCCTTTTATAAGTCGTACTATCTATGAAAAATTTCAATTTGAGCAAATTAGACAGTCAATTTTCTTATGAATAGTGAGCATCAACAAAGCATATTTAAACTAATAATTAAAACACATTAAAATGTACAAAGAAATATGCAACAGTTATTTATGAATATGATGCAAATTCTCGGGTGTCAGTTGTTGCCGAGCCAGTAATCTGGTCGAGCCACTGGACCGGATGACTCGACCAGACAGTTGTGATAGCTACTACCGGTTGAGTGATCCAGTAAAGTGACTCGACCGGACGACTCAATCAGATAGCTTGGTAGGTCACTGCCGGGCGAGTGATCTGGTCGAGTGGCTCGACTGGATGGTCTCTTATGTTTCTTAGTTGAATTTCATTTTATGCGCACTATTTAATGTTTATGTGGTAGTGAATCAACCTACTTTGTTGGTTTCTCTACGTTTAAGTGTGTTTACGGGAATTGTTGATGTGTAGCGATGTGAATGCATGAGATGTGTTACGTGTGCATGATAAGTCTCATGAAACGTAAAGTTATAACTCGAGTCTGCGATGATAGTGTCTTGGAACACTGGGCAACATAGGGCTTGTTGGTGCTAACTTAACTATCATGTGCTAGTCCTTTTTGTATGGTTCGCGTATACCATACGAAATTGGTCGTAGAATTGTGTACATCATGAGTACACACGCGGGAGTAATTAGGTTGGTTATGGTTCATGTTCGTGAAAAAGGTTCAAGCGTCATCATCAACAAGTGTTCCTATGTGTATCCTTGAATATGTGTTACTTAAGCAAATGCGGTTACGTGTTTCTTTCCTATTATGTTGTTACTAACGTGCCAAAAAGTTTCAAGTTAAAGTTCCCAAAATCCCGAGTCGTTCCTCACTGAGCCTGTTTAGCTCACCTTCTTTCATTGCATGCTACAGATGTTCTTGATGCATATTTTGTGCACGAGGATGCTGCTAATGAGTTAGAGAATGTGCTACATGATTGTTGTGGATTGTTGTTAAGAACATGATGTAACTTTTGTTCTTTTGAATACTTGACTTTTGAAGTCCTTGTACTTGTATGCTTGGTACCTTACAACTTAAGCTAGCGTTTTGTTGTATATATGGTTGGTCACGTGGATCGAGATCATACCTAGCTGGTCTCACATTCTGAATATATACTTGCTAGAACGCCAAATGAATGCCATGGGAAATGAATGTAGACTTTAATGCTTCCGCTAAAGAATGTTGTTTTATTATATGCAAGTCTCGAACTTTTCGGATTGTATGATAGGTTTGTGTATGCTGTCTTGTGAATGTTCCTATTTTAATGACTTCGTGTTCGTGTCTCGTCTCATCCGAGCTTGGTCTTCTTGTGTTTTCGAGGGGCTAGGTTTGGGTGTGACATTTTATGGTATCAGAGCTTAGCTTGTCTAAGCGTAAGTCAGGATAGGAGCTTCGATCTGTGTGTTATGTGATCCAACATGAAGTGTCATGGCATGATCAAGTTTTTAGGTGCTTATATGCATAAGAATGTGCTCAAATATATGTGTTATTAGAATGTGACGATGTGAATGATATATGACGTGTGATTTATATTAATTGCTACTAACTCTTATTTGAAATAAACTGTTCATTTATGCTATAATTGTTAATAAACCTTTCCTGTCCTAAGATGCCGCAGAGAGTTAGACCCTGTAGAGAGCCTGAGCAAGAGCCTGAGCAAGTTCCGATTGGGCAGCATGTTTTGGGGCAGATGGCTGAGTCGAGGAACAGATTCACAACTGTATTAGAAAGACAAGCCGAACGGGAAGATCGGCACAACAATCCCTAACACATCAATTATCAAGGTAGGAATGGGGGTAACGGAGGTCAATGTGGCAACATGGGTGATCGGGGAGGTTATGTCAGAGGTGCTAATAATTCGTTGAGAGGGTTTCTCCACTACGGGCCCCCAAGGTTTGTAGAGGAGCCAGATGCTGAAGTAGCTGAAAACTAGTTAGATCGGGTGCAAAGCATTTATGATGCATTAGACTACATGGAGGAGAAGAAGATTGTATTTGTCATGTTCTTGCTTCACGGTAATGCCAAGCAACGGTGGAGAGTTACCAGGGCTCAATGGGAACACCAACACACTTCTTCCTTGTGGGAAAACTTTGTGAGGGCCTTTAAAGATAATTATGTTTCTGCACTTTCCCGAGAAAGGAAGGAAGAAGAGTTTGTGAACCTCGTACAAGGTAGTCTTTCTGTTGCACATTATGAGGCTAGATTCAATAAGCTGTCTCAGTATGCACCTCAGATTGTGGGTACTACAGAGAGGACGATTCGAAAGTTTGTTCGAGGGTTGAAGCCCAAGATTCAAGATAGTTTGGCTCCGCTCAAGTTTACTAGTTTCATCAAGGTCTTTGAAGCAGCCTCCAAAGTAGAGAAGAGGAAAAGGGAGTCTATTCCAGTGCTGAGGCAACAGTTCAAGAGGCCTTTTCAACCATAGAGCTAGCATAAACCTTTTCAGGCACAGAGCCAACATAGGTCATATCAGTCACAAGGCCAAAGTCAGAGTCAAACTAGGCCAGCTATTACTAGAACTCAACAAAATGGACCAGGTATGGTTTTCGCACAAGGATCTTCTGGAAGTAATGCTTCAGGGTTAGCTCAATTGTGTTCCTTCTGCAATCGTAAAGGGCATAGATAGACTAATTGTTGGAGGAAGTCTGGGAAGTATACCGGCTGCGGGAGTGATCAACATCAGGCAAGAGATTGCCCTAGGTTCCAGAACGTTCAGAGTCAACCCGCAGGTAGAGGTTAGACTAAGATAGCAGGTAATGCGCCTAATCAGCGTGTCCAGGCTCGTGTATATGCGTTGGAAGGTGAGGAAGTACCTAAGGCAGCAGCAGTGGTCGAAGGTACCTTCCTAATCCTTAAGCAGTTGGTTAAAGTTTTGATTGATCCTAGTGCTACTCGTTCCTTTATTGTTATCCCTTATGTGCAACTTGTTAAATTGTTAGTTGAGAAACTTCCATACCAACTAGAAGTTTCCATACCTTTGGGTAGTAAGTTCGTCACCAAATCGGTTTGTAAGGAGTGTAAGATTCAGATTGAGGATTAAGAATTTCTGGCTGACTTAGTTTTGTTACCTATTCAAGGCTATGAGATTATCTTAGGTATGGATTAGTTGTCCAAGTATCGTGCTCAAGTGAATTATCAGACTAAAGTGGTGAAGTTTCAGAAACCGGGTTGTCCAGTGGTTAAGGTAGTAGAGAACCGTTAATCTTCGAAGAATTTTCTCATTTTTTCAATTAATGCTGTCAAACTTATGAGAAAGGGTTGTGATGGGTTTCTTGCATACTTGATTAACAAACCTTCTGATAAGTTGAGGTTGGATGAGGTTCCAATAGTTCAAGAGTATTCTAGTGTCTTTTTCGAGGAATTGCTAGGAGTACCACCGGAGAGAGAAGTGGAATTTGTGATCGATGAACTACCGAGGACTCAACTTGTGTCTAAGTCACCATATCAGATGGCTCTTGCTGAGCTTTTGGAATTGAAGGTTCAGTTGCAAGAGTTGTTGAACAAGGGGTTCATCCAGCCAAACCTTAGGGTGCACCGGTATTGTTTGTGAAGAAGAATGATGGATCGATGCGGCTTTGTATTGATTATCATGGTTTGATCCAAGTCACCATCAAGAACAAGTATCCTTTGCCACATATAAATGAATTGTTTGATCAATCACAGGGGGCAAAGATTTATTCCAAGTTTCATTTGAGGCAAGGTTACTACCAACTTCGAATCAGCAAGGAAGATATGCCGAAGTCTGCTTGCCGAACACGGTATGGCCATTATGTGTTTGTGGTTATTCCTTTTGGTTTAACTAATGCGCCAGCAGCTTTCATGGATCTCATGCATCAATATTCCGACCATACTTGGATCCGTTTGTGGTGATCTTCATTGATGATATCTTGGTGTATTCAAAGTCCGAGGCCGAACATGAGCAACATCTTTGTCTAGTGTTGCAGATGCTTCAACAACATCAACTATATGCAAAATTCAGGAAGTGTGAGTTTTGGCTTCAGCAGGTGGCTTTTCTTGGTCATATTATTTCTCAGTAGGTTATCATGGTGGATCCTGCTAAGATTGAAGTTGTGTCATCTTGGAAAAAACTGGAAAATGTGGCTAAGATTCGTAGTTTTCTTGGTTTGGTGGGCTACTACTGCAGGTTTGTGAAAGACTTCTCGAAGGTAGCTGGACCTCTCACGTGGTTAACTCAGAAAAATACTAGCTTTGTTTGGAATGAGAGTTGTGAGAATAGTTTCCAGAAGTTGAAGAAAAGTTTGACTTCAGCACCAGTTCTTGCATTGCTAGAGGGGAGTCAGAACTTTGTTATTTATAGTGATGTTTCTAAGGAAGGATTGGGTTGTGTTCTGATGCAAAATGGTCAAGTAATTACCTATGCTTCCCAAAAACTAAAGTAATACAAGCGAAACTATCTTACTCATGACCTTGAATTAGCAGCTATTGTATTTGCCTTGAAGAAGTGGCGTCATTATCTTTGGGGAAGCAGATTTGAATTTTTTACAGATCATAAAAGTCTAAAATATTTGTTTTAAAAAGAAGTTAAACATGAGGCAGAGACGGTGGATGGAGTTGCTTGATGACTATAATAGCACAATCAATTATGTACCAGGGAAGGTGAATGTGGTAGCAGATGCCCTTAGCCGGAAGGTTAATGTTGCTTGTGTAGCGGTCAAGAAGTGGGAGGTACTAAAAGAAGTTAGTATGTAGAAGCCGGAGTTAACTCAAATAAGTATCCTATTTGCAAACTTGTAGATTCAGCCATTACTATTGCCAAGGATCCGAGTAGCACAACTTTTGGATCAGCGGCTACAGAAGATCTCTAAGGGCAAGCCTGATTTCAAGTTATCAGAGGATGGTGTGTTGCAGTTTCGCAGCAGAGTTTGTGTTCCGGATGATTCGGGTTTGAAGAAGAAGATTTTGGATGAGGCTCATAGCTCTAAATATACCATTCATCCTGGTGGAAATAAGATGTACCGAGACTTGAAACAACACTATTGGTGGAATAACATGATAAAAGATGTAGCGAGTTTGTGGCTCGCTGTTTGACTTGTCAAAGGGTTAAAGCTGAACATCAACGACCAGTGGATTTACTTCAACCGTTGATGATTCCACAGTGGAAATGGGAGCATGTGACAATAGACTTTGTCACAGACTTGTCGAGATCACCCAGGGGTTGTGATGCAGTTTGGGTTGTAATTGATCAGCTGACCAAGACCGCTCATTTTATTGCAAAGAATAAGCAAGATAGTCTTAAGAAGTTGACAAAATTGTATGTTACTAACATCATACAACTGTGGGGTTCCAGTCAACATTGTATCAGATAGGGATCCACGGTTTACTTCTAAATTCTGGCAGCGTCTATAGGAAGCATTGGGTACTAATTTGAATTTCAGCACAGTTTATCATCCTCAGTCAGATGGGCAGTCAGAGAGGACAATTCAGATTCTTGAGGATATGCTGAGAGTTTGTCTTATGGATTTCTGGAAGAGTTGGGAAAAACACTTACCATTGGCAGAGTTTGCTTATAACAACAATTATCAATCGACTATTGGAATGGCTACATATGAGGCGTTATATGGTCGTAAGTGTCGGTCTCCATTGTATTGGAATGAAGTTGGAGAAAAGAAGGTTGTGGATCCAACTTTATTGCCAGATCTTGTTAACACCATTGAGAATGTCCGTCTCATTCGTCAGAGGATGCTTACAGCTCAGAATAGGCAAAAGAATTATGTTGATAAGAGAATGCGGGATTTAGAGTTCGAGGTCGATAATCAGGTGTTTCTGAGAATTTCTCCTCGCAAGGGTATTGTTCGGTATGGTAAAGAAGTGAAATTGAGTCCGAAGTACGTGGGGCTATTTGTTATTGTCGGCAGAGTTAGGAAGTTGGCTTATAGATTGGACTTACTGCCAAGTTTGTCTAGAGTTCATGATGTTTTTCACATATCTATTCTTCGGAAGTATCATCCAGAACCTTCGCATGTTATTGAGCCAGAGTCGTTGGAGCTTAGTGGGGATTTGACTTATAAGGAGCGGCCTATTCGTATTCTAGATCAGTAAGTTCAGAAGCTGCGTTCGAAAGAGATTCTGATGGTTAAAGTTTTGTGGCTTCATCATGGTATTGAAGAGGCTACTTGGCAGAGATGGGATCAGATTGAGCAGCAGTATCCAGGGTTGTTCAGTTGAGCATGTAAGAATTTTGAGGGTGAAATTTTCTTAAGGAGGGAGGATGTGAGACCCTAGGCATCATATACATTTAAATTGCTCATTCTATTACTTGAACTTATTTGTGCATTTAAATTTGCATTTCACTTAAATTTTGAGCTATTTCACTATTTTCTCTAGAAGGGTAAAATGGTAATTTCACATTAGCCAATCTTCTAAATAGGGTATAAGGGTAAAATGAGCAAAAGAACAAGAGTGTTTGGTCATTAGCAATTTAGGATATTTCATTAAGGGTAATTAGGTAATAAAGATGAAATAAGCTAGCAAAATGATCATTTTACACCCTAGATGTTTGAGCATTCCTCTGATCACTTAGCTAATATTATAAATAGCCATAAAATGATCAAATATTGCACAAAACAAACCCTTTCAACCATGTGCCCTAGAAGAAGAAGAGGAATAGTGTTTTCTTGCATTTTGAGCTTGTTTGAGGTAGTTAAAAGTTGATTCAAGAACTAAGATTGTGGATTTGATCTCTTGTCAACGAGTACTAGCTTTCTACCGATTGTTTTCTTTATTTCAACATTTCTAAGGTGAGGGATTTCATGCCTCTGTGTGTATGTGCTATATGATTGAAGATAATGCTTTAACATGAGATGTTGATGCTTGTTATACATGAATGCATGCTAATATGGTGTTTGATGAGCTATATACATGTTCTTGAGTTGTTAGATTTGTGGATTATAAGTGTTGTTGTAAGTTGAAGTGTGTTGTTATTTTGATGTTCTTGGGAGTGTATATATGCTAAGTGATGTGAGAATCAAGCATGTGTAGCAAATGGAGCAGGATTTGAAGAGTTGCGTTGAGTATATGTGTGGGTTGCTGCCGGGCGAGTGATCTGGTTGAGCCACTCGACCGGATGACTCAACCGGACGGTTGTGGTAGCTACTACTAGTCGAGTGACTCGACTGAACGACTCGACCGGATAGCTTGGTGGGTCACTGCTGGGCAAGTGATCCGATCAAGTCACTTGACCAGATCACTCGACCAGATGGTCTCTCATGTTTCCTAGTTGAATTTCATTTTATGCGCGCTATTTAATGTTTATGTGGTAACGAATCAACCTACTTTGTTGGTTTCTCTACGTTTATGTGTGTTTACAAGAAGTGTTGATGGGTAGCGATGTAAATGCATGAGATGTGCTACATATGCATAATAAGTGTCGTGAAACGTAGAGTTGCAACTCGAGTCCGTGATGATAGTGTCTTGGAAAACTGGGCAGCATAGGGCTTGTCCGTGCTAACTTGACTATCATGTGCTAGTCCCTTTTGTATGGTTCACGTATACCATACGAAAGTGGTCGTAGAATTGTGTACATCATGAGTACACACGTAGGAGTAACAAGGTTGATTATGGTTCGTGTTCATGAAAGAGATTCAAGTGTCGTCATCAACAAGTATTCCTATGCGTATTGATACGAACCATGCCAACATGTGACGCAACCTAACACCAAATATGGCAAATGACCCCAAGACCTTTCAGGAATGGATGGAACCTCGACCCTATGCTTAGCAAAGCTAGAACCTTGGTATAGTTGAGGATGCCACAAACGAGGATGGAAGTCTCGTTTGATAAGTCAAGGTGAACGCCACAAGAATAATCTTGATAAGTTCGAAAAAGTTCTTGAGAACTTAAGGAGAATAATCTCACAAATTTAATATCAAAGTTGTCTTTTCTTTATTATCACAAAAAAGAGCCTTATATAGGCAATAACAAATAAGTATCCTGCTTGGGAAAGGACTCCTAAACCCTAGCCCAACTAGGAAAACGTGAATAGTAACTAGGTCAAAGGAAACAAACTTGGAGACCAAGAAAAGACTCCTATTAACTATTCACGTGAATAGTTAAGTGAATAGTAACTAAAAAGGAAGCAAACTTGCAGCCCAAGAAAAGCTCCTTCCTAGAGTGAACACCTAATCTTGTAGCCCAAGAAAGTCTATTTCCTAGTGTGAACACCTAAATTTGTCCATAGGGAATTAAACTAAAACTGAAAACTAAAACTAGGATAGAATTACAAAGAAATCAAATCTTGACTAAATCTTCGAATCTTCTTGAAACTTCTTGAAGAATCTTGAAGTTCTTGAATCTTGAAAATAGAATCTTGACTTGAATCTTTGTTGGAAAATTCGCCCAAAAGGTTCAATGAATGTGGACGCCCAATTGGTTCATTGAATGTGGACGCTTCAATTGTTTCATTGAATGTGGACGCTCAATTGGTTCATTGAATGTGGACGCTCAAGGCTGGTTCTCATCATTCCCCCCCTCTTGAGAAGGATTTGTCCTCAAATCCTCCAGGTTCAAAGACCAGCCTAGGGGGTAGACCATGTGGTATGTCCTCAGGAAACACTTCCTCAAAATCCTGCAAAAGAGAAATAACAACACTGGACATTGCAGAGTCAAGTTGGTTAGTGTTTAAAAGAGTCTCCTTGTACTTGAGTGCAATCATCGGTCGTTTTGAGATCAAAGCTCTCTTAACCTCACTTGCTTTTTCATATAAATTTCTTATTTTCCCCTCTGTTTTTACCTCTTTGGCCAAGCTCTTTCCTCTTTTTACTACCTCTCCAACTTCAGCCTTGCTCTCTATCTTTTCACTCTCATTCTTTTGCTCACTCAGATTCTTTTGATCACTCAAATTCTTTTGTTCACTCAAGTTCTTTTGTTCACTCAAGTTCTTTTGATCACTCAATTTTTGTAACCTCACTTGATCCTCATAAACTTGTTTTGGTGTCATTGGAACTAGAGTGATTGTTCATTGATTAAACATGAATGAGTACTTGTTGGTGAAGCCATCATGCTACACAGATCGATCAAATTGCCACAGTCTTCCTAAGAGAAGATGTCCAGCATGCATTGGCACCACATCACACAATACTTCATCTTTTTTTGTTTTGTTAATTCAGTGGTATTTTATTGAAAGAAAAAGGAAAAGTACATCAAAGTACATCACGTGGCAACGAGTATGAAAGATGTTCTCACGTTGTACTACCTCTTCCTCTTCTTTAGCTTGCAAGCTCAAGGCTCGCCGTGCTACTAGTCCAAGCATCTCTCCATAATCTGCCCCAAACTCCTCTGCTCCTACTTAAGAGGTCATGGTAATAGTGGATGGTTTGAGCTCGGGCTTGGCCTTGGAAGTAGACGGATTTTCTTCATCCTTTGGGTAACTCGTCCTTCAAGGTGAAGGTGATGCACGCAAGTATTGTGGTGCTTGTCTTGGTCGTGTACCACCCCTCTTGAGTTGCTTCTCCACTTTAATTGCCATATGCACCAAATCCTCTAATTCCACATAATGATACAACTCTATAGTGTTAGCAATCTCTGGATTTAGCCCATTCAAGAATCTGGCCATTGTTGCCTCTCGATCTTCCTCCACATTGGCTTTAATCATAGCCATCTCCATCTCTTTGTAATACTCATCAACACTCTTATTACCTTGATGGAGACCTTATAGCTTGAGGTATAAATCTCGATAGTAATGACTTGGTACAAATCGTCGCCTCATCACTCTCTTCATCTCATCCCAAGTTGCAATAGGACGATCTCCATTCCGCCTCCTATTGATGCACAACTGATCCCACCAAATAATAGCATAATTAGTAAATTCAATTACAACAAGTTTTACCTTTTTCAGTTCAGCATAGTTATGACAATCAAAAACCAACTCCATCTTCTTCTCCCACTCAAGATGATACGAACCACATCAACATGCGACGCGACCCAACACCAAATATGGCAAACAACCCCAAGACCTTTCAGGATTGGATGGAAACAGCGACCCGTTGCTTAGCAAAGTAAGAACCTTGGTATAATTAATGAAGACGCCACAAACGGGGGTGGAAAATCTGTTTGATAAGTCAAGGTTGAATGCCACAAGAATTATCTTGATAAGTTCGGAAAAGTTCTTGAGAACTTAAGGAGAATACTCTCACAAATTTAATATCAAAGTTATCTTTTTTTATTATCACAAAATGTGCCTTATATAGGCAATAACAAATAAGTATCCTGCTTAGAAAAGGACTCCTAAACCCTAGCCCAAGTAGGAAAAACGTGAATAGTAACTAGGTCAAAGGAAACAAACTTGAAGACCAAGAAAAGACTCCTATTTACTACTCACGTGAATAGTAACTAAAAAGGAAGCAAACTTGCAACCCAAGAAAAGTTCCTTTCTAGTGTGAACACCTATTCTTGCAGCCCAAGAAAGTATTTTTCCTAGTGTGAACACCTAATAAACTAGAATTCAAATCAATACTAAAACCAAAACTAAGATAGAATTATAAAGAAATCAAATCTTGACCAAATCTTCAAATCTTCTTGAAACTTCTTGAAGAATCTTGAAGTTCTTGAATCTTGAAAATAGAATCTTGACTTGAATCTTTGCTGGAAAATTCATCCAAATGGTGCAATGAATGTGGATGGCTGGTTCGCATCATTCCCCCTCTCTAGAGAAAGATTTGTCCTCAAATCCACCAGGCTCAAAGGCGGTTGATCATCATCTTTCCTCATGTACGGGTGTTTATCACAAGCAAACAAACTCCCCAAAGAATCAGGTCAATTTTCTGCCTGCCAACACTTTGAGTAGGGTCAATGTGGAAGTGCCAAGCTCTCAAATTTATGAAAAACAAATTCAAAGAATGTCAGTCACCCCGTTCTCATCACAAGTTTCCAAGGATAAAAATTTCACAGCTGCTCCAAGCAAAGATAGATCAACTATTAGTTCGTTTGGTCATGATAACGCCAAAGCCTCTACTTCTAGGGCAACCTCAAGCGCAACTCCTTCGTTCAATTACACTCGGGCTGTTCAAGGCATCTTCAATGGAAGACCCCCAGATCGACGTATTAAATGAGGAGATTCTCTTTGTTTTTTTGTCCGTTTTCATGTCTTTTGTTGCCTTCGGTATGCGACCGATTTAGCTTTTGCTTTTTTCTGCATTTTCTAGATTGTGACACCAGTTGTCATGCTTTGTGTACTTTGATGTACTTTTCCTTTTTCTTTCAATAAAATACCACTGAATTAAGAAAAAAAAAAAAGCTCTGTTAACCTCACTTGCTTTTGCATACAAATATCTTTGTTTTCCCTCTGTTTTTACCTCATTGGCAGAGCTCTTTTCTCTCCTTACCTCCTCTCCAGATTCGGCCCTACTTTTCTTTTCACTCTCATTCTTTTGCTTTCTCAAATTCTTTTGATCTCTCAGATTCTTTTGTTCACTCAATTTTTGCAACCTCACTTGATCCTCATAGACTTGTTTTGGTGTCATCAGAACTAGGGTGATTGTCCGCTGACCAAATACAAATGAATACTTGTTTGTGAAGCCATCATGCTGCACACATCCATCAAATTGCCACAGTTTTCCAAAGAGAAGATGTCCAGCATGCATTGGCACCACATCACACAATACTTCATCTTCATATTTCCCAACTTGAAACGGTACTACAACCTGCTTTGTAACCTTTACCTCACCACAATCATTCAACCACTAGCAACCTTCATCTTCTATGCCTACCATGGTGGAAGAGTCTGTTAACTCAAGCCAGGAACTTGAAGAAGCTTACCGAGTAATTATGTCAAAAGCTACAATCAGGTCTGGTACATCTCCATTCTCTCCGAATATGGGTACAGGCCACAATACTGATGTTTGTCTAAATCCATATTGTACAAATCCAATTTGTGTTCAAAGGATTGCTAAGGATCAAGAATTCTATCGTGAACATGAAGTTATGCAACCTGACGGAACGATAATTCAGTCCCCATATATCATTTCACCAACTCAACCTCATAAGGGTTCTATTTCAGCCTCTCAAAGTGTTACAGATTCAATTTCGCCATCCAAAGCCACAATGGAAGAAGAATTCGAACGTACAAGCTTAGATGGTGTATCACCACGTTTTTGCAACGAAGACACTGCCAAGTCTAGCTCTCATGGATACCCGGGTACAACCTCCCAGCACATCGGTACAAGTCCAGCATGTGAGGCGCGTGCGGAGCTTCAAAATTCGCAACAAAGGTCTGGCCAACGGACAGGTCCATTGCACGCGAGCCAAGGTACAGATTCTCTGGGTAAAGGTATTCTTTTGGCTGGTGGGGAACATTCGACCCCACATGAAGCTCAAGTGGTTCAAGGGAATATCGGTGCTGGTTTAATAAACTATAATTTGCAAAATTCAAATGCATGTGCAATTGTGGTCCCTGGCGATATTGATTCACAAAATGCAGCTGCCAATGCGGACCTTTGTTTTCACGCGGGTCCACCAACATCCCACGGAGAATTTAATAATAGCAAGGAGAATGCGTTGGATCAACTTTCAGCTAGAAAATTGTTGTCCCAATCGGGTCCACCTAGCTTACAAGATGCTGCGGTCCCCACTACTAGTGTCATTGTTGGTTCGAATTGTCAACAAGCTTTGGCTAGTGGACATGAGATTTCTTTGTCACCTAGTGATAAATCTATCACAATTGCTCCTTTGACCGAGGCACCTAATTGTGGGACACAGCAGCCTGGTTCTAATGATGCTAATGGTAATATCGCGGAGTGCAACAAATCAGAGAATGTTCTTTCTGATGGCCGACAATTGGACCCTTGTTCACATGGCTGCACATCTATCGAGACTACGCAGCAAGCTATTGTGGAAAATATTCATTTTGAGCACAATGCACATGCGACAAACTTCACGGCTGCAAATGCTTAAAACATTCCTGATGGTCCACGTGGGGATCATACGCTGGTGGACAATTCAGATAATGTACATGGGCTCCTCGGTATTCCAATTTCAAAGGCACAACCTGAGGATGGTCAGGTGGCGAATGAGAAGAATAATGAGAATTCTACACCAGCTTTGGGTGCCAGTCTCTCAAATCCTACTCTCAATGTGAATCAGCCATCTAATGGCCAACCAAGCACTAAAGTCTCTCTGGAAGATTTTCCTCCACTTCGAGGGAAAGAGGACAACACCAAGAATGCTCAACATGATGATTCTTTTGTTAACAAGAATAATGCTCATCCTTGCAACGTCTCAACCAGCTGGAAGGGTATCTGATACGAACCTGGTCAACATGTGCCAAGACCCAACACTAAGATTGGTAAAACAAACCCAAGATCTTTCAAGAATGGATGGAACCGCGACCCTTTGCCTAGCAAGACAAGAACCTTGGTATAGTGAATATGATGGAAATCGTGACCCGTTGCTTAGAAAAGCAAGAACCTTGGTATAGTTGAGGACGCCACAAACGAGGATGGAGATCTCGTTTGATAAGTCAGAGTTGAACGCCACAAGAATAATCTTGATAAGTTCGAAAAAGTTCTTGAGAACTTAAGGAGAATAATCTCACAATTTAATTTGAGAATTGTCTTTTCATTATTTCTTGCAAATCAGCCTTATATAGGCAAAGAACAAATAAGTTTCCTAATTAGAAAAGACTCCTAAACCCTAGCTGAAATAGAAAAACGTGAATAGTAACTAGGTCAAAGGAAACAACTTGGAGACCAAGAAAAGACTCCTATTAACTATTCACGTGAATAGTGACGTGAATAGTCACTAAAAAGGAAGCAAACTTGCAGCCCAAGAAAAGCTCCTTTCTAATGTGAACACCTAATCTTGCAGCCCAAGAAAGTCTCTTTCCTAGTGTGAACACCTAAATTCGTCCATAGTGGACCCTAGGAAATAAACTAGAATGCAAATTAAACTTAAACTAAAACTATGATAGAATTACAAAGAAATCAAATCTTGACCAAATCTTCAAATCTTCTTGAAACTTCTTGAAGAATCTTGAAGTTCTTGAATCTTGAAAATAGAATCTTGACTTGAATCTTTGCTGAAAAATTCATCCAAATGGTGCAATGAATGTGGATGGCGAGTTCGCATTAGTATCTTCATGGGAGATCTTAACAGCTCACTTAAGCTTAAGTTCTTTGAATTTGAAGAGAAGGATGGTAAACCAATTGCTTGTGCTCCTCCTGAAATTTTTCATGCTGGAGCTACACACTGGCAACGCTGCTTGATTGGTCAATTCTTTGACAAACCACCTCCATTCTTCTTGATTCAACGAATGGTCGACACAAAATGAAAAAAATTTGGTCCGGTAGACATCAGATCTACTGAATCTGACATGTATGTGTTTCAATTTGAGACGGAAGCTATCTGTGATGTGGTTCTTGAAGAGCTCTGGCATGTTTATCACCGTCCTCTCTTGTTGAGGCGTTGGACTCCTGGCACTCAGTTGATTAATCTTCAATGTAATAGAGTTCCAATTTGGCTCAAACTTATTGATGTTCCACTGGATTTGTGGGATCAAGATGGTCTCAGTTATGTGTCAAGCACCATTGGTTTTCCTCTTCAAATGGATTCCCTTACTGCTTCTCGCCGACACTTAGGGTATGCACGAGTTTTTGTCGAAATGAATGTTGAAAAGGAGTTCCCGAAGTCTACTTCGGTTAGGCTTCTTGATGGGTCAGTTGCCGAAATTCAAATTGAGTACACTTGGAAACCAAAGAAATGCACTTACTGCAAGGTTTTCGGTCAAAATGAGGTGACCTGTACTGCCATCCCAAAGGAAACAGTATCCGTTCCAATGGAAACAGTTTCCGCTCCAGTGCAAAATGTTACCCAATCTGAGAAAGTTACCAAAGAAAATGAGTGGAAGACCGCTACCAATGTTTCGAAGAAGAATAACAAGACTTCTTCAACTACAGCCTTTACCAAAAACAAGTTTGATGTTTTCTCGAAGAATCCAGAAATTGGTACTATGCAGCCAATTGACCCAACTGCTGCATCAACTAGTCAACGAAATGTTGCAAACAAGAATGCAACTCCTCCCATTCCTGGTAAATCTATGGACCAAGCAAGGAAAAATCCAAAGTATCCTCAAAAAGCTTATAGAAATGCCCAAGCCATTTTCGCCCAAAGAGGTAGGAAGTCTTCTGATGATTTCAATTCTCGTGGCAAGAATAAGATCGATTTTAAAGCACGCGAAAAAATGCGCAAGGATATTCTTCAGTCCATTTCTAGCCCTGCTCATGAAACAGATGCCTTTGAGGACTACTCTGACAGAGAACCACCTGATTGGATGCATTGATTTTTTCCATTCTGGTTGGTCTCTGAATTTTTACATCATTTTTTTGATGTGATCTGTTTGTCTTTTTTCGAATTGGCCGCGGCCACCTTGTAACCGATCTGTACCCATGTACTGTCTTTTTTGGATTCAATAAACACTGAATTAACCAAAAAAAAAAAAAAAAACGTTAGTACAACTACCACCTTCGATATTAACATTACATACCTTGTCTTTCACGTGGCAACGAGTGTGAAAGATGTTCTCATGTTGTGCTACCTCTTCCTCTTCTTTAGCTTGCAGGCTTAAGGCTCGTTGTGCC
Source organism: Ehretia macrophylla (assembly GCA_037974665.1). Taxonomy (NCBI): domain Eukaryota; kingdom Viridiplantae; phylum Streptophyta; class Magnoliopsida; order Boraginales; family Ehretiaceae; genus Ehretia; species Ehretia macrophylla. The sequence continues at coordinate 3,825,702 of CM075767.1, read as the reverse complement.
ACTAGTCCAAGCATCTCTCCATGATTCTCCCCAAACTCCTCTGCTCCTATTGTGGTGCTTGTCTTGGACGGGTACCACCCCTCTTGAGTCGCGTCTCCACATTAATTGCCATATGCACCAAATCCTTTAATTCCACATAATGATACAACTCGATGGTGTTAGCAATCTCTCGATTCAACCCATTCAAAAATCTAGCCATTGTCACCTTCCGATCTTCCTCTACATTGGCTTTAATCATAGCCATCTCCATCTCTTTGTAATACTCATCAACACTCTTATTACCTTGATGAAGACCTTGCAGCTTGAGGTATAAATCTCTGTAGTAATGACTGGGTACAAATCGCCTCCTCATCACCCTCTTCATCTCATCCCAAGTTGCAATTGGACGATCTCCATTCCGCCTCCTATTGATGCACAACTGATCCCACCATACAATAGCATAATCAGTAAATTCAATTGCGGCAAGTTTTACCTTTTTCAGTTCGGAATAGTTGTGACAATCAAAAACCAACTCTATCTTCTTTTCCCACTCCAAATATGCGTCGGGATCACTCCTTCCTTGGAAAGCAGGAATTTTCATCTTGATGCTTCCCAAATTGTTATCAACACGTTTCTTAGCTTCTCTATCTCGGCTATGTCTTCCATTGCTGCCTATTGACATCCGACCAAGTTCCTCATCTATCCCTTCTTCTTCAAATTCATCCACAACTTCAATTTCTCTTCGATGCAACCTGTTCCTCCTTGGTGCTTTTGGAGCAACTAGTGGCTGCACCCTTGGTGTTCTCTGTTCTACCCTAGCCATCTTCTCATGTAGTTGATCAAATTCAGCCCTCATCATTCGTCTCATCTCTCCCATCAATGCCTGCAGCTGTAAGTTCTGTCCAACGGGCTGTTGAACACCTTCATTAATGTTGTCTGCTTGATTTTGAGACATGATTAAATTTCACTCCATCGCGTGTTTCACTCAACTCAATTTGGCTTTTACCTTCTATTAATCTCACGCACTCTGCCTTTTTCCTCTCGTATTCTCCTTCAAGTTCCCTAGAACTAATCAAGAGTACCAAGATAGGCACTAAAGCAGCGTATTACTTTTTTTTTTCGAAATTTGATGATTTTTTTTTTTTTTAGACCTCTAAGACTCTGGAAACAAGGTTAGAGAAAGAAACTTGAATAAAACTCGAAGAAGGAAACCTAGAAAAATAAGGAAAGTTGCAAAAACCCTATTCTAAAACACAAAAATGCCCAAAACTCATAGAAAACGTTGGAATTTGGCCCTAAGAGGGTGGTGCCCACAGCTATGCTGTGGGTTATGACGTCGTTTCCCTTCAGAAAAGCTTGACCACGAAGGCTAATTCAACAAAAAAAGTTTTTTTACTGTTCACTGTTTTGCCTTTTTTTTTTTTTTTTCAGCTCCGAAATTTTTTTTTTTCTTGACCTTTCTTGATGTTTCTTTTCTTTTCTTGATCTTGATGTTCTTTTCTTGATTTTCAGAAACAAACACAATGAGCAAGTAACTAAGACTTCGAATTTAGAAGCACAAGAAACCCTAATTCAAGATTCTAGGGTTTGGCCAATGGAAAGTTAAAACAAGAACGAAATTGCAGCAGGAAAACAGAATTGAAGCAAGAAAACAGAATTGAAAACAAGACTCAAGAAATGGAAAACAAGACTCAAGACAAGAAATTAAAAGAGCAAAAACGGAATCAAGACACAACCAAGAAAACGAATTGGAAGCAGGACACAATCAAGAACAAAGAAAGGAATTAAAACCTAGACCTAGACTCACAGAATTTAACCAAGAAAAACAAGAAAAGGATAGGCAAACCTGATAAACCTTAGCTCTGATTACCAAATGATACGAACCACGTCAACATGCGACGCGACCCAACACCAAATATGGCAAACAACCCCAAGACCTTTCAAGATTGGATGGAAACCGCGACCCGTTGCTTAGCAAAGCAAGAACCTTGGTATAATTGATGAAGACGCCACAAATGGGGGTGGAAAATCCGTTTGATAAGTCAAGGTTGAACGCCACAAGAATTATCTTGATAAGTTTGGAAAAGTTCTTGAGAACTTAAGGAGAATACTCTCACAAATTTAATATCAAAGTTGTCTTTTTTTATTATCACAAAAAGTGTCTTATATAGGCAATAACAAATAAGTATCTTGCTTAGAAAAGGACTCCTAAACCCTAGCCCAAGTAGGAAAAACGTGAATAGTAACTAGGTCAAAGGAAACAAACTTGAAGACCAAGAAAAGACTCCTATTTACTATTCACGTGAATAGTAACGTGAATAGTAACTAAAAAGGAAGCAAACTTGCAACCCAAGAAAAGCTCCTTTCTAGTGTGAACACCTATTCTTGCAGCCCAAGAAAGTATTTTTTCCTAGTGTGAACACCTAATAAACTAGAATTCAAATTAATACTAAAACCAAAACTAAGATAGAATTATAAAGAAATCAAATCTTGACCAAATCTTCAAATCTTCTTGAAACTTCTTGAAGAATCTTGAAGTTCTTGAATCTTGAAAATAGAATCTTGACTTGAATCTTTGCTGGAAAATTCATCCAAATGGTGCAATGAATGTGGATGGCGGGTTCGCATCACAAGATATGCTTCGGGATCACTCCTTCCTTGAAAAGCAGGAATCTTCATCTTGATGCTTCCCAAATTGTTATCAACACGGTTCCCAGCTTCTCTATCTCGGCTATGTCTTCCATTGCTGCCTATTGACATCCGATCAAGTTCCTCATCTATCCCTTCTTCTTCAAATTCATCCACAACTTCAATTTCTCTTCGATGCAACATGTTCCTCCTTGGTGCGTTTGGAGCAACTGGTGGCTGCACCCTTGTTGTTCTCTGTTCTACCCTAGCCATCCTCTCATGTAGTTGATCAAATTTAGCCCTTATCATTCGTCTCATCTCTCCCAACAAAGCATGCATTTGTAAGTTCAGAACAGCGGCTTGTTGACCTTCTTCGTTTATATCATCCTCTTGATTATGACCCATGATTGAAATCAACACTCCCTCATGTGTTTCACTCAAATTCAACTTGGCTTTTACCCTCTAATAATCTCACACACTCTGCCTTTTTCCTCTCGAATTCTCCCTTTAGTTCATTTGAAACTAATCAACACTATCAAGAAGAACCAAGTAGCAAAACAATTCTATCATGAAATCCGAATTTTCCTTTTTTTTTTAAAAAAAATTTTTTTTTGTAAAACAGTCCTCTAAGACTTGGGGAACAAGATTAGAACCAATAATTAAGACAAAACAGCAAAAAGAAACCTAGAGGAATAAGAAAAGTTAAAAAAAACCTATGCGAAAATACACAAAACGTCAAAAACACCTAGTAAACGATGAAATTTGGCCAAAAGAAGGTGGTGCTCACTGCATAGCAGTGAGTTATGCTCAGAATGTCTTTTCCCTTCAGAAAAGTTTGGTCTTGAAGGCTGATTCAACAAAATATGTTTTTCAGACCTTTACTATCTTTTTTTTTTTGTTTCGTTTTTGTTTGTTTTTCTTTCTTTTCTTGACTTTTCTTTTCTGTTTTTTTTCTTTTCCAGAAATGAAACACAATGGCAAGTCACAAGAATTCAAATTTAGAAGCACAAGAAACCCTAATTCAAGATTATAGGGTTTGGCCAATTGAAAGCTAAACAAGAATGAAATTACAGCAGGAAAATGGAATTGAAGCAAGAAAACGGAATTGAAACACAACCTCAAGAAATGGAAAACAAGACTCAAGACAAGAAATTAAAAGAGCAAGAACGGAAACAAGACACAAGCAAGAAAACGAATTGGAAGCAAGATGCAATCAAGAACGAAGAAATGAAATAAAACCTAGACCTAGACTCACGGAATTTAATCAAGAAAACAAGAAAAGGATAGGTAAACCTGATTAACCTAAGCTCTGATTACCAACTGATACGAACCACGCCAACATGTGACGTGACCCAACACCAAATATGGCAAACGACCCCAAGACCTTTCAGGAATGGATGGAACCTCGACCCTATGCTTAGCAAAGCTAGAACCTTGGTATAGTTGAGGACGCCACAAACGAGGATGGAAGTCTCGTTTGATAAGTCAAGGTGAACGCCACAAGAATAATCTTGATAAGTTTGAAAAAGTTCTTGAGAACTTTTTTTTTTTGTTAATTCAGTGTGATTTTATTAAAAAAGAAGAACAGTACAACAAAAGTACATCAAACCAAAGTGGAAAAAACAAAAGAAACAAAAGGAAAAACAATCAAAATGTCCAAGAAAATTTCTTGGATCACAAAGAGATGAAAAACAAAAACAGAGAATAAAATAAAATTAAACTCGCCAGCTGTTCAGAGTTCTATTGTTTAGAGTTGAGTTGTTGAAACGACGACCGAGAAAGATCTTTGAAGTAACCTCATATCGAATGGTGTTCAATAATTGTTCTTCAGTAAGAGCTTCATTGTTGAAAATTCTACGGTTACGTTCCAACCAAATGTTGTAGATGGTTGCACAAAGGTAAGTTCAAAAAATCTGGGTTTTAAGATCCCCATGTTTGTGTTGAATAGAGGTAGCAATTCCCATGATGCTTGGCAATGAGGATATAGAGTGATCAATAGAGAGTGTAGTTAATCCCTGTTTCCAGATTCTCTTTGTGAATGAACATTCGAAGAAAATATGCTCATTTGCTTCACACGCCAAATAGCAGAAGATACAGTTTGAATTGTCTTGAATCCCCCAAGAAACAAGCCTTTGGTGAGTAGCAAGTTTGTTCTGGAACGCAAGCCAAGTGATGAAGCTGTGTTTTGGAATACAATTAGGAAACCAAACAAGTTTGAACCATTGAATTTTTTGCCCACATTTCCTAATTGCATTCCAAGTGTCCTTGAAAGAAAAAATACAATTTCTACAGTGTGCCCAATTAAAAGAATCCGAAATATTGGAAGCCAAATCAATAAGATTGCAGGGGTTGAGATCGGCAAGAGAAGGTGGATGATGAGGCCAGATCCAATTATTATCATGAATGACATCAGAAACACGAGCATTGATGGAAGGAAAAGTAACATCAACACTAATTTCATGTAACAAGTTACCTGAAGGGTGCCAATTATCATGCCAGAAATGTGTCAAATTTTCGTTACCAATAAGGTGACTAATGGAATTTTTTGCCAAGTTCCTGATATGAAGCATTTTTCTCCACGTCCAACAAATATCCTGCGGAATAGTGAGTGTCCAAATACATTTATCTTTGATATGGTTTGACCATACCCATGAGGCCCAGAGAGTATCCCGTGTTGAGTAAAACCTCCTAAAAAGCTTAAGGAGAGTAGTTTTATTGGCTTCCTCAATACTACGGATTCCAAGTCCACCTTCATCAATTGGTTTGCAAATAAGATCCCAAGCAATTTTAGGACCACTATCCCTCCAAAGAAAAGCTTTGAACATTCTTTCCATATCCAAAATGACACCTTGAGGAATAAAAAGTGTACTGATCCAGTGAGAGTACATACTGGACAAGATTGATTTGATCAGTTGGAGCCTGCCTGCAAAAGAAAGCCATCTATTCGTCCAATGATTAATACGTTTAGAGATTTTGTTGAGAAGCATTTGGCAATCACTTTTACGGAGTCTACCAGAAATAAGGGGAACCCCCAAATAACAAACAGGCAATTCACCCTCTTCAAAACCAAGAATGCCATTAATAAGATTAATGGTATCAGGAGTGCAGCTACCATAGAAAATATGACTCTTGTCAAGATTATACCTTAACCCAGAAACTGTATGAAAGTTATCAAGTGTCCGAATAATGCTTCTAACAGAAAGTTCATCCGCTTTGCAGAAGATAAGAAGGTCATCCGCAAAGGAAAGATGATTCAGCTTGAGTTTAGCACATCTTGGATGAAAATGAAAATCTCTAGTACAATGGAGCTGATTAAACATACCGGTAAGAATCTCCATAGCAATAACAAAGAGGTAAGGTGAGAGGGGGTCACCTTGCCAAACACCCTTTGTACCTGGAAAATAGCCTTCAAGACTCCCGTTGATGGAAATAGAGAATCTAGTTGTTGTGATATACTCTCGGATCCAACCAATAAAGATATCAGGAAATCCGAATGCCTTGAGAGAAAGGATGATGAAGTCCCAATTGACAGAATCAAATGCTTTCATAATATCCACTTTCATAGTGCAACGAGGAGTAAGATTCTTCCTGGAGTAATTCCGCACAATGTCTTGTGCAATAAGAATATTCTCAGAAATTGATCTGTTTTCCACAAAAGCAGATTGGTTGTGGGAAATGATGTGTGGAAGGCAGCTCTTCATACGGTTGGCAATGATCTTAGAGATACATTTATAAATAGTATTACAATATGAAATTGGCCTAAAATCTTTGACCATCAAAGGAGAATCAACTTTAGGAATTAGTGCAATAATAGTAGAATTGATTTCTTTCAAAATAGAAGAAGAGCTAAAGAAAGAGAGAATAGACTCAATAACATCATTACCCACAATGTTCCAGGCAATTTTATAGAAATGAGCAGTGAACCCATCAGGACCAAGACTCTTGTTGCTGTTGAGAGAGAACATAACTTGCTTAATTTCATCAGTAGTGACTGGAACAGTTAACATGTTAGCGGCCTCCAAAGGAATAGAATTTGAGACATCAGGCTGAATGTTCTCCATAGAAATAGCACCCCAATTCTGAACAGGACCAAGAAGATTAGTATAGAAATTAAGAATTTCACCACGCACCTCAGCATCATTCATAGTATCTCTACCATCAGTGCATGTGAGCTTGGTGATAAGGTTACGAGCCTGTCTTCCACGAATAACCTTGTGGAAGAAGCTTGTGTTAGATTCACCCTCACGAAGCCATTGAATTCTTGACTTTTGTTTGAGAATCTCATCTTGAGCTTTTGAAAGTGATTCAAAAAAGAGTCTTATATAGGCAATAACAAATAAGCATCCTGCTTGGAAAAGGACTCCTAAACCCTAGCCCAAGTAAGAAAACGTGAATAGTAACTAGGTCAAAGGAAACAAACATGGAGACCAAGAAAAGACTCCTATTAACTATTCACGTGAATAGTGACGTGAATAGTAACTAAAAAGGAAGCAAACTTGCAGCCCAAGAAAAGCTCCTTTCTAGAGTGAACACCTAATCTTGCAGCCCAAGAAAGTCTCTTTCCTAGTGTGAACGCCTAAATTTGTCCATAGGGAATTAAACTAAAACTGAAAACTAAAACTAGGATAGAATTACAAAGAAATCAAATCTTGACTAAATCTTCGAATCTTCTTGAAACTTCTTGAAGAATCTTGAAGTTCTTGAATATTGAAAATAGAATCTTAACTTGAATCTTTGCTGGAAAATTCGCCCAAAAGGTTCAATGAATGTGGACACCCAATTGGTTCATTGAATGTGGATGCTTCAATTAGTTCATTGAATGTGGACGCCCAATTGGTTCATTGAATGTGGACACTCAAGGCTGGTTCTCATCACGTATCCTTGAATATGTGTTACTTAAACGAATGTGGTTACGTGTTTCTTTCCTGCTGTGTTGTTACTAACGTGCCAAAGAGTTTCAGGTTAAAGTTCCCAAAATCCCAAGTCATTTTGGGATTGTCACCTTGTTATGTGATCTGTTTGTCATTTTTCGAATTGGCCACGGCCACCTTGTAACCGATCTGTACCCATGTACTGTCTTTTTTGGATTCAATAAACACTGAATTAACAAAAAAAAAAAAAATCCCAAGTCATTCCTCACGGAGCCTGTCAAGTTCACCCTCTTTCTTTACATGCTACAGGTATTCTTGATGCAGACTTTGTGCATGAGGATGCTGCTAATGAGTTAGAGAATGTGCTACATAATTGATGTGCTTTGTTGTTGAAAACATGATGTAACTTTTGTTCTTTTGAATATTTGACTTTTGAAGTCCTTGTACTTGTATGCTTGGTACCTTACAACTTAGGCTAGCATTTTGTTGTATATATGGTTGGTCACGTGGATCATGATCACACCTAGCTGGTCTTGTAACGCCCCGATCTCTCACGAGACCGGAGGCTCTAAAAACCAAGCTATTCTCAACCCAATTCCAACCCGGTCTCAAAATTTTAAGGAAAATGGACAGTCTCCTCTATGCCATAGACATTCTAAAAACCTGTAAACATTCAAATAAGCTATAGAACAACACTAAAGTCATTTCCAAAATAAAAATCTCAACTTTAAGGCCATTCGAGCCTTAAGACTTGCAAACAGTTTAGATACACACAAGCATGCATTCAAAACTTAACTTCTTTGCAAAACCGCTTATTATGCCACTCCATGATAGCTTTTAAGCATTCTTAGAAATTGAAAACAACCCGTCATTCACTCCCAAGCATGCAAAGAAGCTAAGAGCAGAAATATAAGTTATTACATGCCACAATTCCATAACACTTACTACATCTACTTAGCTTTCAAACCTGCAACTACCCAAATACATATACATAAGCCCTTAGGCTCCAAAATAGAATAGAAAGTAGAACAATTAAGGTCTTCCACAGTTTAGCGGCAATCACTCAAATCTTAAGTATGCACACAGCAATTAGGTCAACTCCTCCAACTGCACCACTTGAAACATGTTTAGCAAGGTATGAGCAATCACAATTGCCCAGTGAGGGATAAGGTCTACCGGGGACGTGCAATGCAGCAGTTAGTACAAATAAAGCATTTTACAAACAAAGAACAATTGAAACAACAAGTTACCACACATTAAAAAGGATACGATTCACTTGTTCTTCAATCACAAACCACGAGCCACGAACTGAAATCCCAATGTAATAATGACACTAATATCAATAAGCCGGCATCCCTTATAACTCCAAAATGGGTGTACTCCGGATGTACCCCGAAATCCTATGACCCAACTCTCCTTGGGCAGCATCCCAAGTGAGAGAGGGACTGGGTAACCATGGTAGCTGAGGTATACCAGCAAGCCCAATGCCGCCCGGTTTCCATGACACTACCATGCCCAAATGGTTGCGCAACCACGATGCAATGCACTCAAAATGATAACAATAGAATACATCAATAAACACATGATTGAGGGACAACAAAGTAGGTTGCCTTCACACACAATATATAGACAATAAGTGCACATAATCTAACTACAAGTAAATAAACTATTATGCACATAAGGATGAAGTCTCCCTCACCTGGAATTAAGCCAAGCACGCTAAAAGAATAGCTCAGATTTACTTCAACTCCCCGAATTAGCTCAAGTATGCAACCCTAGGGTGTTCATATAAGTTTAGCAATTAACTATATCAATTCCAACTCAACTCTTACTTAACTCAACCTTACAACATTAGAAGCTAGATTTATAATCACTTATTCACACAAGTTCATAACCCACACACAATTAAGCTACAATGTTCACCTTACCATATCATTAGAGAACATAAGATATATTAGAAGCATCAAATACCATTAAGTTAAGATCATAAGTTATAAATTCCAATTACTTTTAATTACAATAATCAATAATCATATAACTAGATGAGTTATCCTTATAGTCCTACTCACTTAGCATGCAATGTTTATTAGAGTTTTATCTTAACAAAGTACAAGAAGTATAAACATTATAACAAGATATATAAACATTATAACAAGATATAAGCATTAAATATGAAAATAACTATACCAACACAAAGGGGTCAATGACTGATGATCACGAAACTTCACTAAATTCTCACAAATGCCATATAACAACATGTAAAGGCAAGATATACAAGCACCAAAGCTAATTCAAAGGCTAAGCATGAAACCCCGAGTTTCCCTTTTGTTATCCTAAGTCATTTAACTCCAAACCGAGGCTAAGGCTCAAGATTCACCAACTAACTATTCTAATCTTCTAGTTACACATTATGGCACACTTAGAACCCTTGAAATCATTCATTAACCCGAATTAGCCACAAAAGCCCCGATTTCACTCTTTTGACTTTGTACTACACGTACCTCATCCGGGACTCAAATGGAGGCTAGCAAAGCTTAAATAGGTCCTAAATAGCCTAGGATTACTAAATGTGGAGGCCAATTCAACTCGGATTCACGATAGTCCCGAACCCCTTTCTAAAAGTCAGCTATTTCATTCTTTCACTAGGTTATGGGCAATTAAACCCTACAAGGCCTTCACACTACTTTCATTAACATCTAAAGCACCTATTAGAACCACTAATTCAAGCTACAAGGTCTGATTTTGCAAATCCCTAATTTTCTGAAGACTAAACTTAGAAGACTAAACTCCTAATTATTGGAGGTTAACGTTCCTATCTTGACAATTGCCTGTCAGTCTCTATATCAGAAGACTAAACTGCTAAAAGTTGTAACTCATCTTTACGAAGGTAGGTTTTGTCCAACCGCTATATTTAGCCCCTGATATATCCGGCAGCCGTAATTTCTCAAGTCAAATGATTAATTTGTACAATTCGCAATAGATAATAAACTATTAATCCAAAGTCATGTAATTTATTATCTACGTCACATTCAATGATCCATTCCACTAATGATCAGTCATATATAAGTTAATCGCATCCCCATGCTGTTATGGCACAAGGTTCGCCATCCTTTATTGGTCATGTCGACACTCAATCGAATAAATTTGGCCATGTCGACATTCAATCCAATGACTTTGGGTTATATGTGTTTCGGTTTGAATCACAAGCTTCCTGTGATCAGGTGATGCAAGAGCTATGGCATGTCCACCACCATCCCCTTCTCCTCAGACGATGGGAAATGGCCCTTAAACTGATTAACATTAATTGTGATAGGGTTCCAATGTGGTTAAAACTTCGAAATGTCCCACTTGATTTACTTACCAAAGATGGTCTCAGTTATGTTTCTAGCACAATTGGAATCCCTCTTCAGATGGATTCAAAAACGGCCTCCCATTCTCACCTCGGGTATGCTAGAGTCTGTGTTGAAATGAATATCCAAAAGGATCTTCCAGACAGAACCTTTGTTGAGATCCCTAAAGGAGGATTGGCAGAAATTGAGATTGATTATGATTGGACTCCACTCAAATGTTCTCATTGCAACGTTGTTGGACATGACACATCATCATGTCCTAATTCTATTGAGGAGAAGGTTAATGAGAATGTTACTAGTTCAGAAAGAAATCAAGAAGGAGACGTGGTGCTTCCCGCAAAGTGAATACGGGTAATGCAAACAGATTTAATGCTCTCAATATTATTGATGAAGATAATGGTGAACCTTCTCTTGATTGATCTCAGAGGAACAATTCTAAATCTAGGAATCTTGGCAATCATCAATCTTTAGGTAAGGGAGTTTACCATGGACAACCAAAGTCCCAAAATAAATAGGTCACTTCTGCCAACCCTTCAAATAGGACTAATGTGAGTGTCCCTAAGTTTCAAAATTCTGATAACCAAGCTCAGAAAATGTTAGTCACTCCATTCCTACCACAAGGTTCTAAAGAGAAAAATTTCACAGCTGCTGCAGGCAAAGTCATTTCAAATTTCAGTTCTTTTGGCAAGGAACATTCCGTTGCCTCAACTTCAAGAGTTAATACCTCTTTCGACTACTCTCGGGCAATCCAAGGTATCTTCGATGGAAGACCCCCTGATCGATCAACTCATTGATGCTGATGTTGTTGTTTAGTTTGTCCGTTTTCATGTTTTTTGTTGCCTTCGGTCTGTGACCGATTTAGCTTTCGCTTATTTTTGCATTGTTCTTGATTGTGACACCTGTTGTCATGCATTGTGTACTTTGATGTACTTTTCCTTTTTCTTTCAATAAAATACCACCGAATTAACCCAAAAAAAAAATTCCTATGTTAATCAAAGGAAACTACATATGATAGCCCGTACTCGATTATTCTAGTCCTGGTTAAATAATCTAAGGGCTACGAATTAGTTCTAATGTTTATCATATCGAAGAAATATGCTGGTGTATTCTAAACTCTTTTATAATATATTTCTTCTCCAAAAAAACATTAAGTCGTTCATATAATAGGAATGATGGAGAATATGAACATCCACTAAATGCCATTATGTAAAATACATATACTCATCAAAATATCCCTATATAGGTCATCTAGCTGTAGTATTAGGGCATATCTCTAATGGCCGAGACCGAACCATGAGGTGAATGAAAGTGATAGCTTTTCTTGATGTGCTTTGGATGATGTATATATATTTCTTATGTAGTTTATGTTATAATGTAGACTTTTCTTTTGTTTATGTAATATACTTGGCTAAAGTTGTTTATTTTGAGACCTAGAAGACTTTTATTGTAAAATTGTAGGTTCATGTTGGTTATGTTGATGATGCTAGGCTTATGTTAGTTAATCATGTAATATATAATTGGCCAATAATGTCTCTTTTGAACTTTAAATAACTTTGTTGTAGTTATGGTAGGTTATTTTGGCCATGTACATGATGCTAGGTTGGTTCAACCTATTTTGGGAAAGAATTTAGTTGTTATATCTATGTTTAAAGCAAGGCTTCCAGGTGTTTTTTTTTCATGTAGACCCCATTATTTGTTAACTGTATTATTGAACAAGTTATGCATTGAATGAACGAATGAGTTTGGTCATGTCTGACTTAGTTCTAGGTGGGGTCGGGTTTGGGCGTGACAAATTCCTTCTTCGAATTCTCTTCGAAAATCTATCTTGAACAACTTCAAGATCACTCTATGTACAATCAGTGGAATATGTCAAGAAATCTCCTCGTACTATCAGTATAGCTGCGAATTCTCATGATACAAATGACATATTCCATATGGAGAACATTTAATATAACTTGATTTTAACCAATATCACACAAGTATCATCAACTATGAAAGACAAGTCATCAACATACAATTTTTAGAAAGTGATACACTCCTACTAACTCTTCTATAAACACAAGGTTCATCCAAGTTCTTAATGAAATCAAACTCCTTTATTTCATTTGAATTGGATGCAACGATTCCAAGAAATATGCGTATATTACTATTATCAATAGACTGAAACCAAAAATGTCCTATATGGATGTCTTCCAAAAGGTGTCCACTAAGAACATGAATTTTAATTTCATTTAGTAGATACAATATATATAATGTGCAGTGATGACTAGCATAATAAGAATAGACTTTAAGCACAAATATCGGTAAAAATATTTTACCATAGACAACACTTTGTCATTAATGATATCTTTTAGAAACCAATCTAGCTATAAAAATGGGTCACAAGCCCTTTTTCATTAACTTCAACCTTTTCTCGAAGATCCAATATTCAGATAAGGTTGAAATATATGAAGTCTAATAATTATGCATTACATTAAAGCATTTCTTGGAGTAGATATCACATATCAATTCTTCACAAATCATAGGATCATAAAAATGATCATTATCTCAAAGACAAACAACTTTTGTGCATCCTAAAGAAGATATCCCTATGTTCTTTTAAAAAATGAGATACACTACTAGATTCGCAAAGATATTGTGTGATGACATTCCGGACTGTATTGAATAGATTCAATATTTAGGTTTAGGTGATTTTTGTAACTTAGAGGATACTTCCTCAATTTCTATTTTCTTAGAATGCAACATCTTCTTGAACGAAACCTTTTCTTCAAGAAAAATTACAATCTGATAGATCAATGCAACTTGATCACAAAATAGAAATCATATCCTTTTAAGGCAAGGATATATTACAAAATTACCTTCAACCTAAACTCCCACTTGTCCTTATAAACTTTTCAATAAAAGTAGGACAATCCAAAAATTAACTCTTTTAATATTTGGTTGCTATCCAACTCATATCATATATAAAGTTCTAGCAATAGTTAGAATTTTACTATTCAATATAAAATTAAATTAACGTAAGTATGATCCACAAATAAATAGGATTACTAGTCAAACTAATCAACAAGAGTACTATGTCCAACGAAGCACGGTTTCTTCACTAACAAATCCCAATTAATTGCGGTACACCAAGCATTTGTTAATTTTGATTCTATACCAAAATTTGGGATACTCAACAAATAGTATTGAAGTATTTTACCTTCACAATCTAATCATAAGGCACTAATACCTTTTTCTATACGACCCTATTCACAAATAGCTCCAAAAACATCAACATGTATTGATCCAAACAACCTAGTAGTTCTAATCCTTTATCAAACAAAGGGTGACTTGGTTATCTTTCTAATAAATAAGATGAATAGGTTGATCAAACCAACCTAATCATCATCTTATTATTTAGAACAACCTAGTCACATAGAAACTACAATTTACTTGGGTTATTAGTTAAGTCATCTAAAACACTTTTGGTATATGATTACGATAGTTAATAATATGTTTGCAATACATTTTGTCGTCCATATAAAGATAATAAAGACTATGACATAATTGCTTTAAACAATATTTAGGGTTAGACGCTTTATTCCTAACAACATTTAGGTATGATCCTTAAAATACAAAATATGTTCAGAAGTTTTTCAAACAAATTGTCTTTAGCTAATGCAACAACCTTTGTTTCATTTGCTAACACCAAAACCATTCCACGCTTCCCAAAGCATACTACTGTGATTAAGATTCCATCCATGAACATATAAAAATGTTTTCATAAGAATCACAACCACCAAGTAGTACCAATTACTATCAAAGAAGATTTTTAATTCATAGTAGTTTTACAATCTTGACGTTCAAGCTTTAAAGATACATTGAATAAACCCTCTTTTAATGTCCAGTTTATCGACTATGAAAACACTTTTACACATGCCAAAATTCACCAACGCCATTCAATAATGGCCTCTTTGCTGATCTGCAAAAAGAGTTTCCTCCTCTTCAGAACACTTCAACTAAACCAACTAACTCTGCAATGGATAGAGGTTCCAATTACCGCTCTGCTTGGGGTCAAAATGGGGCTAATGTCACTAATCTTGCCACCAACAACTGGCAAGAGCACTTTCTGGGTGAGTTAAATAACTCACTCAAATTGAATTACGTTGATGGATTCAAAATCAAGGACGGGAGAAAAATCGCTGTTCCACCAGCAAATGTTTTTCAAGAAGGATCATTACACTGGAATTGTTGTCTTATTGGTCAATTCATAGGTAAACCACCCCTTTTTTTCTTAATTAGAAGAATGGTTGACACTCAATGGAAGAAATTTGGTCATGTTGATACTCAATCCAATGAGTCTGGGCTGTTTGTTTTCCGTTTTGAATCTCAAGAATTTTGTGATCGTGTGATGCAAGAGCTTTGGCATGTTCACCATCACTCCGTTCTCCTTAGACGTTGGGAAACTGGTCTTCAACTCATCAAGCTCAACTGCGAAAGAGTGCCAATCTGGTTAAAATTAAGAAATGTCCCACTTGATTTACTTACCAAAGATGGGCTCAGCTTCGTTTCTAGCACAATTGGCATTCCTCTTCAGATGGATTCAAAAACTGCTTCCCGCTCACATCTCGGCTATGCAAGAGTTTGTGTTGAAATGAACATTCTGAAAGATCTCTAGGATAGGACGTTTGTTGAACTCCTTAATGGTGAAGAGGCTGAGATTCTAATCGAATATGATTGGAAACCACCGAAATGTACTTTTTGTAATGTTGCAGGTCACGACACTTCCAATTGTCCTAATTCACAGGAAGATAGAGATGATGAAATACCAGTTGACCCTAAACCAAAATGGAATGAGGCTGGGAAAAAGAATAGGAGAAGGCGCGGTGCTTCACGTCGAAATGAGAATCTGGTTAACAATAACAGATTTAACGCTCTTGCCATTGATGATGTTCATGGAGATCAAATTGATGCTCGACCTGAGTTAAACTTTAATAAGTCCATGACTGTTGAGAATCAAACTGCAGGAACTGGTGTTTTCTACAAAAATACCAATGTCCGAAAGGTCAACATCCCTAACCGGGTTCCTATTTCTCATAATTCGGTCACCCCGTACCCATCTCAAGGTTCTAAGGATAAGGTTCCTACACACAATATTGGTAAAGCCATCTCTACCGTTCATGTTGCTGGCAACTCTTTCAACAATGCCTCTACATCCAAGGCATCAACTTCATTCGATTACTCTAGGGCAGACCAAGGCATTTTTAATGGAAGGCCCCCCGATCGAAGAGCTCATTAAGGAGATTTTTTCTTTGATCCTTTTGTGTTTTTGGTTTTCTTGTCTTTTGTTCTTTCAGTCCTTGTTGGACTGATTCTTTTCTTTTACCTGTCTTGATCTTGTTTGACGTTGTTTGTCAATATCCATGTACTTGTACCATTTCCTTTGGACTTCAATAAATTTCCACTGAATTAACAACAACAACAAAAAAAAATCGTTTAGATTATGCTCCCACTGACTAATAGAAATCATCTCATTTAGTCTTTCTTCTTTGCATTACCGATAATCAAAGATGAAATATAAACATGAGAAAGACGTCTATTGATATCTTATATTATGCCAATAAAATATGCTTAGCATATAACATTTGTAAGTTTAGAATCATATTCTTATATATCTTGCATTCCCTTATGCAATCAATGAAAGAATATAATTCATTATCATATTGAACTTGTCTTACTTTTCTAGCATAAGTACTACAACTTTTTCTTTTGATACATTACCAAAAAGAAAACGAAAGAGCATACAAATCGAATATAGATTAAGTTTCTAAGAACCATTCTTAGACTACAATATTAATCATTAAAGTTTGGTCCAGTTATGCGATATAAAGTCAAGTAAATTAAAATAAAACAGGGCTCATACATGTAGCCATATATATGCAGAAAATAAAATTGCTAGGTGACATCTACTTGTTAAAAAATTTAATTTGGCCTTTAATTAAATGATACCTCCCACTAATTTTATCGAATCTCACATTTCCTAAATGAGAAACGTGAATCCAATTAAAGACTCGATAGTAGGTGACCAAGTTCTCTTTGATATGAACACCCTTTAGTTTTAGTGCATTGTTGAAGTATATATAAAAAGAGTCAACAACTGTTGTTATCTATATCTCTATATAGGATATGGTCATTTAGACCTTAAACCACTATAATCTCAGGTTTAGTGCCTTATTGATTTAATGATCTAGTTAGATTTAAGCCCACCATCTAAGTATATGCGACAATTTGAATCCTATGACCTCAACTTTAGTGTATTCTTGGCCACGTGATATTGGAACATTACAACATCTCTATGTTTTCTATGAGCACATAAAACTTATCACGAACCACATCTTCCTACCTTTTGGTTAGTCAAGACATATTCACTTTAAGCCAATGTGGTCCTAGGATAGTGGAGGGCTACGATAAACTCTTTTACCATTTTAAAATCTAATATTACTTTGCACAAATGAAGATTTTCATCTTATTAGGTCTCACTTTGCACATTAGTTCATTTATAGGGAAATATCATATATAGGCAAATAAATAAAAATACATGCAAGAATCATATATCATGGTAGATCATGGACTTGGTTTTTGAACAAATCAAGACAACTCAAATAAACTAAAGTAAGCACATCAAATGCCTCCAAAGGATTTGACTCCTTGATTTCTTCAATGATCCAAAGGCCTTCAACTCCTTGAAAGTCTTCAAACAATTCTTGCAAACTTCTTGTAGAAATTACATCAATATGCCTCACTACCAGTTTCTCTCATTTGCATAAAAGCAAAATGATACTTATGCCTCAATTACATACCAATAAATGATATAATTAATATTACAATGCCATCACATGAAATTACAACCAATCAACCATTCATTGACCAAGTCCATGATCAAATTCACCATTTATCATTCAACACAAGCTCATAAAGCTAAGTAAATGCATCTCATACATAAACAAGGAAGCTAAATAAGCAAGCTAGCACATACAAATGTATCCAATATATCGAAGAAATTGAAGAAGTGTTTGCAATAAGTTTCATATCTTGAGCTTTTAACATCTCATGTTAAACAACACAAAAGTGAAAGCGGGAAATTCAACGGCGGGATCGTCTCGAGTTACATGTAAATCACAATTTGTACATGCGCAGTGGAAAACATAGACTTTAAATTTTATTTTTTTTGTTAATTCAGTGGGAGTTTTATTGATATCCAAAGGAAGTGGTACAAGTACAAGATTGTTGACAAACAGCATCAAAACAAGATCAAGGAAGCAGAAGAAAATTAGTCCAAACAAGGACTGAAAGAACAAAAAGACAAGAAAACAAAGGAAAATCTCCTTAGTGGGTTCTTCGATCAGGGGGTCTTCCGTTGAACATGCCTTGAACTGCCCTAGTATAATCAAAGGAAGGTGTCGCCTTGGATGTAGATGCAGTGTTGGAAGAGTTGCCAACAAAACTATTGGTAGAGATGGCTTTGCCAAAAGTATGTGTAGAAACCTTATCCTTAGAAACTTGAGATGGGTACGGAGTAACCGAAATGTGAGAAATATGTTGTTGTACATGTGCCTGTGTAGGGATGTTCACCTTTTGGACATTGGTTTTTTTGTGAAAAACACCTGTTCCAGTAGTTTTATTCTCTACAGTCTTGGACTTAGAAAAATTTTCCTGGGAACGTTCATCAATTTGATCACCGTGATCTCCATGAGCTTTATCTAAGTTAAGTATATTAAATCTGTTATTGCTAACCAGATGCTCTTTTTGAAGTGAAGCACCGCGTCTCCTCCTATGCTTTTTATCTGCTTCATTCCATTCTAAATTGGTGCCTGAAGGTTAATCCTCAACCCGATTGTCTGGAGAATTAGGACAATTGGAAGTGTCATGACCTGCAACATTACAAAAAGTACATTTATGTGGTTTCCAATCATATTTGATTAGAATCTCAGCCTCTTCCCCATTAGGGAGTTCGACATATGTCCTATCTGGGAGATCCTTTAGAATATTCATTTCCACACATACTCTTGCATAACCAAGATGTGATCATGAGGTAGTTTTCGAATCCATCTGAAGAGGGAGGCCAATTGTGCTTGAAACGAAACTGAGACCATTTACAAAGTCCTCGAGAATAAGTCCATAAAACTAGTACATTTAAACCAAAGAAAATGTACATGAGTATATACACATATATACTAGAAAATACAACAATAAATGCAAAGTTCCTTTTGTGGAAAGCTTGGAAATGACTCTTGAGAGAAGATCTTTGCTTGGATGAAGCTCCTCTTCAAATGCAAAGGTCCTAGTCAGTCCACAGGTATCCAAAAGCAAAGGACAACTAACTAATTATAGTGCTAGCTTAGTTAAGTCCAAGAGCTTAGTAAATTAAGAGTTATAAACTAGAAGCAAAAGTTTCCTATCTCTACTAGCCTTGGCTGAAATGCACCAAGAGAAAACAAGAGAAATTTGCTTCTAAAAGAGTGGAATTTTCGGCCAAGAGGTGCAAAGAAGAATGAAGACATGACCTCTATTTATAGATGTATAAACACACTCATCAAATGACAAGTGGCATGATCTAAATAAATGAAGAAGCCAAGTGTCATTCATGCCCTTTGATGGCCGGCCAAGGAGGGGCAAAAAGGACAATTTTCAAGCAACTTGTTGTTTGCCTTTTAGTTCAAGTTGTCTTTTGTCCTTTTGTGTTTTGTCTTTTAGTGCAACTTGTCTTTCGTCTTCTAGTGAAGACAATCATTAATTAATTTTAAACCTTTTTAGAATAATTAATAGCAGATTGACCCCTCAATCTATTTGCACTTTTGCCCCAATACTTTTCAGTATTTGCACTTTGGCCCCAAAACTTTTGAAAATTACACTTTTGGCCCACTTAATCGTTAATGTCCAAAATAAAACCATTAACACTTTAACGTGTTTATAACTCAATACCAAGCTCAAAATTGCTCTATTCATGATACCCTAAGTGTGTAACTTTCTGGGTTTATGACCGTATAACGATAAATGATCTATTTCAAAAATGTCTCTGCCATTTTCTAGAATACCTTCACGTTCATGAGTGACGCTCTAGCAACGAACGTATCATGACAATATATACAGTAATGAAATCCAATTCCAACGAACCTATTTACAGTCGCAAATTAGCATGCAGTCCGATCCTTCTATTAAAATATCCCGATCGTTATGGGAACCATGAAATGATTAAGTCCACTAAACGATTCTATGCATAGATCTAATTCGGTGGAATGAGAGATGACATCTATGGAAAAACACCTTTCCATCGTTCAACTACCCTGGCCGAGGATTTCTCATTTCAAGCAACCGACACTATATCGCATAGGACATCGCCTCATAGTCGGAGGTTAACAGATCCTATCTTGACAATTACCTATCGGTCTCTATATCACAAGACTAGACTACAAGAGGTCGTTGCTCACCTAGATAAAGGCGAGTTTTTTCCAAACGCAAGATTTAGCCCCTAATATATCCAGCAACTGTAATTTCTCAAGTCAAAGGATTAATTTGCACAATTTGCAACGAATGACAAACTATTAATCCAAAGTCATGTAGTTTGTCACTCTGGTCACATTCAATGATTCGTTCCACTAACAATCACTCATATGTAAGTTAATCGCATCCCTATGTTGTTGTAGCTCAACGCTCGCTACCCTTTATCATTAACATCTCTATGTTAATCAAAGGTAACTACATATGATAGTCCGTACTTGATTATTTTAGTCCCGGTCGAATAATCTAAGGACTATGAATGCTTTTGAATGTTTATCATGCTAAAGAAATATGCCATCGTATTCTCAACATTTTAAGAATATATTTCTTCTCAGAAAACATTAAGGATACATTCATATAATTGAACGGAGAATATGAACATCCATTTAACAAGCCATTCAGATTTACACCAAAATTCCCTATATAGGTCATCTAACTATACAGCATTAGGGCATATCTCTAACAAAAAGAACTCAATAAAATCAATTTTAAGTACATATTTGTTGAATAAGGCCCAATACAAATTATTTATTAATTTCATGGCTCAATTTGAGTTCCTAGACTTATTTTAATCTTCTCAAAGAAAAAACCATCTAATCATATTAAACTTAAGCCCATTGATTTTTAAGCCCTTTAGGTTTAACTAAAATCCAACTACAACTGGTTAAATCCAGCCAATTCTTGAAATAAACAACTCGCACACATATTCATACCTAATGATTTTCCATAAAGTGGTGATCTAACCATCACAAACCTGCTGCACATGCACTACTTTATTGATTCGGTTAACCTATCTACAGTTTTCTAAAAATTCTAAAATTTTGTAGAGACATACCTCTTCAAGTATAGATCAAAGGAACTCAATTTAGAGTTAAATTTACTGAGTTATGCCCCTTAGAACATACACTGTACAGTCTATCCAGTTTTGCACGTTTTTAGTAAACTCACTGAAATTACTCTAAATGAATACTTTAACTATGAAATTAGGAAATACATATAAAACATAATTTGTTCTACTATATCTCTAGCATAAAATATCCAAAATTCAGTCCAAAATTGAACCACAAACAACAATATTTACTATGTCAAATCAGCAATGCAAATTCAATGCGCATAAAATTTGCATATAACTTCTAAGCATCAAACATGCAAAGATTGTGAAACTCTTTCCTAGTTCTTTTTTGTGCTCAAGACTCTAGAAACTATAAGAAAACATATATGTAATTACATGAATATCAAGAAATGGCTCTGATACCACTTGAAAGAATCATTTGGGATATGAACATCATCAAGCTAAGAAATTAGCGGAAGCGAAAAACATGCATGAAATTCAAAAACTTCTAGAAGATCAAAGCTCATGCAATATCCCAATATTGATATCATGTAACTAACATATACAAAACATATAGCAAGTATATTTATATACAAGAGGTAGACAAAGAAAATACCTCTTGAAGCCTTGTCATGAAGCCCAAAATGAACACTTGATGAAGACAGCATCTCTCACACATGCAAGAGTCCTAGTAGGTCCACACAAGCATAGAATGGGTTTCCTTTCAACTCCAAAGTTTTAGTGCTAGCTTACTTGGGTATTGGATTAAGCATGCAAGAAGAATTTTGAAGAGAAAAATTCTTCTCTTCTTTTCTTTACCATGGCCGAACCAAAACTAGATAAAGAAGAAGATGACTTCAATCTTCTTTTTTCTTGTATTATGTGTTATGAATATATTGTGTAAATGTTTCCTAGACAATTCCACTAACTTAGTTAGTAGAGAAAGATATTTCCTAGGAAATTTCACTAGCCCTTTAATATAAATACATCATATAAATTTTCCAGAAATTCCAACAAAGGTGCATTTGGTGTATTGCTTATTAAACTTGTTTTAAGCTTGGTTTTGCTATTGTTTTGCACTTATAAGGTAGTATGGTTAACATATATATTGGTTATGTGAAGATTGTGCATTGGTATTGCTTATAAGAAGGTTAAAAGTTGGATAAAAGTTAATTGTTAAATGTTGTAGAGCATGAATATGTTGATTGATGCATTTGTGTTGCATTGTAAACTATAGGTAAATGTGTTATATACTAGATGTTTAAGGTTGTAATTCAATGTGTTATTAAGTGTTAATGTGTTCAAAATATAGAAATGCCTATGTGAAATGTTAAGTGCTAATGAAATGTTTAAATGTTTAAAAGTGTTTGCAAATGGTAAGGTAGCCTACTTTGTTACCCAACAAATGTGTTATTGATTGTTAAATGTATTGAGAGACAATCTACTTTGTTGTCCTCTCTAAATGAACGTGAATGCGTGATATGTGATTAAATGCAACTGTTTACTATAACTATTGAATGCAACTGTTTAATGCAAATGCGAAGCGAATGTGTAAGGTTACAACCTTTTAGTGTGGCGTGGCAACTGATATGATCCAATTCCCTCACTCCTATGGGGTGCTGAGTCGTAGATTGTATAAAGTGGGATCCATGAATCCAACTCCCTCACTCGAGTGGACGAAGAATGTCCATAGGGTGCTGCTGGGTCGTAGATTTTAATGAGCGAGAATAACAAGGGGAAATGGTAGAGTTCGTGATGGTGGTACAAGGAACGGTAGCAACACTGTTAAGCATATCATTTCGAATGTGTTAATGAATTGATTGTCTTTAAATGTCTAAATGTTTACATATAGCTTTATGCGCTTACTTGAGTTAATTGCCTTTAAATGCATAATGTTGTTACTTGAGTTAATTATGCTTAATGTTTATGTATTGTTTATGCTCATTGTTTCATATGACATCACATGCACTTTTTCAAAAGGATTTCAAAGTTAAAATGTTTTTCAAAACCTTCCCGTTTCCCCCCTCACTGAGTTTGCAAAACTCACCCCGTTTTAACAACATTTCAAGTGAAGCCGAGACCTAGCCACGAGGTGATTAGAATGTGAAAGCTATGCTTATCTTGCTTTGGAGGATGTATATATTATCTTGGCATTAAAGAGTTGAGGTTTAATTGGCTCTAATGAACTATTTTATGGATATTAGTGATCGGGCTATTGTAGTGTGCCTTTGCGGACTTAGGAGGATTAATCTTCTTAAGCTCGTGATATCACGATCCCAGGTTGTTTGTGGTTCATGTAAGTTCGAATATATCTATTTATGCGGTATCAGAGACTATATTGGTAAAAATGGATTCGTGACAAACGGACTGAATGGCAACGGAATTCCGTTGCCCATCCCAGGATGACGATGGCCAAACGACGAATTCTAACCACCGCCCTAAGCTGTTTTTCTTGTAATGGGTGGCATATTTTTTGGCCTACAAGAAAAGAACTGTTTTATTTGCCGTTGCTTTATTTCATTTTGTCTTTAACGTAAATGATTACATTCAGATCCATTTGACTTCACCTGTGTTGCTAATAATAAATTGCACATATAAGTTGTTGTACTTGGCATTTATGTGATCTGTAATGTGCAGGTAAAACTTTGAAAGCGTGAAGGCCCAACATATTCATATTACCACTAGCAGAGATTGATAGATACTCAAAAATTTTAACCATTATGTTATTTTACTTCGTATCAATCGATTACAATTAAAAAAAAATGGATTGATTGAAATCAGGAAAACAAAGAAAATCCAATAAATAAAAAAAATTAGTGGAAACATGTAAGTGTCCTTGAAGGGAGAAGAAAAAAAGAATAATCATCTTAAAGACTGAGTTCAAAGCTAACAATTACTGTTGAAAGCCACTTGTCTCCATTAATGAATGGCTTAACTATAAATTTACTAACTTGGTTAGTAGTAAGGTTAAGTTTGAGTCCTTTCAACTTAACCCCATTGTTGGTCATAACACCAGGACCTGGTTTTTAGAATTCAGCATAAAATATTGTTTTGCATATATACTTGTTGAGACCAGTAAGGTTGCCAAAGGGCTAAACGGTACGATTTTGAATAGAGATACTAGTATTTTAATTGGGATTAGTTTTTTTCTGTGATAGTGTTTGTTGGACAGCCATAGGTTTTCTAGGAAGTATGTTGCAGTTCTGCAAGGTAACGGGCGGGTTACCAAAAATAAAGTGTACCCAAAATGATACACTCATGCTAGAATTATCGATTATAGTGTGGATAAAGTGTCCTGGAATGCATCCATTTGGCATCAATAGAACACTTATGTTGCTTTACCAAATGTTGCAGTCTTCAACATAAGTGTTATATCTATAAAGTCAAGGCTTCCAATTACATTGGTAGAATCCATTCCATCATCAATCATCATTACATTCCATTGCTTCTTCTCAATCCTCACAAGTTCTTTATAATCTCATTTTTTCACATAGTTGATGTACCTCTTTTTGCTCTTTTAGGAACATACTTCAAAGCAGCTTTTATTGTTTTGTACTTTAAGAGCCATTTTTTGCCACCACTACATCAATCTTTATCTTTGAGCTGGCTGGCATTTGAAGACCTATCCTTGGATGACAACCACTCAGATTCTTCATTCATCAAGCGCCGCCTTCTAACAGCACCTAATCTATCTTTACAATCTTCAATTGAGTTTATGATGGCTAAACTATTGCTTGTATATTCGGTGGAATACTTTAAGTTCTCAGAGACTAAACTGCTTAATGAATATGTTGCATTATCAAGTTCATCTATGTATGTCTGCTGGTAAAGTCCTACAGAACTCAGCCATGTCCTGAGATCATCGAAAGATTCAAGCAATGTCTTGTCCTCCATTGACAATGAACTGTTGAGTGATCTAATGCAAGAGATAGAAGTTCTTGACAACTTTGCAGAGCTTTACTTATCATTAGATCTTTAACATTTTTCATTGCATCACTCTTAAAAATAAGTTACTAGAGGCCCTAGAGAGCTCATTGATAGCCACCTGGATAGATAATTTGTAGATGTCTTAAGATTTAATGTTTTTAGACTTGAAAAGAGGAAAAAGACTAGTGTAGCTTGTATCAGGGTATAACGTTACATCACATACAACTTTGATGGAGTCAGAGATGGACGAATCTATGCCTAGAGGTGACATTTGGGCTAAGCTAACACAGGTCCAATTCAGTTCAGCACACAAAAATTTAGGCCCAACCCAGTTCGAATGAAAGTGGGTTCGACTCGGCTAAACCCACCACATATATGTGGGCCGAGTTGGGTTATATATTTTTAGACCCAGCCCATTTGTGTCTGAGCCCATTTGTGCCTAAGCCCAGCCCAGTTCAGCCCATAAGCTCAGCCCAGCCCAGCTCAGGCCCAATTCGAGCCCAGATAAAGCTCATCTTGAGATTATAATTTGTACATGTAATTTTTCTTATAAATAGTTAGTGTATTCAACTTCATTTTACTACAAAACTATATATTTATTTTACTACCTATTGTCTCTTTATTTTACTACAAGAGAATACACAATATCTATGGCTATGGGGGAAGAAAATCTTTCACAACGATTACGTTCAAATGTTTGGAATTATTTTGTTTACTTTGAAGAACATGGGTATGTAATTTGTAACTATTGTAAACGTAAATATATATTTCGTCGTCAATTTGGAACTGAAACGCTTGTAAGAAATCTTGTATTTCAACACTCAAATGTTCTAAACTATTTTAATCCTCAACCACTGCCACCGCCACCACCAACAGGCCCAGCACCCGCACAAGGAGCATAATAAAATAGAGAACTTCACCAACTTTCTTCAAGCATTTATATAATATATTTTTTTATATTTATTAGTAACGTATCCGTGTCTCGTGAACTTGTGGTTTGTTAAGTAATATTTTATCATTTATATTAATATTATCAATCAACTTATGTCTTGTTAATTGTTAAATTAACTTTTTCGTAAAAAAAGGTTAAGCTTCAGCTTTTTTCGTTATTAATCTAACTATTAAAATTTAGAACACACTAATAAAAAATAAAAATAAAAAGATGGGTTGGCTCAGCCTAGCTCGTGACTTGTGGTAGCGGGCTCATGGGTCGAGTTGGGTCCTATATTTCAAGAATTGAGTCCAACCCAGCTCAGCCCACTAAACATATGTGCCAAATCGGGCTCATTTTTTTAATCCACAATTTGATCGAACCGTGTCGAGCTGGCCTATTTACCAGCTCTATCTGTGCCTCTAGATTTGTCACTATTGCCATAAGTAGATCTAAGAACAGCGCCTACTATAACAACTACAAGAACAATGGAAGATATGCTAATAATAACAAATCTCTTTATTGACTTTCAACGGGCAAGTTGCCTCATTTGAACTGCCTCGTCTTTGACCAAAAAAAAAAACTGCCTCGTCGCTTTGTTGTAGGGATTGGGAGAGGCCATGTTTCTAATTTAATGAGTTAAAGAGACTACCATATTTTTTTTTATCTCATGCAACACTTGAAAACTATTGTAGAAAAATAAAAAATCATTGCAAATGACTTTATACAAATGTTATCTTACCGTTGAATACGTTCCCGTTATCTATCTCTACTGCAATGATTTTTTTGCAAACAAATAGTACCAGTCAAAAACCATTGCAAATTAATCTTTTAGCAACGTTTTTTTTTTTCTAAAAAACTACATGAAAAATGTTCTCATATTTTGCAACAGTTTTAAAGAATAACAACAGTTATTAATACTTTTTGTGAAAAAAAATTTAGTTATTACAATGATTTTCAAAAGTATATGCAACAATTTTTACAGTTGCAAGTTCATCATTCTTCAAATAATATGTATGTGATATTCTCTTTCCTTTTTTTTTCTATTGAGTTACACTTGGATATATTTTTCTAAATAGGTAGAAATGAGACTCGAACCTATGACCTTTTGATAATGAATATTATAATCATGTTAAATTAGCAATCCCATCTAAAAGTTAAGTTATTAGAGAGTAGTTTATTTTATTCATTTATTATCTTTAATAGTCAATACTTGCAACAATTTTAAAAAACATATGTAATAATCTTTTACACTTGCAATGCTCTTTGTCATAAACTTGCAATGATTTTTTAACTAGTTGACAATAATTTAGAACTAAAAAGCAACAAAATCTCAATTTTGACAAAGAGTTGGAGAAATAAAGGGGTAAAAAAGAGTACCTAATCAATCAAATTTTTGAGTTTCAAATTCTCTATCTTTTCAAATAATTGGTTGTGATAGTTTCTCATTTTCAATGAATTAAGCTCAAATTTCTTCGTAAATAAAATATCTCAAGATATTTCCAAAGGATCTCATCCTGATATTCTTAGCTTTCCGAGTTTGAAAGAATATAATGTCAATTTTTTTTTTTAGTGAGATCACCACCGGCTTGTTGAATGAGGGAATGATGCGAACCAGCCTTAAGCGTCCAAGTTCAATGAACCATTTATTTGGGCGAATTTTCCAGCAAAGATTCAAGTCAAGATTCTATTTTCAAGATTCAAGAACTTCAAGATTCTTCAAGAAGTTTCAAGAAGATTTGAAGATTTGGTCAAGATTTGATTTCTTTGTAATTATATCTTAGTTTTAGTTTTAGTTTAATTTGAATTCTAGTTTTTTCTCTAGAATCCCCTATGGACGAAAATCAGGTGTTCACACTAGGGAGAAGTCTTTCTTGGGCTGCAAGTTTACTTCTTTTTTAGTTATTATTCACGTTACTATTCACATAAATAGTTAATAGGAGTCTTTCTTGGGCTCCAAGTCTACTTCTTTGACCTAGTTACTATTCACATTTTTCCTACTTGGGCTAGGGTTTAGGAGTCCTTTTTCAAACAGGATACTTATTTGTTATTGCCTATATAAGGCTGTTTTTTGTGATAATAAAGAAGACAATTTTGATTCATAAAATTTGTGAGATTATTCTCCTTTGAGTTCTTCAAGAAACTCTTCGAACTTATCAAGATAATTCTTGTGGCTTTCAACCTTGACTTATCAAACGGGTTTTCCATCCTCGTTTGTAGCATCTTCACCATACCAAGGTTTTAGCTTTGCTAAGCATAGGATCGCAGTTCCTTCCATTCCTGAAAGGTCTTGGGGTCGTTTGCCATATTTGGTGTTGGGTCGCGTCACATGTTGGCGTGGTTCGTATCAAGGGAAGGATCATTTTTTCGGATCCATGTCTATCCTGTGGGAAAATAAAAACTTCAAAAGTATAAATATGGTGGGAAAAGCAATAACAACAACTTTTGACATTGTAAATTGTTTAATTTCGTTGATAACATATCCTTTTGTCATACAAGAAATCCTTTACAAATGTAATTATATTTGAGAGATATTTATGGTTGTGAACTATCAAAATTATATCATTATAACTGCATTATCAATTTAGAGTTTGATTTTACTTATAAATAATAACACTTAAGAGAATTCACATATATGAAGTCTTTCATGGGCCTAACCTTTAATTTATCGTTCGTGTCTTTCATTCTTTGTCATTTTCATTTACGTGCATACCTCATGCACTCTCTTCATGGAAATCCTTGATTCCATTTCATGATGCCTAGAAATTCCAACTCCATTCCCTATTGTTGATTAAAGAATTTAATTTATTCAAGTATGCATCTTTACACTTTATTTTCTTCTTTATGATCTTTTCCTGTTGGTCTTGATTTGTTCTTGAAATACCGGACGACGATACCATAATTTAATTATGTAATTACTCAAGTATCATAAGTTTTTAAGAAAAGATTACACCATCTCAGAAGATTTAAAGCTAGTTATACTTACCTTCAAACTTCAAGAAGTAGATCTTAATTCTGTGGTTTGATCGTTCCCACATATGAACAAATCTCTCCATTCCCCCTTTTTGACCCAAGTTATGGTTTTTAGATCAATATCCACATCCAAGAGATGGGAGAGAAAAACTAAACATTCTCTTCTTTTTCTTTTCCATTCTTTTTTTTTTCTTTGTTCCTTCCATAGAGGTTACTAGCAGTTATCTAATCATTTTTCGTACGTCACTCTTTTATCATATAGAATATGGAGTGACACATGGAGTTAGTAACGAATTAGGTCTAACACAGGAGGGTGTTTTATAATTTATCCCAATTTAAAACCCACTAAACCTTGCAGTGAGAAGGAAAATATATTGCTGCTTTCTTGGTAGATGACAACTTAATTGACTAATTATAAGACAACTAGTCATCCCCTCTAATCAGGAAAAAGCAATCTCCAAGCTCAATTGCCTCCTCCTTTATGGAAATTATAGAGCGAAACTTTAGTTGATTGATTGATTGATTGATTGATTGATTACCATGCATACCATATTTGAGTAGCCAAAATAGGTATAACTATAAGCAGTAATCCATCCATGCATAGTGCATACACATATTGGTCAATAATCAATCGGCGCTGTCATGTCTGTGAATGAATGGAGTTGGCAAGAAAATAAAAAAATGGAGATGGGTATTGCCCTTTACTATAGACAAGGTACAGAAGAAGAATGGAAGCAGATAGCGGGTATGGTTCCAAGTAAAAGCATTGAAGAAATGAAGCATAATTTTAAACTTCTTCAAGATGATATAATGGCAATTGATCAAGGACCTGTACCGCTTCCAAAATACAAGGATCATCAATCACTCAACTTCTCCTCCTCCTCGTCTACCACCACCAAAAAGGCTAACAAGAAGAAAGAAGAAGAGGATTAGGATTTGATTAATTAATCATTTCTTTCTTGTTTTTCAACTTTGAGTTCCACCAATTCTGCAATCTCTTCCTATATTTTATTTCATTGATTGTGCTAAAAAGTTGTATCCTTCACATAGATATGTGAGATGCAACAATATTGTTTACGTGGTTCAGAATAACTTGACTTACGTTATTTCTCCATTACTCAAAGGAATAAATTACGACTTTTTCACGCAACCCAATTATATTTGCATTCAAATACACATGAAAATAAAATGGAATACTAGTGCTACTTACTAACTCATAAATTGAGAGTTTGAAACTTTTCATATTGATCCAGTTATGTAATATATGGAAGCACTCAAACATGATGGATCAGAATTGTTTAATTCGAGCTCTTTAAAAAAAATACTTAACTGTATAACATACTTTGGAGTTTTCTCCATCATTTGAGTAAAAAATCTGCAAATTGTCCAAATTAACAATTTGGAATAAATCATATATACGTATATGGTTACCCTACTAAATCTTTCCACTCTTGTATAATCTAGCAAACCCAGGACCCTCTCTGCACAGTCAATTAAAATTACATGAGTAATGACCAAGAATTGTAGTCGGTTTCTTGCTCGGCTATAATATAACATCAAATCAAATCACTCTTCTTAAAAACTCTTCGCTTTCACAGTAATGGATAAAACAGGCAATACTCAGCACACAAAACTGTGAAGATAATTCAAAATCTGCATAGAAACATCTCATTTATTTGAACCATTTAGTGGTTGTGAAACTTGTGTACAAAATTAACTAGATGACCAAAAAGGGACTTCTAATGAATTTGACCATTCTCAAATAGATAACCTTTTCCCTGATAAGTTTCTCACTAATGTATCGAAGGGGAATATATGTATATATATACGCACACCAATTGCAGAACATTTACCATGTCTAGGATGCTGATTTATCCAAGATACTTCAATAGAACTCCATCATTGCCTAGCACAAAACCTTGTTTATCATTAATAAACCTGCATCGGATGGACATCTGTAAGTTCATCTATTTTCATGCTTGAGAGCCAGAGAGAGGGGGAGAGAGAGAGAGAGGTCAGCTTCACGAATTTCGTATAGAATGCATATTCTAAAAGGAATATGGGACTCACTTTACTGAGTAGAGATTGGCAGCAATATTATCAGCTGCTTTGTCACGAATCCAAGTCTTCCCACTGTTTGTGGTTTTCAGCAGAATCCCACTGCCACCCGCAGCCCAGGCCTCATCCTAAAATGATTCACATTTTCTATTACTTCAACCATTATATGCATATTAAGAAACTAATGGCACTAGGTAACCTGAGCATCTGTGAGCATGCGCCATTCAAAGTGATTCTAGAAAGGAACATAGAAAAGTTTGCCCATTGAACACAAAACAGTTGATACTCGGATTAAAACTTTACCAAGAAGATGTTGATTTTAGGAAGTTATTTTTAATTGGGTAGTAAAGTTATAATTTTAGCAAGAAGATGTTGAAACAAAGAAACAAATATGGAGCAAACGTTGTTCCTGTTAATATCACTATCAGAACCATTGGCTACTTCATATTTTATTAATATGATCTCATTCAGAAGAATTTTAGCTGGACCATAGCCAAAAGCAGGATTGAGTTTAATTAATACCTTAGAGCGGTACCCAACATCAAGAATGCCAAAACCACGACTCTGCACAGGAACTTCTTCAAACTCTTCTGTTATCTGAGAAAATTAAAAAAGCTAAAGGCGGTTAAACATCAGTCCACAGTGAAATAGTTAAGACAGCAACAACAGAAAGAAGCATCAAAGAAATAGCGTAACTAAATAAGAACAGTTAGCAAGGATGGTTACACCATGACCTGACGCCAATGTGACTCCAGGGCATTTGGTATGAGAAGTCTACAAAATTATACTCTCCCTCTTTTCTATTTGCACACCCACCCAGTGGCACCCCTGCTGGAAGCAGGTTGATGGGAATAGCAAGGACGCCCATTTAATACTTGACAAGAGTTGCACATGACGCAGTCTTTGAGCTCGAGAATCCATTAGCTTGACTTTTGGATGTTAAATGTTAAAAAGTTCAAAAGATACCTTCAGCTGATTGGTCAATGTCATATGCAAAATGATACTAATGCTCGACTTATGTTAATACTTTTGTTTGGATCACTTATATAAATGTTTCTCTTATAAAAAATAGCAATTAGTTTGAATCTAAAAAGTAGCATTGAAATACCAGTCTATGATCGAAAACAAAACAGGCTTTATATTGAAGAAAGACATATACTTAACCATCACTAGGAAAAGCTGTTAGAAGAGATGAAAAACAACAAATAATTTCCGTATATAGAAAACAAGCAAAGAAAAAATAGAAAAAGAGGATCCAGACAGGAATAGAAAAAACCAATCAGACTTTTCATTTTTGTGAAAAAGCTTCAGGTATAAACCTGTTACCAGTGCAAATTAAGAAGAATCTTCAAAAAAATTTGTAAACAGAAATGGTTGACTTGTGTAAAAACCCGAGTGTGCTTGGGCTGTTTTTGTTCTCTACCTCAATAGTCCAAGGCTTTCTTCCAAAAAACAATCTCCATAAGCAAATCATAGCACCCAATCAATCACACGTACAACACGATGCATTTCGCAAATAGAGATACAACTATTAGACACCAAAGAAAACCAAGTACAAACAGACATGAAAGAAAAAAACAGCATTTTCAATGTTTACAACCCACAGAGAGAAAGATGGCTCTAGGAAGCATTTTTCCTTTTGAAGGTTCACTGTACGATAGGACAATATCTAATAACCAGTATGCGAATGAGAGAAAAATGAGAGGAAGAACAAATTCTTCGTGGATATTAAGCTCGACAGAAGCCTATTGGCAACACGAGGCTTCAAAGAGCAACTTCTTTCCTACTTACGGTCAAATCCTACGAAAAAGATGACACTGTGTAAAATAATGTGAAGCTAATATATTCTTCCCCTCATCCCAGGGCTTAGGAAGAGGTGCTACAGCTGAAGACTTGCCAAATACACTAAAAGTCCTTCTCTCTGTAAATATTACACCCATAACACTAAAAGAGTTGAGCAAATTTTACATCTCTGAAAAACTCAATAAACAGAAGTTATTATAGATTTTTATTGGCATTTGGCAGTAAATTCATATACTCGGAGCTAGAATGTTTTAATTCGTCCTTGCAACCACGGGTAATTTTAGGTTACAATTTTACGTTTATAAACTCTGGTTGAGAAAATGACTGTGGCAAGTTTTTGCCTTTTTACTGGAACTGGAACAATCACCAATACTGTGCTTCAATACGCTATAAAGGGTCCTAGTAAGATTAGCACCGAAGTTGTTGGGATAGTTGACTTCATAACAAGTTTCACATTGGAAGATCACTCTAAAATGTGGTGCATAAATGATATGAAATGCTAAATTTAGCTATCCAATTAATTCCGTAAAAACCAACTCTTCCAACATAAAGATTTGGAGATTAGCCCACCTATAATTTTATGAAAACTCTGAAATCATGTTATCAATTTAGATTGTATCCAGAAAAGCAGTCATTTATCTAAAGAAAACCATAATCACATTAACTGTTTCTCACAACTGCAGAGCAGCCTAGAGACGAACACCCCTTAAACTAAGGCATTGCATTCTCATTCCTGTCCTGTGTACCGCAACAATCTGCCCACAAGAGCTACAGAATTTACCAAGTAGAATTGATCTTCATTATAGCCATTTATGGCAAAAACTATATCTTTATAATCCACAGATTCAAATTTTCTCTAGCTAGTCTAACCATGTTTATTAGGTATTATGAAGCACATATCATGTAATGTTGATTATCCCTTTCTATTTCAGAACAGCTGTTTTTTGGGAGAGATAATCACGGTGACTTACCCCTGTACCTTTACTTAGATAAAGGCCCCCACCACGTACAAGCAGCCAAAGCCCACCATCAGCCCTCCAGCCCATGTTCTGAATTCTTCTTGCAATGCTCCTATTATGCGGCTGCCAGTATGGCTGCAAAAAGTTCACAATTTCCAGCAGCACTCTAAGCACGATTCAATACCGGAAGATTGAACAAGAATATATTAATGAAATTGATTTTCGTCTTTCTTTACAGCAGAAGCAGACAAAGCAAAACATTGGGGAAGTCCATCAAAGAGCAAAAGTTCATGAAAGTCTTCCCAATATTAAAATGGACTTTGCACAGGGTAAAGACTTGAAACAGCACATACTACAAAGTGAAAGGAAAGGACAATATCACCTGCCCTGGCTCCCAGGTCAAGTAGAAGTTGCCGCGGCTAGAAACAGCGACATAATTTCCTTCAGGGGAGCGATTCACCGTACTGAAAGTGCCTGTATAGTAGCTTGCACCACTGATACCACTGGAAACTGTTCTGCAGTCGCATTACCACATGTGAATATTGTTTTCATTTTATGGAATAAATTTAATGCGCTACAACAAACTTCACATGGTGGTTCCATTTTGTCCAAGTAAATTCATTTTCAAGCTTCTTCACAAGACATCTCAACAACACAAACCGGAGTTTATGAGTCATCAACCCAAGAAGGAATGCTGTGAAGTATGCAGTTTTCAGTTTAAAAACCTTCTATTAACCAAAGAATAAATTTGGAGACCGTGAAACTGCAATAGTGTAGAGTTACAGAGAAACATTATTCTCAAGAAAATAAGTCCTGGATTTTTATTCTCTCAGCCTTGAAGCTAGTCCCATTTAAAAATATAATAAGTAGAAAGGAAAACTTGAAATTTACACACAGTTTTTGACTGGTACAGAGTAGTATTGCCAGAGTCAGAGATGATTAAAGTAATTAGCTACTGAATTTCATTTTAAGTACCTAGTACAAAAATGGGGAACAATCACAGCAGAGGTTAGTTTTTAGGGGGAAAACTATAGAATATACAATAATAGAATTGAAGTTGTAGCATACAGCATATGATGGAACTGCAGTAGCTTCAGTTAATGTAGCATTTGCAGATTAACGGCATAGCATCTGAGTGGAAAGTCACCTATTTAGAGTGGCCGAAACAGTCTCCTGCACGGCAGCCCTCCAGTTGTATCCTCCATTGGATGTGAGATATATTGCACCTTCATCAGTAACCATTTCTGCACTCTTTTCTCCCGTTGCCTTTATATAGACCTGAAATGAAATTTCCATTCAAACTTTTAATTGAATACTTTGAGAAAAGAAAAGAGTTTTTTTTTTTTTTTTTTTAATTTAAAAAAAAAAAAAAGATGCTGACCATGTCACCAGGAAGTTGAGAACTTAATGGTATTCGTTTCCAGTTTTGACCAGCATCAGAAGTGTATAACAGAATAGCTGGTTTTCCAACAATCCATCCTTCATTTCCTTTAAAGCTGATAGAGTTAAACCTGTAATTGAAATCTTCCTCTTCAGCAGAGGATATGGAACGTTGTATCCATGTACTTCCCCCATCTTTAGTCTCCAAAATAGTCTGTCGTGTACCAAGCAGAAAACCTATATGTACACATTCTTTTACTAAGAGAAATGCATGAAAGCGATGTCAGCAAGGATATAAGAATGAATGAATTCTTTTTCTTTTTGTTTACCGTGATTAGGATCCTCAGGGACGAAAGCAATGTCAAGAAGGACGACTCCAGGGTCGATAGGCAAGTAAAGTCGTTCCCATTCGGATAGCGGTTCTTCAACCCCTGCCGCCAATGCTTTAGAGGAAGAAGATGAAAACAATGTAATACCTGCTGCTGCTGCTGTTGCCGTTGTATTAGCAATCAGTTGTCTGCGAGTGACCGAAGAAGAAGAAGAAGAAGAAGCCCGAGGAGATATGAAGCGATGGCATTTGGTTTTTGATTGCTGTTTATTTAAACAACAATTATTATGATGATTAAGTTTGATGCTTACTAGTTGCAGAGCTGCCATTCGAGCTTCTTGCTTCTTTTCTGGTTTGGGATTTTCTCTTATCCGGAACTTCCCCTTTTCTTAACGGCTTCCCGGGAGTTATGAAACACGTGTCTCAATTCTACTGGCTCTTCTTCTTTTGTTTTTTCCTGAAAAATATTACCTCTTGGTGCAGGGGCTGTAGCTCAGATGGTAAAACGCTCGCTTAGGGTATTCTCAATAGAGTTTTTAAATAGCAATGATTGTTATTTTTAGAGACTTTATTAAGGTAAAATTAACACTAATAAGAGTTTTTAAAATACTATTTGATATTTTTTTACAAAATAATGACATCACAACAGCTTTGAGTCTCTAAAATAACACATAGTCTCTATTTTCTTGAATAAATTTGTTAAAGAAAATAGAGACCAGGTGCTATTTTAAAAACTCAAGGCTGTTGTGATGTCATTATTTTGTCAAAAAAATATCAAATAGTGTTTTAGATACTCCTATTAGTATTAATTTTACCTCAATAGAGTCTCTAAAAACAGCAATCATTACTGTTTAGAGACTCTATTGAGAACGCTCGCTTTGTTGAAGAAAATGAAGACTATACAAAGAGACAAAAACGAGTCTCTATTTGTTGCATGTGACGATCTGACATTCTGACAAAGTCAGAATTGCAGATCTAAAAAAAAAATTACAGAATTTTTTTTTTAATCAGACAAGAAAAAAAAAAAAACCCAACACAATCTAACAATAGAGCCGTTTGAATGTGCTACAAAGCTGAAAAAAAAATTTGAACCATTGCAATTTTTGTATATATGCAAGCAGATCTGGAAAACAAAAAACCATCAACAAATTCACAAATCTGAGTCCACATATCACAAATCTTTCAACATACCACAGATTTGAAACAAAAAACTCAATTTTTTTTCAATAAACAGAAAAAAAGGTAAAAAAAAAGACAAGGGGGGGGGGGGGGGGAGGGGGAGGGGGGCGGGGCGGTGCAACACATACAAACACACACTCATATATATATATGGGGGGGAGGGGGGCAACACATACAGACACACACACACACACACACACACACATATATATATATGTGTGTGTGTGTGTGTGTGTGTATGTGTTTGTGTGTGTGTATATAGATCTGCAGGGGGGGCACAAACAAACACACACACACACACATACATATATGTATGTGTGTGTGTGTGTGTGTGTGTATATATATATAGATCTGCATGGAAAAAAAGGGGGAGAGGAAGAGGGAAGGGGGGCAACGCTGTAGAGAAGGAAAGGGGGGGAGGGTGGGCGCTGATGTGCTGCATGGAAGAAAAAAAAAGAAGGGAAGAAGAAGAGAGTGGGAGGGGGGGGGGGGGGAGGGGAGGGGAGGGGCAACACTGCAGGGAAGGGAAAGAGAAAAATAGTGGGTGGGGGTAGGAGTGGGGGTAGGGGTGGGGATGGGGGGGCGGGTGCTTTTATAGTTAGGGTTTTTAATTATATTTTTTAATTAAGTTTTTAAATATATTTAATTAGAGTTTTGTATTTTAATTTTTAATATTATTTTAGTTTTAGGTTATTTTTTTTATGTTTTTTTAGTTTAGGTTATTTTTTTAATTATATTTTTTAATTAAGTTTTATAATATATATATAATTAGGGTTTTGTATTTTATTTTTTAATGTTATTTTAGTTTAGGTTATTTTTTTTATTTTTTTTTAGTTTAGGTAATTTTTTTAATTATATTTAGTTTAGGTTATATTTGTAATTATATTTTTTAATTATATTTTTTAATTACGTTTTATAATATATTTAATTAGAGTTTTGTATTTTATTTTTTAATTTTATTTTAGTTTAGGTTATTTTTTATGTTTTTTTAGTTTAGGTTATTTTTTTAATTGTATTTAGTTTAGGTTATATTTTTTAATTATATTTTTTAATTACGTTTTATAATATATTTAATTAGGGTTTTGTATTTTATTTTTTAATGTTATTTTAGTTTAGGTTATTTTTTATGTTTTTTTAGTTTAGGTTATTTTTTTAATTGTATTTAGTTTAGGTTAAATTTGTAATTATATTTTTTAATTAAGTTTTATAATATATTTAATTAGGGTTTTGTATTTTATTTTTTAATGTTATTTTAGTTTAGGTTATTTTTTATATTTTTTTAGTTTAGGTTATTTTTTTAATTATATTTAGTTTAGGTTATTTTTGTAATTATATTTTTTAATTAAGTTTTATAATATATTTAATTAGGGTTTTGTATTTTATTTTTTAACTCTCCTTTTTTCCTTTTATAGATTAGCAGTTATGGAATGTACGGACGAAATTTTTAGGGGTCGCCATTTCACGCATGAAAATGATAAGGCTTTATGCTGGGGGCTTATATCGCGATTAGCGAAGATCCTTTGATCGGGATAAACCAAACATTAGAAACAATGTGGAATCGAGTTCTACAAAAATATGAAAAGTTACACCCCCCCAACAATCCAAGTGAAAAAAGAACAACAAAGAGCCTTAAATCCCGATGGATGCAAATAAACCAAAAATGCACAAAATTTGCGGAGTATCTTACCCAAGTAAATATAAGACCAAGGAGCGGAGCAAATGTTGTTGACAATGTGAGTTTTTAATACTATATATTGTATTTTTAAAGAGTATATTGTATTTAATACTTAACAATTTTTAAAATTAAATTTTGAGAGATATTGAATTGTTTTGTAGATGGATGACGCAAGACTCTTAGGTGAGCTGTATAATACATTAAGGTCATTGCGTGCACCTGGTGGACCGAAGTACGAATGCCATATCTAAGTGTCGTACGATGCAACCGCTTCAAGGATTATGGTAGGAGAACCATGATGCCCAGCATATGTACCCGCCCACGCGGTTGGGCAATTTTTCCATTCCCAGTGCATGCAATCCATACTACCTATCATTCCAGGAAATCCCCGTTCATCGGCTTTTTTAAGTAGATAAAAGATTTGTGATTAAATTAATAAAATAAATTAATAAAATAAATCCCCGGGATGGATCATCCAATGGGTATCATTTAGATAAAATATTTTTGATTAAATTAATAAAATAAATTAATTTACAAATTGAATAAAATGAAGAACAAAAAAACAAATATAAACGCAACACACGAGAAAAATTTAATTAATGGGTGAATTAATTAGGGTTTTTAATTAAGATTTTTTTTTACGTAGGGTTTTTTTTAATTAGAGATTTTTAATTAGATTTTTTCAAAATGCAATTATGTAATTAAACGTAATTCTAATTTTTTAAACGTTATCTTCGTCACAAATTATTTATTTTTCCTTGAAATATTTGTTTAAAAAGTTGAGATAATCTAAATAACAATTAATTAAAAAAAAGTAACACAAGAGAAAAAATAACATATAATCAAATTATTATGTAAAATTAAAATTAACACGATATAGAGACTGAATTTTATATAGACCGTCACTGGGTATTTTTTTTATCTTGATCTCTAAATGGGTCTCTAAAATAGTTTTTTTGTCTTGGTCTCTAAGTGGGTCTCTAAAATTGATCTTGGTCTCTATATGGGTCTCTAAAATGATGGATAGAGACCCATTATAGAGACTCTATTGAGGATAGCCTTAGCATGCAGAAGGTACGGGGATCAATACCCCGCATCATCTCTATTTCTTTTTAGTAATTTATTTCAAGTGTAAGTTACCCGAATCAATCAAAATGGACTCAGTCGGAAACAAGTCCACCAGCTTGCACAAAGTAAAAAAGAACAATAACAAAGTCTTTGACCATATAATGCTGTTAGGATCTGATTTTTATTTTATTATTGTTGGTTGTGTTTTGCAAAAATTATGGATATTGTGTGTGGTAGTTTAAGCTTGCAGGAATCTTTGAGGGAGTCACAATTAGAAGGGATTCAAGTTCAGAAGAGTTCTAATGCTAGGAGTATTCTTGAGGAGTCCACGTTACTGATGCTAGGAGTATTCTTGAGGAGTCCACGTTATTGTGAACAATATCTTGGAGCTAATGTGATAATGTGATAGAGATCAAGTTATCAAGAACTCTTGAGCTAAATTGGATTATCTTGAAGACTCTTCTGCTTGTACTCAACATCCTTAGCAAATCCTTCAAATAGGCGTGTCAATTCTCAGTTGAAGTTGTAGCGAGCAGTGAGTAGA
Source organism: Ehretia macrophylla (assembly GCA_037974665.1). Lineage (NCBI taxonomy): Eukaryota > Viridiplantae > Streptophyta > Magnoliopsida > Boraginales > Ehretiaceae > Ehretia > Ehretia macrophylla. The sequence continues at coordinate 3,785,680 of CM075767.1, read as the reverse complement.
AAAAGGAGCAGATTCGTGAGTTTACAATAGGCTGTCTATGTCAGGTCGTGTTGCAACATGTTGTGTAACAAAATGTACTGAATGTTTTTTTAGGGTTGCAACACAGTCAGTATTTTGTCATATGTATTGACCAATCCATCTAGAGTTTCAAGACTCTTTTATTTATGTTTTAGTATACATTCTTCGGGAGAAGAAGGTGTGTTCTCGGGAGAGAACTTTTGTAAGTCGAGGGAAGCTCGCCAAACTGATACGAACCTGGTCAACATGTGCCAAGACCCAACACCAAGATTGGTAAAACAAACCCAAGATCTTTCAAGAATGGATGGAACCGCGACCCTTTGCCTAGCAAGACAAGAACCTTGGTATAGTGAATATGATGGAAACCGCGACCCGTTGCTTAGAAAAACAGGAACCTTGGTATAGTGAATATGATGGAAACCGCGACCCGTTGCTTAGAAAAGCAAGAACCTTGGTATAGTTGAGGACGCCACAAACGAGGATGGAGATCTCGTTTGATAAGTCAGAGTTGAACGCCACAAGAATAATCTTGATAAGTTCGAAAAAGTTCTTGAGAACTTAAGGAGAATAATCTCACAATTTAATTTCAGAATTGTCTAACTTTATTATCACAAAAAGTGCCTTATATAGGCAATAACAAATAAGTATCCTGCTTGGAAAAGGACTCCTAAACCCTAGCCCAAGTAGGAAAAACGTGAATAGTAACTAGGTCAAAGGAAACAAACTTGGAGACCAAGAAAAGACTCCTATTAACTATTCACGTGAATAGTGACGTGAATAGTAACTAAAAAGGAAGCAAACTTGTAGCCCAAGAAAAACTCCTTTCTAGTGTGAACACCTAATCTTGCAGCCCAAGAAAGTCTCTCTCCTAGTGTGAACACCTAAATTTGTCTATAGGAAATTAAACTAAAACTGAAAACTAAAACTAGGATAAAATTACAAAGAAATCAAATCTTGACTAAATCTTCAAATCTTCTTGAAACTTCTTGAAGAATCTTGAAGTTCTTGAATCTTGAAAATAGAATCTTGACTCGAATCTTTGCTGGAAAATTCATCCAAAAGGTTCAATGAATGAGGACGCCTAGTTGGCTTTCTTGTGGATCTACTTGGAGGAGTAACACCAGCCTTTCTTTATCTCTACTAGCCAACACACTTTCCTCTTGTTGTAGAACTTTATCAACCAAATTATTCAGCTCTTCCTTGAACCTTTTAGCGCGAGCTCTTGTCACTGGACCAACTGGCACTTGCATTGAATCTGGAACATTCTTAGCAGCCTTGATGTCCTCATCATTCCCCTCCTCTTGAGAAGGATTTGCCCTCAAATCGTCACCTACATCAAAAGGACTTAAATCAGTAACATTGAAAGTAGCACTAACACTGTACTCACCTGGAAAATCAAGTCTGTAGGCATTATCATTGATCCGCTCGAGGACTTGAAAAGGACCATCTCCTCTAGGTAGCAACTTAGAACGTCGTTGTGCTGGAAATCTTTCTTTCCTCATGTGTACCCACACCCAATCTCCAGGCTCAAAGACCAGCTTCCGACGTCCCTTGTTAGCTTGCTTGATATATTGCTCAGTTCTTCTCTCTATGTTGAGGCGTGCTCGCTCATGGAGTTGTTTTACAAATTCTGCCTTCTTCTTACCATCTAAGTTCACATGCTCAGACACAGGTAAAGGTGATAAATCCAAAGGAGTTAAAGGATTAAAACCATAAACAATTTCAAAAGGTGAAAGCTTAGTAGCAGAATGAACAGTACGATTATATGCAAACTCAACATGTGGTAAACAATCTTCCCAAGTCTTAATGTTCTTACTTATGATAGCCCTCAATAATGAAGATAAAGTCCTATTAACTACTTCTGTTTGACCATCAGTTTGAGGATGACAAGTTGTAGAAAACAAAAGTTTTGTCCCTAGCTTGCCCCACAAAGTCTTCCAAAAGTAACTTAAGAACTTAGCATCACGATCTGAAACAATTGTCCTAGGCATACCATGCAACCTAACAATCTCCCTGAAGAACAAATCTGCAACATTAGAAGCATCGTCAGTCTTATGACAAGGGATAAAATGAGCCATCTTAGAAAATCTATCCACAACAACAAAAATTGAATCCCTTCCACGCCTACTCCTAGGTAAACCCAAAACAAAATCCATTGAAATATCAATCCAAGGTGAACTAGGAATAGGTAGTGGCGTGTACAATCCATGTGGCTGAATCCTAGACTTAGCTTGCCTACAAGTAACACATCTTCCACAAGTCCTCTCAACATCCCTTTTCATGTGTGGCCAATAAAAGTGCTCTTGCAAAATAGCTAAGGTTTTAGCGACTCCAAAGTGTCCCATTAAACCACCACCATGGGATTCCCGAACTAACAAGTCTCTTACAGAACAATTAGGCACACACAACTTATTTTCTCTAAATAAAAACCCTTCATGCCTATAAAACTTACCTTCTGCAGATTTCTCACTAGCCCTATAAACTTCACTAAAGTCGTGGTCACCTTCATAAAGGTCCTTGATATGCTCAAAGCCCAGAAATTTCGCATCAAGAGTAGAGATTAAGGCATACCTTCTTGACAATGCATCTGCAACCACATTTTCCTTACCTTGTTTATAACGAATGACATATGGAAAAGTCTCAATGAACTCAACCCACCTGGCATGTCTCTTATTCAGCTTGTGTTGACCCTTTAAATGCTTCAAGGATTCATGATCTGTACGAATTACAAACTCCTTTGGCCATAGGTAGTGCTGCCATGTCTCCAAAGCTCGAACCAAAGCATACAACTCTTTGTCATAGGTAGGGTAGTTAAGTGCAGCCCCACTGAGCTTCTCACTAAAGTATGCAAGGGGTCTTCCTTCCTGCATAAGAACAGCGCCTACACCTACACCTGAGGCATCACATTCAATTTCAAATGTTTTAGTAAAGTTAGGTAAAGCAAGTAAAGGAGCATGAGTAAGTTTGTATTTAATAAGCTGATACGCCTTCTCTTGATCTTCACCCCATTTGAACCCACCATTTTTCTTGATAACTTCAGTGAGTGGTGCTGCGATGGTGCTAAAATCTTTCACGAACCTCCTGTAAAAACCAGCAAGTCCATGGAAACTTCTAACATCACCTACACTTGAGGGGGTTGGCCACTCTTGGATGGCTTTGATCTTCTCATCATCAACCTCAATACCTTTAGCACTTACAACAAAACCTAGGAAAACAAGCTTATCGGTGCAAAAAGTACACTTTTTGAGGTTAGCATACAACTTCTCCTTCCTAAGCACATCCAAAACTGAATTTAAATGTGAGACATGTTCATGTAAACTCTTGCTATAAACCAGAATATCATCAAAATAAACAACAACAAACTTACCAATGAAAGTACACAAAACATGATTCATTAAGCGCATGAAAGTACTAGGTGCATTAGTTAGTCCAAAAGGCATAACTAACCACTCATACAATCCATATTTAGTTTTAAACGCTGTTTTCCATTCATCTCCTTCTTTCATTCTTATCTGATGATATCCACTTTTAAGATCAATTTTAGAAAACACACAAGAACCATGCAATTCATCTAACATATCATCTAAGCGAGGAATAGGATGTCTATACTTAACCGTTATGTTATTGATGGCTCTGCAATCAACACACATCCTCCATGTCCCATCCTTCTTAGGCACTAAAATTACAGGAACTGCACAAGGACTCATGCTTTCTCTCACGTACCCTTTCTCCAGCAACTCTTCGACTTGCCTTTGAAGCTCCTTCGTCTCCTCTGGATTGCTCCTATAAGCTGGACGATTTGGAATTGAGGCTCCAGGTACGAAATCTATCTGATGTTCAATTCCTCGAAAAGGTGGTAGACCATGTGGTATCTCATCGGACACACATCCTCAAAGTCCTGCAAGAGAGAAACAACAACACTAGGCAATGTAGAGTCAAGTTGGTTAGTGTTTAAAAGAGCCTCTTTGTACATAAGTACAATCATTGGTCTTTTTGAAATCAAAGCTCTCTTAACCTCACTTGCTTTTGCATAAAAATTTCTTTGTTTTCCCTCTGTTTTTACCTCCTTGGCCGAATTCTTTTCTCTCCTCACTACCTTTCCAGATTCGGCCTTGCTTTTGTTCTTTTCATTCTCAATCTTTTGCTCACTCAAATTCTTTTGATCACTCAAGTTATTTTGATCACTCAATTTTTGTAACCTCACTTGATCCTCATAGACTTGTTTTGGTGTCATTGGAACTAGAGTGATTGTCCGTTGATTGAACATGAATGAGTACTTGTTGGTGAAGCCATCATGTTGTACACGTCGATCAAATTGCCATGGTCTTCCCAAGAGAAGATGTCCAGCATGCATAGGTACCACATCACACAACACTTCATCCTCATATTTCCCAATGCGAAACGGTACCACAACCTGTTTTGTAACCCTTACCTCACCACAATCGTTCAACCATTGCAGCTTGTAGGGACGTGGATGCTTAATTGTTGTGAGCCTAGCTTGTCACCCATTGAACCACTAGCAACGTTAGTACAACTACCACCATCAATAATAACACTACATACCTTATCTTTCACGTGGCAGCGGGTATGAAAGATGTTCTCACGTTGCACTACTTCTTCCTCCTCTTTAGCTTGCAAGCTCAAAGCTCGTCGTGCCACTAATCCAAGCATCTCTCCATAATCTGCCCCAAATTCCTCTTCTTCACCTACTTCGGTGTCCTCTAGTATTGGCATGTCATCAGATTGCGTTTCATCTTCAGACTCAATCTCCCCACTTTCCAAAACTATCATTGCTCTCTTGTTTGGACATTGGCTAGCTATGTGCCCTCGTCCCTGACATTTAAAGCATTTAATATCACTAGAACGAGTTGTAGGAGGGGCTGTTTTACCTTGAGAAGTCGTGGCATGGGTGGATGTTTTGGGCTCGGTCTTGACCTTGGAAATAGACGAACTATCCTCCTTTCTTGGGTAGCTTGACCTCCAAGGTGATGCACTTGAGTGTTGCAGGGCTGGTCTTGGTCGTGAACTACCCCTCTTCAATTGCTTCTCCACCTTAATTGCCATATGCACCAAATCTTCTAACTCAACATAATGATGCAACTCAATGGTGTTGGCAATTTCTCGATTCAGCCCATTCAGAAACCTAGCCATTGTTGCCTCTCGATCTTCCTCTACATTGGCTCTAATCATAGCCATCTCCATCTCTTTGTAATAATCATCCACACTTTTATTACCTTGATGAAGTCCTTGCAGCTTGAGGTATAAGTCCCTGTAGTAATGACTGGGTACAAATCGCCTCCTCATCACTCTCTTCATCTCATCCCAAGTTGCCACAGGATGTTCTCCATTGCGCCTCCTATTGAGACACAATTGATCCCACCACACAATAGCATAATCAGTAAATTCAATTGCAGCAAGCTTTACCTTTTTCAACTCAGAATAGTTGTGGCAATCAAACACCAACTCAATCTTCTTTTCCTACTCAAGATAGGCTTCCGGATCACTCCTTCCTTGAAACGCAGGAATCTTCATCTTGATGCTTCCTAAGTTGTTATCAACACGATCAACACGATCCCTAGCATCTCTATCCCGACCATGTCGCCTATTGCTGCCCATCGAAATTCTGTCAAACTCTTCATCTAAACCTTCCTCATCGATCTCATCAACATCTTCAACATCTTCAACATCTTCCACTCTTTGCCGCATTCTGTTCCTCCTGGGTACATTTGGAGCAACTAGTGGTTGCACCCTTTCCGGCCTCTGTTCTACCCTATCCAACCTCTCATGAATCTGCTCCAATTCAGCCCTCATCATTCGTCTCATCTCTCCCATCAATGCCTGCATCTGTAAGTTCTGTCCAACGGGTTGTTGAACACCTTCACTAATGTTGTCTGCTTGATTTTGAGACATGATTAATTTTCACTCCCTCACGTGTTTCACTCAACTCAATTTGGCTTTTACCCTCTATTAATCTCACGCACTCTGCCTTTTTCCTCTCGTATTCTCCTTCAAGTTCCCTAGAACTAATCAAGAGTACCAAGATAGGCACTAAAGCAGCGTATTACTTTTTTTTTTTCGAAATTTGATGATTTTTTTTTTTATTTTTAGACCTCTAAGACTCTGGAAACAAGGTTAGAGAAAGAAACTTGAATAAGACTCAAAGAAGGAAACCTAGAGAAATAAGGAAAGTTGCAAAAACCCTATTCTAAAACACAAAAATGCCCAAAACTCATAGCAAACATTAGAATATGGCCCTAAGAGGTTGGTGCCCACAGCAATGCTGTGGGTCATGCCCAGGACCTCGTTCCCTTTTAGAAAACCTTGGCCGAGAGGGCTAATTCAACAAAAACAAGTTTTTTACTGTTCATTGTTTTGTCTTTTTTTTTTTTTTTTTTTTTTTTTTTTTTCAGCTCCGAATTTTTTTTTTTTTTTGAAGTTTCTTTTCTTTCTTGATGTTCTTTTCTTGATTTTCAGAAACAAAGACAATGAGCAAGTAACCAAGACTTCGAATTTAGAAACACAAGAAACCCTAATTCAAGATTCTAGGGTTTGGCCAATTGAAAGCTTAACAAGAAACGAAATTGAAAGCAAGAAAACAAAATTGAAGACAAGACTCAAGAAACGGAGAACAAGACTCAAGACACGAAATTAAAAGAACAAGAACGGAATCAAGACACAACCAAGAAAACGAATTGGAAGCATGACACAATCAAGAACGAAGAAAAGAATTAAAACCTAGACCTAGACTCAAGGAATTAACCAAGAAAAACAAGAAAAGGATAGGCAAACCTGATAAACCTAAGCTCTGATTACCAACTGATACGAACCTGGTCAACATGTGCCGAGACCCAACACCAAGATTGGTAAAACAAACCCAAGATCTTTCAAGAATGGATGGAACCGCGACCCTTTGCCTAGCAAGACAAGAACCTTGCTATAGTGAATATGATGGAAACCGCGACCCGTTGCTTAGAAAAGCAAGAACCTTGGTATAGTGAATATGATGGAAACCGCGACCCGTTGCTTAGAAAAGCAAGAACCTTGGTATAGTTGAGGACGCCACAAACGAGGATGGAGATCTCGTTTGATAAGTCAGAGTTGAACGCCACAAGAATAATCTTGATAAGTTCGAAAAAGTTCTTGAGAACTTAAGGAGAATAATCTCACAATTTAATTTCAGAATTGTCTAACTTTATTATCACAAAAAGTGCCTTATATAGGCAATAACAAATAAGTATCCTGCTTGGAAAAGGACTCCTAAACCCTAGCCCAAGTAGGAAAAACGTGAATAGTAACTAGGTCAAAGGAAACAAACTTGGAGACCAAGAAAAGACTCCTATTAACTATTCACGTGAATAGTGACATGAATAGTAACTAAAAAGGAAGCAAACTTGCAGCCCAAGAAAAGCTCCTTTCTAGTGTGAACACCTAATCTTGTAGCCCAAGAAAGTCTCTCTCCTAGTGTGAACACCTAAATTTGTCTATAGGAAATTAAACTAAAACTGAAAACTAAAACTAGGATAAAATTACAAAGAAATCAAATCTTGACTAAATCTTCAAATCTTCTTGAAGAATCTTGAAGTTCTTGAATCTTGAAAATAGAATCTTGACTCGAATCTTTGCTGGAAAATTCATCCAAAAGGTTCAATGAATGAGGACGCCTAGTTGGCTTTCTTGTGGATCTACTTGGAGGAGTAACACCAGCCTTTCTTTATCTCTACTAGCCAACACACTTTCCTCTTGTTGTAGAACTTTATCAACCAAATTATTCAGCTCTTCCTTGAACCTTTTAGCGCGAGCTCTTGTCACTGGACCAACTGGCACTTGCATTGAATCTGGAACATTCTTAGCAGCCTTGATGTCCTCATCACAAACTAGAGAATCTACTAAGGGAGTCTTACACCTAGGCGGCAAGGGTTAAGAAGGAGTCTTCAATTGCATAAGTTTCCATTGGTGTCTGTAATCTTTTGAAACTTAGTGGATTGGTTTGTTGGCCAGGGGATGGCCGCGTGGACGTAGACCAAGTTGGTTGAACCACGTTAAAATTTATGTGTTCTTACTTTTGTTGCAACAAATTTATTTTTCTGCAAATTTACTTAGTTGATTTGATTAAATATCAAATTGATTTAAGAGGCCAGAAAACTAACAAGTGGCATCAAGAGCAAGTTACTGAACTAACTTAGATCTTTGGGAAAGTTTTTTTTATGGCTGTTTGCAGATATGGACACATTTCTGGATGGAAGTTCAATTACCAAACCACCACTATTGGATAGATCAAACTACTCATATTGGAATGCTCGAATGAGAACATTTATCAAATCCATTGATGAAAAAGCTTGGAGGGCAGTTGTCGTAGGATGGGCGCATCCTACAATGAAGAATGATGAAGGAATTGTTGTGCCGAAAAATGAGGATCAATGGACCGCAAATGAAGATCGTTTGGCTAACAATAATTCTAAGGCTTTAAATGCAATTTTTAATGCTGTAGATCTAAATCAATTTAAACTGATTTCAACTTGTGAAACTGATAAAGATACTTGGACTATTTTACATACTGCATATGAAGGAACAACAACTGTCAAAGTGTCCAAGCTTCAAATTCTTGCAACAAGATTTGAGGAATTGAAGATGCAAGAGGATGAGACTATTGCTGATTTCAATGGCAAGTTGTGTGACATTGCAAATGAGGCGTTTGCATTAGGAGAAAAATACTCAGATTCAAAGCTTGTGAGGAAAGTGTTGTGGTCACTTCCTGATAGATTTGCCATCAAAGTTGCTGCCATTGAAGAAGCAAAAGTTGTTGATGACATGAAGCTGGATGAATTAATGGGTTCACTCCAAACATTTGAGATGAAGTTCAAACAAAAGAGAAAAGAGAAAAACATTGCATTCCAAGTTGAAGTTCAAAGTAAAGATGATCAAAGCTCTTACTATGATGAAGATGTAGAAATCATTGAATCTTTAGCATTGCTTATGAAGAATTTCATCAAAGTGCTGAAAAAATGGAAGAAGCAGAGAAGTGGATATAGGCCAGCAACTTTTGAAAGGAAGCAGACTGTTACAACATATCTAGAGATATTCAGAAGGCATAATGGAAGGATGTTCGAGGAGAAGAAGAAAAATAAAGGTATTCAGTGCAGGGAGTACGAAGGCTTTGGTCATATACAGGCTGAATGTACAAATACCTTGAAGAAAAAGAACAAGGCCATGAACACCACTTGGAGTGATGAAGATTCAGATGATGTTTCTGAAAGTGATGATGGATACACCAGCAACTATGTTGCATTCGCTGTTGCAACATGACATAATGGTAGAAAGACTGTTTCAGCTAATGTCGCACCATCTATTGCAACAATATCCACAACAAAACATATGTTATCAGATGACAGCAGCACAAATTATGAAACAGAGAGTGACGATGATCTGGATGAAGAAGGAATCATGAAAGCATACAAGGAGATGTATGAAAAATGGCTGATTGTATGCAAGAAGAATCAAGAGTTAGAAGAAAAGATCAATGAACTGGAGGAACAAAAGGCTAACTTGACAAAATCTGTGAGAAACCATCAAATCCAAGCAACTGAAAGTCATCTGAAGATTGAAGAGTTGCAACGTGAGCTGAAACAAACTCAGTGGAATGTGAAGATGCTGAATTCAAGAACTTTGAAGTTTGATCATATGTTGTCAATTCAAAATCCAAATGGAGATCACACTGGACTTGGGTTCCAAGAAGGTCTTTCAACTGGAAAAACTATCTTTGTCAAAGAATCTAAGAAGCTGAAGCTGGAACTGCATGTTGCAACATCCTCTGCAACAAAGGCAAAAATTTCAGAAGGAAAGCAAATGAGATTTGTTCTCTGTCACTACTGCGGCGTTCCTGGACACATCAGACCATGATGCTATAGGTATATTGATGATCTGAAAAGAGGTATGTTTGTCAATCCCTTCTTTTATGATAAGCCTAGGAAATCACCAAAAGTAAGGGTTGATTTGTCGCGATAAAACTTGAAACAGATTTGGGTAAGAAAATCTGACACATTTGATGCATTCAAAGATTTGTGCTTAAGGTTAAAAACAGAGAAAAGTTGCAACATAGGAAAGGTTGTTAGAATAAAAAATGATAATGGTAGGGAATTTGAGAACTTTGCATTTTCTGAATTTTACATTGAACAATGAATGACACATGAGTTTTCAACAGCAAAAAAAAAAAAAAAAGGAAAAAAAAGGTGTAGTTGAAACAAAAAAGATTGTTAGAATATGTTGCAACAGAACATCAACTAGCAGACATTTTCACTAAGGCACTTGACTTTGTGAAATTTGAAGTTTTGAGAAAAGCTATTGGTATTTGTATCAATTAATGTTGGCACATGCATTGAAACATGAAAGTGATCAATCTCAAGAGATGTGAAAGTTTAATAATTAAATCAACTTGAAATTTATTATTTGAATCATACTTCTTGTGCACACTATATTTTGATCTGATTGAGAAACTGATTTTAATGGTTTGCACGTGTAGAAATTTGAACTTCCTAGTGACTTTGGATATAAAGAGAAGTCTCTTTATCCATTCCTGTACTCTATTCACTCATGAAAAAAATGAAAAAAAAAGAGGTAAAGACTGGAAAAAACTACCTAAACCAGATTGAAGGTTCTAGAGTGAAAGCTACCAAGTCCAATATTCATGTGAATTTTTTTTTGCAATGTGATTAGACTATTAGGTTGTTTGAACAGGTTGTTTTAAATTCTAAATCTTGCAAAACTTGATTCTGAGGAATTTCAAGAAAGATCTTTATATAACTTTCACACACATACATGGTTCAAGTTATAAATTCTTGTGTGATTTAAGTATTGAATAAATCTAATTTCTTGTTGATGACATCACAATTAATGTGGATTGTATGTGACATTCATTGTTTTATGTTTGAGAAATAATTCATAAGTTTGAGTGCTTAAGTGGCTGATTGGTGAAGTAATGTTGCAACATGGACTGAAACAATCTTTTCAACTAAACTTGTGCCGTAAGAGAAAAAAAATGGGAAAATAAGTTTTTCTTTGACGTCAAATCTGTTGGTTGACATGGCAGATATGTGTTGACATTGGTGAGTTAAAAAGTTGTGACTATTCAAGAGAGTTTGAGTTCCAATAAACTTGTGGATGTTGCATGTCAATCTAGGACTCTAATCATTGAAAAACTATTTCTTCTATAAAGTTTGCTCATCTAAGGTTCTTTTTGTCTCATACGGATTTCTCTCTCATCTATTCTCTCCTCACCACTTCATCTTCTTGAGAAGTTGCTAGGGCATTGTTCTGAAGGGTCAACATAAAGTAGATATTTAGGAGGAGCCTCGAACTAAAGGACATATTGGACCAACTTCTGTGACAGCTTCTAATGTGTTGTTGCAACAGGTGCAGAAACATCATAGTGAAGTCTATGAGCTGTGCAACAATCAAGCCACTATTAAAGCTAATCAGCAGACGATCATGGCTGATCTTGAGAATTTGATGGAAGGATAACATACCCTACTTGATTTCATCTCCAACTCCACTGTTTGAATGCTCATTTGCTTGATGATTATTATTATTTTTTTGTTAATTCAGTGGGATTTTATTGAAAGAAAATGAAAAGTACATCAGAGTACAACTTGAATGACAACAGGTGTCATAAACAAGAACAATGAGGAAACGAGAAAATAAGATCGGTCGCAGATCGTAAGTTACAAAAGAGTCACATGAAAACGGACAAATGATACAGCAACAACATCATTGAGTTTTCCGATCGGGTGGTCTTCCATTGAAGATGCCTTGGACTGCCCGAGTATAGTCAAAAGAGGATTTAACTCTTGAAGTTGAGGCAACATAATTTTCCTTGCCAGAAGAACTGAAATTTGAAATGACTTTGCCTGCAGCAGCTGTGGAATTTTTGTCGTTAGAACCTTGTGGTGGGAACGGGGAGACCGTCAATTTCTGAGCTTGGTTACCAGAATTTTGAAGCTTAGGGATACTCACATTAGACTCATTTGAAGCTTGATGATTATTGCTATGCTACTTTACTGGTTTTGTTTTTGCTCTGACACTTTGCTATGTTTACATTCTGCTACTTTGCTCTAGATCCATATTTATGTTTGATGTTTTATGTTACGCTTCTATTGATCTGATACTCTATTCTACTGCTTTTGTCAAAGGGGCAAACACAAGACAATGGTTTATGTTTTTTTTTTTGTTAATTTAGTGTTTATTGAATCCCAAAAAAGGCAGTACATGGTACAATTGGAAAAAGCTTGGCTGTAGGCCATTACAAAGAAAAATTGCAAATGCAGAAAATATCATCAGATAACAAAAATTGATAATGAGAAACAAACTGAAAATGATCAACTAAAAATCGACCCCATCAGGGGGTTCTTTGTCAGAATAGTCCTCAAAAGCTTGAGATTGATTTGTTTGACAATGGTTTATGTTTATGTTTTTAAAGCTTTGCTTCCATGACAATGGTTGATTCAATGTTTTTAAAGCTTTGCTTCCATGACAATGGTTGATTCAATGGTTGACATTGGTAAGATGATGATTGAATTTGGCAGGATGGTTTATGATTGTTTGGTTTATGTTTTGAGCTTTGCTCAATTATGAGTTACCTTGCTAAGGGGGAGATTGTTTACATTGTTATTTTGATGCTAACCATTGCTTGTGATTTTTTTGTCAAAACAAAGCCAAAGGGGGATATTGTTAGGATCTAATTTTTATTTTATTATTGTGGGCTGTGTTTTGCAAAAATTATGGATATTGCGTGTGGTAGTTTAAGCTTGCCGGAATCTTTAAAGGAGTCACAATTAGAAGGGATTCAAGTTCAGAAGAGTTCTAATGCTAGGAGTATTCTTGAGGAGTCCACGTTACTGATGCTAGGAGTATTCTTGAGGAGTCCACGTTACTGTGAACAATATCTTGGAGCTAATGTGATAATGTGATAGAGATCAAGTTATCAAGAACTCTTGAGCTAAATTGGATTATCTTGAAGACTCTTCTGCTTGTACTCAACATCCTTAGCAAATCCTTCAAATAGGCATGTCAATTCTCAGTTGAAGTTGTAGCGAGCAGTGAGCAGAAAAAGGAGCAGATTTGTGAGTTTGCAATAGGCTGTCTGTGTCAGGTTGTGTTGCAACATGCTGTGTAACAGAACGTACTGAATGTTTTATTTAGGGTTGTAACACAGTTAGTGTTTTGTCATATGTATTGACCAATCCATCTAGAGTTTCAAGACTCTTTTATTTATGTTTTAGTATACATTCTTCGGGAGAAGAAGGTGTGTTCTCAGGAAAGAACTTTTGTAAGTCGAGGGGAGCTCGCCAAACTAGAGAATCTACTAAGGGAGTCTTACACCTAGGCGGCAAGGGTTAAGAGGGAGTCTTCAATTGCGTAAGTTTCCATTAGTGTCTGTAATCTCTTGAGACTTAGTGGATTGATTTGTTGGCCAGGGGATAGCCGCGTGGATGTAGACCAAGTTGGTTGAACCACGTTAAAATTTACGTGTTCTTACTTTTGTTGCAACAAATTTATTTTTCTGCAAATTTGCTTAGTTGATTTGATTAAATATCAAATTGATTAAAGAGCCAAAAACTAACAAATGCAAACTGGCCAATCTATGACCTCATTAGGTAGCCAATGATGCCTATTGAGTCCTTTTTGCAAGCTTTTATTTAGAATCTTAGACGTTATATTATGCATCATATGATAAACAAAATAAAGAGACATATATTACCTTGTGTCATTAAAACAATAAAAACTTGTGAGTATTTGTGTAAGTGGAGAGAGGGACCAAGAGCACTTTATATAATACTCTTCTAATTAATTTCACTCATTATCGATTTAATTAAAAATAACCTTTCATGAACTCACTAACCCATTAACCTCAATAAGTACACCATAATATAGGCTATATAATTAACCCACTAAATGTACTATAATAGAAGGCCATAATATAGGTGAATTCAATATTGCATAAGTTTCATGGGCTCTTCATATTCCTTTTTATCTTTTCATGAACCCACTAAGACATCTTAATGTAAGATGTTACAAATGGTTTCATGACTTTGGTCATTGAACCATCACTATTTTGTACCAAGACAATTATTGGTTAATAACAACACGTTAACACTTAAATGTAACAAAACAAATAACTCAAGCTCAGTAGAAAACCAATCACAAGTGCTCTATTGTGTGTGACTTTCTAGATTCACCTCTAAATAGCAATGAGGGAATATTAAACTCTTTTAATCTATTTTGAGAATGTCTCCCGTCATTCTCAAAATACCCTCAAGGTCAAAAGTGACGTCTAGCAATGTGTCAAGACAATTTATAAGGCAATGAAGTCCAATTCAAGTGAATCTATTTATGGTTGCCGATTACCGTGCAATCTAATCCTTCCATTAATAGTCTAGTCGAGTAAGAACCATGATACTATAAAGTTCATAGACACGATACTATGCATAGATACAAATGGTGGAATGAGTGATGACATTCATGAAAAAATCGCTTTCCATCATCATGCTTTGGCCAAAGACTTTCTCATTCAACAACCATGTCTAGATTGCATAGGACATCGCCTTCCACCGAAGGTTAATGGATCCTATCTTGAACATTACCTGTCAATCACTATACCGGACGAATCAAACTACGAGAAGATGCATTGTTAGAGATATGCCCTAATGCTATAGTTGGATGACCTATATAGGGATATTTTGATGTGTATGTGTATTTTTCATAATAGCATTTAGTGGATATTCATATTCTCCGTCTATAATATATGACTGTGTCGTTAGTGTTTCTTCGGAGGAGAAATATATTCTAAAAGTGTTTAGAATACGTCGGCATATATTTTTGATATGATAAACACTAGAACTTACTTCATAGCTCTCAGATTATTTTATTTTATTTTATTTTTTTTATTTTTTTATTTTTGCTAAGTCAGCGGAAAAAAGGTATCATTAAGAAAAATGAAAGTACAATATGTTGGTCAGAGACCAAATTACAACAAAGAATCAAAGTCAAAAATCAACTAAGAATCAAAGTCGTAAAAAAGAATCAAAAGAAATTACAACTCAGCGATGTGGGGCATAGAGAATTCCCCTGGGTCTCCTTCCATTATAAATCTGCTTCCCTAAAACTAAATTGTGAATAGCCTGAGAGAGATCGGATCTAGGAGGAGATAGCTGGCGATGTAACTTATGAGTAGCATTTGATGTCGATGGGTTTGTCGGCAACTGTTTGTCACTTTGAAATTCATCAAATTTGTTTTTATGGACCGTTGAGGTCAAGTCGGAAGGCACTCTAGCGGTAGAAAATGCCACATTTGTGGCAGGTTGAGCCTGTTGATTAGCATAGGGATGTTAATGATAAAGGATGGCGAGCCTTGTGCCATAATAGCATGACGATGCGATTGATTTACATATGAGTGGTCATTAGTGGAATGGGTCATTGATTGTGACATAAATAATAAACTACATGACTTTGGATTAATAATTTATTATTTGTTGCGGATTGTGCAAATTAATCCTTAGACTTGAGAAATTACAGTTGTCGGATATATCAGGGGCTAAATATAGTGTTTGGACAAAACTCATCTTCATAAAGGTAGGATACGACCTCTCGCAGTTTAGTCTTATGATATAGAGACTGACAGATAATTGTAAAGATAACATCCGTTGACCTCCGACGTGAGGTGTTGTCCTATGCAATTTTATTACGGTCGGTGAACGAGGAAGTCTTTGGCCAAGGCGTGAGTAAATGATGG
Organism: Ehretia macrophylla; assembly: GCA_037974665.1. NCBI lineage: Eukaryota > Viridiplantae > Streptophyta > Magnoliopsida > Boraginales > Ehretiaceae > Ehretia > Ehretia macrophylla. The sequence continues at coordinate 3,769,881 of CM075767.1, read as the reverse complement.
AAAGGGATTTTTCCATAGTGTCATCTCTTGTTCCAATGTTTAGATCTAAGCACATCTATCATGATGTTTTGGGGCGATGTGGGCTACTGAATTACTTTAACTAGTAATTCATTTGCTTTTTTGTCTTTTTGTTCTTTCTTTTTCATTGATTTTGTATTTTGTCTTTATTTGGTTTTCCTTAGTTGTACTTGTACTTTATGTTTTTTTTTTCTTTGAATAAAATTTTACTGAATTATCAAAAAAAAAGACATGCCAAGGATTCTAATTCAGCCACTGCTGACATCAATGATACAAACCAGCCATTTTCGTTGATTGCTCCTTTGACTTCAAACTTGGCTGATGCTCTTTCAATTGGCGTGAAGGATGATTCTTCTAGTGCGGCTCTACTTTCTACTACTGCACATGGAGGTTACCACAATGCCGTGGGCGACTATGCTGGAAAAAACCAAGTGGCGGACATCAATCTTCCAAATCAAATTACTTTTGATCAAGTGAGTCACCATCATGAAGGATTGGGTAATCAAGTCAAGAATTCAGATTTATATCTCCATAATGCATGGGCCACCCCACGTTTTCCTCTTGAGCATCCAGCCAACACTGATCAATTTCAAGACAATATCCATGCTAATACTTCATTCTTTGACCAATTTCCGTCGGTCCAGCAAGCTAACAATCTTGGTGTTAAGAATTCAGCAACTTTGGGACATCAACCTATTCATCACACTCCTAATTTTGTCACAAACAACTGGCAAAAACACTTTCTAGGTGAATTAAATGTTTCACTCAAGCTGAACTTCTTTAGGAATTTTAAAAACAAAGATGGAAAAACCATTGTTGTCCCTCCAGAAAGCGTCTTTCATGCAGGTGCTCAACATTGGAATTCCTATCTTATTGGTCAGTTTATTGGCAAACCTTCCCCTTTCTTCTTAATTAGGAGAATGGTCGATACTCAATGGAAGAAATTTGGCCATGTTGAGATTCAATCTAATGAGTTTGGGTTGTTTGTGTTCCGATTTGAATCTCAAGAGTTTTGTGATAGTGTGATGCAAGAGCTTTGGCATGTTCACCATCATCCCCTTCTCCTTAGACGTTAGGAAATTGGTCTCCAACTCATCAAGCTTAACTGTGAATGAGTGCCAATCTGGTTAAAATTGAGAAATGTTCCGCTTGATTTACTTAACAATGATGGTCTCAGTTTCGTTTCAAGCACAATTGGCCTCCCTCTTCAGATGGATTCGAAAACTGCCTCACGGTCACATCTTGGTTATGCAAGAGTATGTGTGGAAATGAATATTCTAAAGGATCTCCCAGATAGGACATATGTCGAACTCCCTAATGGGGAAGAGGCTGAGATTCTAATCGAATATGATTGGAAACCACATAAATGTACTTTTTGTAATGTTGCAGGTCATGACACTTTCAATTGTCCTAATTCTCTAGACAATCGGGTTGAGGATAAACCTTTAGGCACCAATTCAGAATGGAATGAAGCAGATAAAAAGCATAGGAGGAGACGCGGTGCTTCACGTCAAAAAGAGCATCTGGTTAGCAATAACAAATTTAATATACTTAACTCAGATGAAGCTCATGGAGATCATGGTGATCAAATTGATGAACGTTCCTAGGAAAATTTTTCTAAGTCCAAGACTGTAGAGAATAAAACTACTAGAACAGGTGTTTTTCACAAAAAACCAATGTCCAAAAGGTGAACATCCCTACACAAGCACATGTACAACAACATACTTCTCACATTTCGGTTACTCCGTACCCATCTCAAGGTTCTAAGGATAAGGTTTCTACACATACTTTTGGCAAAGCCATCTCTACCAATCGTGCTGTTGGCAACTCTTCCAACACTGCATCTACATCCAAGGCGACACCTTCCTTTGATTATACTAGGGCAGTTCAAGGCATGTTCAATGGAGGACCCCCAAATCGAAAAACCCACTAAGGAGATTTTCCTTTGTTTTCTTGTCCTTTTGTTCTTTCAGTCCTTGTTTGGACTAATTCTCTTCTGCTTTCCTTGATCTTGTTTTGATGCTGTCTGTCAACAATCTTGTACTTGTACCACTTCCTTTGGATATCAATAAAACTCCCACTGAATTAACAAAAAAAAAAAACTGAATTTAAATGTGAAACATGTTCATGCAAACTCTTGCTATGAACTAGAATATCATCAAAATAAACAACAACAAATTTACCAATGAAAGCACGCAAAACATGATTCATTAAGCGCATGAAAGTACTAGGTGCATTAGTTAATCCAAAAGGCATGACTAACCACTCATATAATCCATATTTAGTTCTAATTGATGTTTTCTATTCATCTCCTTTCATTCTACCACAAGGTATCAGGGGATAATAAGCAAAGTAATTGCAAATTAATTTAAAACTGATACAGAGTGCGCTAGGAAGTGACTTTTAAAAATACTTCAACATATATTGATAGAGTTGGAACTTACAAAATGTAAGAGGACTGCGGAAAGGGAAACAAAAGCAAACTTCTATATAACAAAGAAAGCTTTAAAATGAGAATGAATTTTCGGATGCTGAAACTAAAACTAAGGCCTTCCTTTTATAGGAGAAGGAGGCGGTACATTGGATACCTAACACACCAATCAACAAAAGTAAAAGACAAAAGCTATAATTCAGCTTTTAGAAAAAGTTGAAATGCCATCAACCGGTGGGGCCAGTAGGTAAAGACTTTTGAGTCATCTTGCTTTTCCTTTATGTCACGTATGTCACGGGAGAACTTTAAGTCCTTGTCATTTCTTCTTTTGGTAGATGACAAAAGACTTTAAGTCTTTTTCTTCTTTTGCTTTTTCGTACAGACTACGTTAAGTCTTGTTGTCTGCTTTATTCACGTGAGACTTTAAGTCTCTTTCATCTTTTTATCTTGCCGACACTCTACCTACCCCAAATGAGACATAAAGTCTTGCATGTAGGCATCGCCATCAGTGTCATCTGTTTCGTCATAGGGATCTTGTGCGTCTTGATACAGATCATCAGTGGCTTTTCCCTTCTTTATTTCTTTGAGGGCAGCTGTGAGCGAATCTCGAAGCGCCTTTTTAGGCATGGAGGACAGTAAGTCTTTGAAAAGATCTTTGAGATTTGAAAGTGGAGAATCATGTGGTGGTGCAATCCCTTTCTTTCGAACAGTTTTTCCTTCGAAGTGAAACTTAGTCCACCATTTGATCATAACTCGTCTGCAAAGCCAGACATGAGAGGCTTTGAGCCCGTCCATACATACCTCTGGAATTGTTTCTAGTACATAATCCCATTTAACAATCCAGGGAATTTGTTCAATTAAGACAAAATTAAGAAGGCCAATGATTCCTTCTTTAACTTCAGTAGGGAATGACTGAATGAAATCTTCGTAATGTTTACGAATGAACATTGGAATACTGGAGGGGAAGAGACCCCAAGTTTTGTACCAGTTTAAAAACCATTGAGGAAAAGTCTGATCAGGGTCCTCAAGGCGAAACTGAATGAACCATGTATGTTTTCTTTGCCTGTTCTCGTAAAGAAGAGCAAGCTCCCAGGCAGACACATAATCAAAATATTATAAACCTTGGGATGAAAAGCATAATACTTTAACCTTTTCTCTGTGAAGAGATCGTCACCCCAGTCTACTGGATTAAGTATCGATCTAATTGAGATCGTGCAGTATGCTGCTTCTTCAGTAGATTTCGTTCTCCACGTTGGGTTGAACGTTACTGATCCTGATTCTATGAGAATCTGTTGAAAAAAATAAACATTCTTTTGACCATGTTGAGGAAGAATGTCATCTTTTAATGCAATTTTTGCAATCTGATTTGGGGCCATTCTGATATTGCTCTCTTCAGCAATGTATAATGGATGATGCCCGGTGATGATGAAAGGATGTTTTACCTGACTGTGATGGTCAGCTCTCGCATAAGCAACTTATGAGAGTGAGTCATCAACTTCGTCCTTCTTTTGAGAAGACGATGGAATATCCCTGATCCTTTTAGGATTGGGATCTGTCCGCCATTAGAGCTCTGGAGAAATTCTCTGGTTAAGAAATCAGGTAAAGAGTTAGTATCTCCTTTAATAAACTCAATATCAAAATCGAACGCAGATAAAAGTCCTTGCCATCTAGCAAAAATCTGTTTTGAAGCAAGGTTTTTTACATCTTTAATTAAGACATCTTTTGCAGATTTGCAATCGATTCTTAGTAAAAACTTTTGATTTAATAAATCGCTTTCAAATTTTGAAATGCAAAGGACCATAGCAAGAATTTCTTTTTTAATGGTCGAGTAGTTTTGCTGAGCTGGTTTCCATAGGCCTGAAGTGAAGCGAACCAGCTTTTCGTTTTCTTGAATCCTCTGTTTAAGGATTCCGTCATAGCCAAGTTCAGACGCATCTGTCTCAACTATTTTGAAGGCTTCTGGATTTGAGAGGACCAGACAAGGGAGAACCTTGACTTTCCTTTTAATTCCTTGGACCGCCTTCGTATGCTCTAGTGTCCATGGCTGAGGATTTTTTCTTTAGCCTTGCATATAATAACTTACAATCTTGGGCTAAACTGGGATAGAAGTCTGCAACATAATTAAGACTTCCAAGAAACCTTTGCAGTTGTGTTTTTTCTTTAAGTTCATCAGGGAACTTATCTGCAAACTCAATCGCTCTGTCAATAGGGATAATTGATCCCTGAGTAATGTTATGGCCAAGAAATCTGATCTCTGTTTTAAAGGTTTTGACCTTCTTTGCTGAGACCGCTAATCCTACTTGCTTAGTGGCCTGGATGAACACTTTTAAGTATTTAATATGCTGATCAATGCTTTGAGAATAAACCAGCACATCGTCGATGTAGACAATAATGAATTCTGAATATGGGTTGAATATCTCATTCATTATTCTCTGAAATTCTGAAGGGGCGTTCTTTAACCCAAATGGCATTATTTTCCATTCAAAATGCCCAAAAAGGTACTGTGAAGGCTGTTTTGTACCTCTCTTCTTCTTTAATTTGAATATGCCAATATCCAGATTTCATATCAAACTTTGAGAATAGATTTTCTTTGAGCAATCTGTTGAGTAGATCTCTTTTATTAGGTAAAGGATACCTAATCCACCTTAGAGCTTTGTTCAATGGCTTATAATTTATCACAAGCCTTGGAGCTCCTCTTTCTAATTCTGCTGCATTCTCCACATAGAACGCTGGACAACTCCATGGGCTGTAGCTAGGTCTAATGAGACCTTTCTGTTGTAATTCAGCAATCTCCTTCTTGCATAATTCAAGAAATCTAGGACCCATAGCAATTGGTCGGGCCTTTGTAGGGATTGATCTTTCATCAAAATTCGGCTCGTAATTCAACCACATGCCTCTTCCTCCCCCAAAAAGCATTTGGTGCTTCTGCACAAACTTCTTTTTTGATAAGATCATCAAGGGAGTGAATTTTCTCAATCATTTTAGGACTATTGAGTCCTTCTTTCACTTGTCGAAAACTAATTTCCTCTTTGAGAGAAAGTAAGAAGTTTTCTTTTGAGGTGATAACCTCTGAAAGTGTATCAAGGAATCTTTCATTTCGCTCGGACATGAAAGGGAGTTTAAAAGGTATTCCTTGGATTTCTGCTTCGATTCCTGACTCATCAATTTTATGAATCGGAAATAAGGAATGAAGAAATGGGTTTCCGAGAATAACAGGATGGGATAACCCTGGAACCATGAGAAATGGAAGTTTAAAACAAGTGTTTCTTTGACATATAGCTGCATCGGAAACTTTGTACTGAATTCTCAAGGGAGTACTATCTGCTTGAGATAGTCCTTGACTTGTTTTCTCAAGGTATTTGGCTGGAATTAAGCCTTCTCTTATGCAGTTCAGATCTGCTCCTGAGTCTATTAAGACTATCGTTTTTAGTTTGTGCTCTCCTCTGATTATAAGAGTGAGTTCAAAGTACCACTTGAACGTAGTGACTCTTTCTATAATATTGACCCAATTTAATAAGGCCAATTCAGGTGCTTTGAGCACCTTTTCTTCATTGCTTGGTTCATTGATGACCAAGGCCTTTTCTCTGATTTCTCCTTGGGCAGATGACTCTGGACAATCTGGAGTCTTGAGATAATCAGGTTGTTCTGGAAGATATTGATCTTCAGGTTGTCTCCACGTAGAGATATTTGCTTTTGCTTCAAGATCGGTAACACACTCTTGTAGCAAAATAACTTCCGCCTGAAATAAGCATTTGAGGCTAAGCAGTTCATTCTTTATCTCACGGACCTCATGTCAAAGTTCACCAATTGTTGGTTCCTTCGTTGTTGTCTTTGGAGAGTTTTGAACTCTGTCTAGAACCGTTTTAAAAGAGTAGAAATCAGGTTGCCTGACCTCTGGCTCAATCTTTTGAGGCTGAGTTAATTCTTGAGTCTTTGAGACCTCAATATATTTTGAAAGCATTTGAGCTTTACTAACTGGATCTTGGATCTGATTTATAAGATCGAGAATAAGATTGTCTTAGGCTGAGAGAACATTTAAGCCCAGAGCGTTGATGTAATTGGCAAAGCAATCCTCGCATCCACCATTGCAAGAACATTCCTTTTTATTTGGATGACTGGATTCCTCATCATCTGTTTCAGACTTTGAGTCTGATTCTGAATCACTTTCTTCCTCTGAAGTATATGAACCTATGAGGTTCACTTCAAAATCTTCTCCTTCGTCGTCTGATGGAGTAAGGAAGATGTGACATAAAGATCTTTTAAGACCTTCATCGAGATCGAGAGCGTGAATATGCTTCTTCACCATACATTTGTTTTGGTAGTGCCCAATCTTTCTGCACTTCCAACACATTGGAGCCTTATCCTGACTCTCTTTTTTGTGTGAGGTTGAAGCTTTATCAGGCTTCTTTATAAACCTCTTTCTTTTCTCATACTTTTTCTTATGAAACGGAGGTCATTTTTTGTCATACTCCTTTCTATGAGATTGGTGGTATGACTTCTTTCTTTTTTCTGTGTGTGGCTGGAAGCCTGATATGCCTGCCTTTAAGCTTTTGACTGTCGAGATGGCCTTTGAGTTTCAAGTCGTTACAGAGATGCATTTCCTCTGTAATTACTTCAGTCGCCAACTGACCAAACGTATATTGGGAGTATGGAATTGTTCCTCCATTTTCGTCTTTGAGACGAGTCCTAAGCTTTTGAGCGAACGCTGCTGGAAGACCATCAATGAACTTTTCCTTCCAGTAACTGGCTGCTGCATCATCTCTGGTCTAGAGTTTACTAAGGAAAACATCCTTTTACCACTTAAAGTCGGCTAGAGATCTGCATCTTAGATTGGAGAGCTGTTCTCCAGTCTTTTCTTTCAGCTTGCTAGTTGATCCAACAAATGTTGTTGTGATCGTGTAGATCAAGGTGTTGACAGCATCGGCTTTGAGCCCTATCTGTATTTCACCTCCATATACAGGTGTTGTGGAAGCATAGATCTGATCTTTAGCAGTTGAACTAAGATAATTATCCCACCAACCCTGTAGTTGACCAGAAAACCCAGAAACAATTGCCCTAGCAATGTTCTGATCATCTTTTCCACGAAGTCTGAATGCCTGAGCAAACATGAACATTTGTTTGACAGTGTTCATGACCAGCTGTTCAGAATAGCCGTCAATATTCCATTCGACTATATTATCTCCGGCGAAGACATAATTTCCTTTATAGTCTTCATGTAGGAGATCTGGTGGCGAGGGCCTCGGGTAATAAGGCTCACTTGTTTGCCTCCATTTGACAGCATTTTGAGTCATCACATTGAGTGTAGAGGCATTGTCCTCTGCTACTGCTTTGCCTTGATCTTTGATTTTAATTCCTCCAACAAGACTAGTCAGCTGATCAACCATCTCCACCTATGATCCAGCCACCGCCATCTATATCATTGAAGAAATTCACTCTGAAAGGAACCATGCAATTCATCTAACATATCATCTAAGCGAGGAATAGGATGTCTATACTTTACTGTTATGTTATTGATGGCTCTGCAATCAACACACATCCTCCATGTCCCATCCTTCTTAGGCACTAAAATTATAGGAACTGCACAAGGACTCATGCTTTCTCTCACGTACCCTTTCTCCATCAACTCTTCGACTTGCCTTTGAAGCTCCTTTGTCTCCTCTAGATTGCTCCTATAAGCTGGATGATTTGGAATTGAGGCTCCAGGTACGAAATCTATCTGATGTTCAATCCCTCGAAGAGGTGGTAGACCATGTGGTATCTCATAGGGAAACAAATCCTCAAAATCCTGCAAGAGAAAAACAACAACACTAGGTAATGCAGAGTCAAGTTGGTCAGTGTTTAAAAGAGCCTCTTTGTACATAAGTACAATCATTTTTTTTGGATGATTCAGTGAATTTTATTTCCAAAAACAAACACAGTAACACGTACACTGGGATACAATTACATGAAGGGTCAAAGACCACATAGTCGTAAAAAAATTACGACAGTGACTGAGAATCAAAGAAACAGAAGATAAACAAGAAAACAAGAAAGAAAAAAGGAAAAAAAAAACAATTAAGTTTTCCAAATAGCCCGTGTGTCATAAGTTCAATCATTGACCTTTTTGAAATCAAAGCTCTCTTAACCTCACTTGCTATTGCATAAAAATTTCTTTGTTTTCCCTCTGTTTTTACCTCCTTGGCCGAATTCTTTTCTCTCCTCACTACCTTTCCTGATTTGGCCTTGCTCTTTATCCTTTGCTCACTCAAATTCTTTTGATCACTCGAATTCTTTTGATCACTCAAACTCTTTTGATCACTCAAGTTATTTTGATCACTCAATTTTTGTAACCTCACTTGATCCTCATAAACTTGTTTTGGTATCATTGGAACTAGAGTGATTGTCCATTGATTGAACATGAATGAGTACTTGTTGGTGAAGCCATCATGCTGCACACGTCGATCAAATTGCCATGGCTTTCCCAAACGAAGATGTCCAGCATGCATAGGTACCACATCGCACAATACTTCATCCTCATATTTTCCAATGCGAAACGGCACCACAACCTGTTTTGTAACCCTTACCTCACCACAATCGTTCAACCATTGCAGCTTGTATGGACATGGATGCTTAATTGTTGTGAGCCCTAGCTTGTCAACCATTGAAGCACTAGCAACGTTAGTACAACTACCACCATCAATAATAACACTACATACCTTATCTTTCACGTGGCAGCGGGTATGAAAGATGTTCTCACGTTGCACTACTTCTTCCTCCTCTTTAGCTTGCAAGCTCAAAGCTCGTCGTGCCACTAATCCAAGCATCTCTCCATAATCTGCCCCAAATTCCTCTTCTTCACCTACTTCGGTGTCCTCTAGTATAGGCATGTCATCAGATTGCGTTTCATCTTCAAACTCAATCTCCCCACTTTCCAAAGCTATGTGTCCTCATCCCTGACATTTAAAGCATTTAATATCACTAGAACGAGTTGTAGGAGGGGCTGTTTTACCTTGAGAAGTCATGGCATGGGTGGATGTTTTGGGCTCGGGCTTGACCTTGGAAGTAGTCCAACCTTCCTCCTTTTTTTTTTTTTTTGTTTTTGTTAATTCAGTGTTTATTGAATCCAAAAAAGACAGTACATGGGTACAGATTGGTTACAAGGTGGCTGCAGCCAATTCGAAAAATGACAAACAGATCACATCAAAAACATGACGTAAAAATTCAGAGACCAACCAGAAAGGAAAAAATCAATGCATCCAATCAGGTGGTTCTCTGTCAGAGTAGTCCTCAAAGGCATCTGTTTCATGAGCAGGGCCAGAAATGGACTGAAGAATATCCTTGCGCATTTTTTCGCGCGCTTTAAAATTGATCTTATTCTTGCCACGAGAATTGAAATCATCAGAAGACTTCCTACCTCTTTGGGCGAAAATGGCTTGGGCATTTCTATAAGCTTTTTGAGGATACTTTGGATTTTTCCTTGCTTGGTCCATAGATTTACCAGGAATGGGAGGAGTTGCATTCTTGTTTGCAACATTTCGTTGACTAGTTGATGCAGCAGTTGGGTCAATTGGCTGCATAGTACCAATTTTTGGATTCTTCGAGAAAACATCAAACTTGTTTTTGGTAAAGGTTGTAGTTGAAGAAGTCTTGTTATTCTTCTTCGAAACATTGGTAGCGGTCTTCCACTCATTTTCTTTGGTAACTTTCTCAGATTGGGTAACATTTTGCACTGGAGCGGAAACTGTTTCCACTGGAACGGATACTGTTTCCTTTGGGATGGCAGTACAGGTCACCTCATTATGACCGAAAACCTTGCAGTAAGTGCATTTCTTTGGTTTCCAAGTGTACTCAATTTGAATTTCGGCAACTGACCCATCAAGAAGCCTAACCGAAGTAGACTTCGGGAACTCCTTTTCAACATTCATTTCGACACAAACTCATGCATACCCTAAGTGTCGGCGAGAAGCAGTAAGGGAATCCATTTGAAGAGGAAAACCAATGGTGCTTGACACATAACTGAGACCATCTTGATCCCACAAATCCAGTGGAACATCAATAAGTTTGAGCCAAATTGGAACTCTATTACATTGTAGATTAATCAACTGAGTGCCTGGAGTCCAACGCCTCAACAAGAGAGGACGGTGATAAACATGCCAGAGCTCTTCAAGAACCACATCACAGATAGCTTCCGTCTCAAATTGAAACACATACATGTCAGATTCAGTAGATCTGATGTCTACCGGACCAAATTTTTTCCATTTTGTGTCGACCATTCGTTGAATCAAGAAGAATGGAGGTGGTTTGTCAAAGAATTGACCAATCAAGCAGCGTTGCCAGTGTGTAGCTCCAGCATGAAAAATTTCAGGAGGAGGACAAGCAATTGGTTTACCATCCTTCTCTTCAAATTCAAAGAACTTAAGCTTAAGTGAGCTGTTAAGATCTCCCATGAAGATACCCCTCCAGTTGGTTGAGATGTTGCAAGGATGAGCATTATTCTTGTTAACAAAAGAATCATCATGTTGAGCATTCTTGGTGTTGTCCTCTTTCCCTCGAAGTGGAAGAAAATCTTCCAGAGAGACTTTAGTGCTTGGTTGGCCATTAGATGGCTGATTCACATTGAGAGTAGGATTTGAGAGACTGGCACCCAAAGCTGGTGTAGAATTCTCATTATTCTTCTCATTCGCCACCTGACCATCCTCAGGTTGTGCCTTTGAAATTGGAATACCGAGGACCCCATGTACATTATCTGAATTGTCCACCAGCGTATGATCCCCACGTGGACCATCAGGAATGTTTTTAGCATTTGCAGCCGTGAAGTTTGTCGCATGTGCATTGTGCTCAAAATGAATATTTTCTACAATAGCTTGCTGCGTAGTCTCGATAGATGTGCGGCCATGTGAACAAGGGTCCAATTGTCGGCCATCAGAAAGAACATTCTCTGATTTGTTGCACTCCGCGATATTACCATTAGCATCATTAGAACCAGGCTGTTGTGTCCCACAATTAGGTGCCTCGGTCAAAGGAGCAATTGTGATAGATTTATCACTAGGTGACAAAGAAATCTCATGTCCACTAGCCAAAGCTCGTTGACAATTCGAACCAACAATGACACTAGTAGTGGGGACCGCAGCATCTTGTAAGCTAGGTGGACCCGATTGGGACAACCCTATTATTTTCTAGCTGAAAGTTGATCCAACGCATTCTCCTTGCTATTATTAAATTCTCCGTGGGATGTTGGTGGACCCGCGTGAAAACAAAGGTCCGCATTGGCAGCTGCATTTTGTGAATCAATATCGCCAGGGACCACAATTGCACATGCATTTGAATTTTGCAAATTATAGTTTATTAAACCAGCACCGATATTCCCTTGAACCACTTGAGCTTCATGTGGGGTCGAATGTTCCCCACCAGCCAAAAGAATACCTTTACCCGGAGAATCTGTACCTTGGCTCGCGTGCAATGGACCTGTCCGTTGGCCAGACCTTTGTTGCGAATTTTGAAGCTCTGCACGCGCCTCACATGCTGGACTTGTACCGATGTGCTGGGAGGTTGTACCCGGGTATCCATGAGAGCTAGACTTGGCAGTGTCTTCGTTGCAAAAACGTGGTGATGCACCATCTAAGCTTGTACCTTCGAATTCTTCTTCCATTGTGGCTTTGGATGGCGAAATTGAATCTGTAACACTTTGAGAGGCTGAAATAGAACCCGTATTAGGTTGAGTTGGTGAAATGATATATGGGGACTGAAGTATCGTTCCGTCAGGTTGCATAACTTCATGTTCACGATAGAATTCTTGATCCTTAGCAATCCTTTGAACACAAATTGGATTTGTACAATATGGATTTAGACAAACATCAGTATTGTGGCCTGTACCCATATTCGGAGAGAATGGAGATGTACCAGAGCTGATTGTAGCTTTTGACATAATTACTCGGTAAGCTTCTTCAAGTTCCTGGCTTGAGTTAACAGACTCTTCCACCATGGTAGGCATAGAAGATGAAGAATCATCAGCTTCTTCCACTGTATCCAAAGCCGTGGGATCATTTGACTTGGCTTGTAGGCGAGCACTTGAGCGACGAGTGGAGGAAGAAGCAGATTTATTGCCTCTTCCCCCCATAGGGGAGTAAGAGTGAGGTTTTTTGGTCAATGTGAAGGATTTGTGGTGGCAGTAGAAGTGAAGGAGGGAGGGTTGTGGGCGGTCAACGGTGGTCAAAGGCCTAGGTTGTAGAGAGAAGGCAGAGCAAAAATTTTAGAGAGAGAAGTTTAGATGCGTGCCCTGTAGAATAGTTAGTTGGTACCCTCCTCCTTTCTTGGGTAACTCGACCTCCAAGGTGATGCACTTGAGTGTTGCGGGGCTGACCTTGGTCGTGAACCACCCCTCTTCAATTGCTTCTCCACCTTAATTGCCATATGCACCAAATCTTCTAACTCAACATAATGATGCAACTCAATGGTGTTAGCAATTTCCCGATTCAGCCCATTCAAAAATCTAGCCATTGTCGCCTCCCGATCATCCTCTACATTGGCTCTAATCATAGCCATCTCCATCTCTTTGTAATAATCATCCACACTTTTATTACCTTGATGAAGACCTTGTAGCTTGAGGTATAAGTTCTTGTAATAATGACTGGGTACAAATTGCCTCCTCATTACTCTTTTCATCTCATCCCAAGTTGCCACAGGATGTTCTCCATTCCGCCTCCTATTGAGACACAATTGATCCTACCACATAATAGCATAATCAGTAAATTCAATGGCAGCAAGCTTTACCTTTTTCAACTCGGAATAGTTGTGGCAATCAAACACCAACTCAATCTTCTTTTCCCACTCAAGATAGGCTTCCGGATCACTCCTTCCTTGAAACGCAGGAATCTTCATCTTGATGCTTCCTAAGTTGCTATCAACTCGATCAGCACGATCCCTAGCATCTCTATCCCGACCATGTCGCCTATTGCTGCCCACCGAAATTCTGTCAAACTCTTCATCTAAACCTTCCTCATTGATGTCATCAACATCTTCAACTCTTTGTTGCAATCTGTTCCTCCTTGGTGCATTCGGAGCAACTGGTGGTTGCACCCTTCCCGGCCTCTATTCTACCCTATCCAACCTCTCATGAATCTGCTCCAATTCATCCCTCATCATTCGTCTCATCTCTCCCATCAATGCCTGCATCTGTAAGTTCTGTCCAACGGGTTGTTGAACACCTTCATTAATGTTGTCTGCTTGATTTTGAGACATGATTAAATTTCACTCCCTCACGTGTTTCACTCAAGTCAATTTGGCTTTTACCCTCTAATATTCTCACACGCTCTGCCTTTTCCCTCTCGTATTCTCCTTCAAGTCCCTAGAACTTAGCAAGAATACCAAGCAGCGTAATATCTATTTCGGAATCTGACTTATTTTTTCAGACCTCTAAGACTCTGGAAACAAGGTTAGAGAAAGAAAATTGACCAAAACTCGAAGAAGGAAACCTATAAAAACAAGAAAAGTTGAGAAAACCCAATTGAAAAACACAAAAACACCTAAAACTCATAGAAAACAACGGAATTAGGCCCTAAGAGGGTGGTGCCCACAGCATAGCAGTGGGTTATGCTCAGATCGTCGTTTCCCTTTAGAAAAGTTTGGCCTCGCAAGCTAATTCTCCAAAAAAAAAATTACTATTCACTATTTTGCTCTTCTTTTTTTTTTAGCTCCGAACTGTTTTTTTTTTGGATCTTTTCTTGACCTTTCTTTTCTTTTCTTGATGTTCTTTTCTTGATTTTCAGAAGCGAACACAATGAGCAAGTCACCAAAAATTCGAATTTGACACTAAGACAATAAACGGGATTGAGCACACAACCAATTAGGGTTTTGTCCTAATTGAAAACCTTAACCCTACCCACATATTTGATGAGAAAAACAAGAAAATACTTGAAATCAAGACACGGATTTCAACAAGAAAACAGACTTGAAACACAAGATAAGAAACGAAATTGAAGCAAGAATGGAATTGAAACACAACCTAAAACGAATTGGCAGCAAGACACAATCAAGAACAAAGAAAGGAATTTAAACCTAGACCTAGACTCACGGAATTAACTAAGAAAACAAGAAAAGGATAGGCAAACCTGATAAACCTAAGCTTTGATACCAACTGATATGAACCACGCCAACATGTGACGCGACCCAACACCAAATATGTCAAACGACCCCAAGACCTTTCAGGATTGGATGGAACCGCGACCCTATGCTTAGCAAAGCTAGAACCTTGGTATAGTTTAAGACGCCACAAACGAGGATGGAGATCTCGTTTGATAAGTCAGAGTTGAATGCCACAAGAATAATCTTGATAAGTTCGGAAAAGTTTTTGATAACTTAAGGAGAATAATCTCACAAATTTAATATCAAAAGTTGTCTTCTTTTATTTCTTGCAAATCAGCCTTATATAGGCAAAAAACAAATTAGTTTCCTAACTAGAAAAGACTCCTAAACCCTAGCTAAAATAGAAAACTATGAATAGTAACTAGGTAAAAGGAAGTAAACTTGCAGCCCAAGAAAAGCTCCTTTCTAGTGTGAACACCTAATCTTGCAGCATAAGAAAGTCTTTTTTCCTAGTGTGAACACCTAAATTTGTCCATAGGGAATTAAACTAAAACTAAAACTAAAACTAGGATAGAATTACAAAGAATTCAAATCTTGACTAAATCTTCGAATCTTCTTGAAACTTCTTGAAGAATCTTGAAGTTCTTGAATCTTGAAAATAGAATATTGACTTGAATCTTTGCTGAAAAATTCGCCCAAATGGTTCAATGAATGTGGATGCCTAGTTGGCTTTCTTGTGGATCTACTTGGAGGAGTATCACCAGCCATTCTTCATCTCTACTAGCCAACACGCTTTCCTCTTGTTGTAGAACTTTCTCAACCAAATTATTCAGCTCTTCCTTGAACCTTTTAGCGAGAGTTCTTGTCACTTGACCAACTGGCACTTGCATTGAATCTGGAACATTCTTAGCAGCCTTGATGTCCTCATCACCTGACTTATCAAATGGGTTTTCCATCCTCGTTTGTGGCATCTTCAACTATACCAAGTTTCTAGCTTGCTATGCATAGGGTCGCGGTTCCATCCAATCCTGAAAGGTTTTGGGGTCGTTTGCCATATTTGGTGTTGGGTCGTGTCACATGTTGGTGTGGTTCGTATCAAAAGCGATCATGTTCGGTCTTGCCCAAAGGTAGAGGGACATGATTCGTACTAAGTGTAATTAAGTTGCTAGTATAACATAGGGATGTGGTTGTCTGCCAAAATCTAACGGCCAACATAGCCATAAAGGCTTGAGGCTATTGATTCAATTTGTGGGATAACTGTGAGATGGCGGGTCAGGTCTAACTGAATTACTTAATCAACATAGCCACAAAGGTTTGAGACCAAAGTAATTTAGGGACTGGATATGACCATAACCTATTTTGTGAAATAGATAACAAAGAGTTGTTGACTCTTGATATTTCTATTCCAACATAGCCACAATGGTTTGAGGGATGCAAATTATTGAGAGAATTTGGTCACCCACTACTGGATTCTAACAGATTCGCGTTTCTCATTTTGGGAGTATGAGATTCAATAAAATTAGTGGGAGTTACTATTTTTGTAAAGACCATACTTAAATAGTTATGCATTTTTACATCAACTATCAGTCTTACTTTCTGTACTACTTATTTCTGCAGTACTTTTATAATGGCTTCTATTTCAAATCCCATTGCCCGTATCCTTGATAAAAATGCTTTAACCGGACCAAACTTTCCCGATTGGTTTCGCAATCTTAAAATTGTTTTGGGATTGGAAAAGATTGAATATGTCCTGGATAAGGCCCCTCTTGCTACCCTTCCTGAAACTGCAACTGAAGAAGAGCAAGAAACATATCAGCTCTGGGTTGAACATGACTTGAGAGCAAAGGCTTACATTCTTGCTTCAATGTCAAATGAACTGCAAAAGCAGCATGAGAATATGTCTGATGCTGCTAGTATGATTCTGAACTTGAAAGAGCTGTATGATGAGCAAAGTGATGTTGCAAGATATAAATTGTCAAAGGAGTTGTTCAGAGCTAGATTGGAAGAAGGTGGTGATGTCAGCAAGCATGTTCTCAAGATGATTAATCTGATTACTCAACTTGAGATGCATGATTTTAACATGGACTGTAAGCTGCACACAGACCTTATTCTGCAATCCCTCCCACCTTCCTTCAATCAGTTCATAGTGAACTTCCAAATGAACAAGCTCTCTGCTTCTCTGCATGAACTGGCCAATATGTTGACCACTGCGCAAGGATGACGATGGTGAACCTGTGGCTACTCCTCCTAAAGATGTTTATGAAGAAGGTAATGCTCTCTAGAACAATTGCCTTATTGGTTAGTTTGTTGGAAAACCTCCCTCATTTTTTCTCATTGAAACTATGGTGAAAAATAAGACAACTTTGATATTAAATTTGTGAGATTATTCTCCTTAAGTTCTTAAGAACTTTTTTTTCGAACTTATCAAGATTATTCTTGTGGTGTTCAACTCTGACTTATCAAACGAGATCTCCATCCTCGTTTGTGGCGTCCTCAACTATACCAAGGTTCTAGCTTTGCTAAGCATAGGGTCGCAGTTACTACTCAATCATCAATTCAACGTCAGATTACTCTCTCTCTAGAATTCTATTTCTCTGCCTTCTCTCTAGTATACCACCGTTGCCCTCCGTCGGCCACCCTTTAACCAATCCTAAAAAACCTTTCCCAACCAAAAATCCCAGCCTTTTAATCCCTGAACGCCCCACCACCGATTCCCCTCCTTATGAGGGGGAGGAAGAAGCCCTCTTCCCCCTCTAGAGCCAGTGCTAGGCTTCAAGCTCAAGCTAAGGCAAATCTGAAAATTCATATTTCTAAGAAGAAGGAAGAAGCTAAAGAGTATGGTTATAATTCTGAAGCTTCAAATTCTAGCCTTGAACTTGAGAAAGTTTTCGATAATCTTCAAGCAATATCTGTGAACCTTACTGGGGAAGAGATTGACTTCCCCACTCCTCGTCGGAAGAAAGGTGTTTCTGCCAAACCAGTTCAATTTCCTATGGATTCGACTTCAAACACTTCATTAGCTAATAGTGACACTGTTTCAACTCATGTTACATTGAAGGATGATGAAATATCTCAAGGGGTTTCTTCTTCAAATGATAGAAACAAAGGCTTTACTGACAATGTTTGATGCGAACCAGCCATCCACATTCATTGCACCATTTGGATGAATTTTCCAGCAAAGATTCAAGTCAAGATTATATTTTCAAGATTCAAGAACTTCAAGATTCTTCAAGAAGTTTCAAGAAGATTTGAAGATTTAGTCAAGATTTGATTTCTTTATAATTCTATCCTAGTTTTAGTTTTCAGTTTTAGTTTAATTCTCTATGGACGAATTTAGGTGTTCACACTAGGAAAAAGACTTTTTTGGGCTGCAAGATTAGGTGTTCACACTAGAAAGCAGCTTTTCTTGGGCTGCAAGTTTGCTTCCTTTTTAGTTACTATTCATGTTACTATTTACGTGAATAGTTAATAGGAGTCTTTTCTTGGTCTCCAAGATTGTTTCCTTTGACCTAGTTACTATTCACGTTTTTCTATTCTAGCTAGGGTTTAGGAGTCTTTTCTAATTAGGAAACTTATTTGTTCTTTGCCTATATAAGGCTGATTTGCAAGAAATTAAAAAAAAAAGACAACTTTGATATTAAATTTGTGAGATTATTCTCCTTAAGTTCTCAAGAAATTTTTCGAACTTATCAAGATTATTCTTGTGGCGTTCAACTCTGACTTATCAAACGAGATCTCCATCCTCGTTTGTGGCATCCTCAACTATACCAAGGTTCTAGCTTTGCTAAGCATAGGGTCGCGGTTCCATCCAATCCTGAAAGGTCTTGGGGTCGTTTGCCATATTTGGTGTTGGGTCGCGTCACATGTTGACGTGGTTCGTATCAATGTTCATCTTAGTTCGGACACCCACTCTCTTAACTCCATCCAAGAGCTCCAAAATGCATTCGATGCTATTCAAGACGCAACCTTTGCAGCCGCTAATTTGCAAGAAATAAAAAAAATACAATTTTGATATTAAACTTGTGAGAGTAGTCTCCTTAAGTTCTCAAGAACTTTTCGAACTTATCAAGATAATTCTTGTGGCGTTCAACCTTGACTTATCAAACGGATTTTCCACCCCCGTTTGTGGCATCTTCACCATACCAAGGTTCTTGCTTTGCTAAGCAACAGGTTGCGGTTTCCATCATTCTCAACTATGCCAAGGTTCTAGCTTTGCTAAGCATAGGGTCGCGGTTCCATCCATTCCTGAAAGGTCTTGGGGTTGTTTGCCATATTTGGTGTTGGGTCGCATCACATGTTGGCGTGGTTTGTATCAGTTGGTAATCAGAGCTTAGGTTTATCAGGTTTGCCTATCCTTTTTCTTGTTTTCTTGGTCAATTCGTGTGTCTAGGTTTAGGTCTTTAAATTCCTTTCTTCATTCTTGAGTGAGTCTTGTTTAGCTTTCAATTGGCCAAACCCTAGAATCTTGAATTAGGATTTCTTGTTCTTCTAAATTCGAATTCTTGGTACTTACACATTGTTTTCGTTTCTGAAAATCAAGAAAAGACAGAAAAACAGAAAAAAAAAAAAAAAAAAAAAAACATAAGCATAAATCTTTTTTGTGGTACTAGTCATCGAGGCCAAACTTTCCTAAAGGAAAACGGCGTTCTGAGCAGAACACATAGCTTAGCTATGAGCACCATGCTCTTGAGGCCAAATTCCATCGTTTACTAGGGTTTTTGGGCAATTTTTGTGTTTCCGCATAGGTTTTTTTAACTTTTCTTATCCCTCTAGGTTTCTTTTTGCTGTTTTATCTTATTTCTTTTTCTAATCTTGTTCCCACGTCTTAGAGTCCTGTTTTCCAGAACCTTTGTTTGTCAAAAAAAAAAACAAAAAAAGAGAAAAAAATTCAGATTTCGTGATAGAATTGTTTTGCTGCTTGGTTCTTCTTGATAGCGTTGATTAGTTTCAAACGAACTAAAGGGAGAATACGAGTGGTAAAAGGCTGTGTGTGTGAGATTATTAGAGGGTAAAAGCCAAGTGAGTTAAGTGAAACACGTGAGGGAGTGAAATTCAATCATGGCTTATAATCAAGAGGATGACATCAATGTAGAAGGTCAACAACCCGTAGTCCCTAATTTGCAGATGCAAGCATTGATGGGGGAGATGAGACGGATGATGAGGGCTGAATTAGAACAAATACATGTGAGGTTGGATAGAGTAGAAGATAGAGCACAACGAAGGCAGCCACAAGTTGCTCAAAAAGCACCAAGGAGAAACATGGTGCCAAGAAGGGAAGTTGAAGATGTTGATGAGGAAGGTGTAGATGAGGAGCTTGATAGGATGTCTATGGGCAGCAATGAAAGACATGGTCGAGTTAGAGAAGTTAGGGATCGTGTTGATAACAATTTGGGAAGCATCAAGATGAAGATTCCTTCTTTTCGAGGAAGGAATGATCCTGAAGCTTATCTTGAGTGGGAGAAGAAGATGGAGTTGGTTTTCGATTGTCACAACTATTCCAATTTGAAAAAGGTAAAACTTGCTGCAATTGAATTTACTGACTATGCTATTGTTTGGTGGGATCAATTGTGCGTCAATAGGTGGCGGAATGGAGATCGTCCTATTGCAACTTGGGATGAGATGAAGACAGTGATGAGGCGGCGGTTTGTCCCAAGTCATTACTATCGAGATTTATACCTCAAGCTGCAAAGTCTTCATCAAGGTAATAAAAAGCGTGGAAGAATATTACAAAGAGATGGAGATGGCTATGATAAGAGCCAATGTAGAGGAAGATCGGGAGGCAACAATGGCTAGATTTTTGAATGGGTTGAATTGTGAGATTGCTAACACGATTGAGTTGTATCATTATGTTGAATTAGTGATGGACTTGAGTGTTGCGGGGCTGGCCTTGGTTGTGAACCATCCCTCTTTAATTGTTTCTCCACCTTAATTGCCATATGCACCAAATCTTCTAACTCCACATAATGATGCAACTCAATGGTGTTAGCAATTTCTCGATTCAGCCCATTCAGAAATCTAGCCATTGTCGCCTCCCGATCTTCCTCTATATTGGCTCTAATCATAGCCATCTCCATCTCTTTGTAATAATCATCCACACTTTTATTACCTTGATGAAGACCTTGCAGCTTGAGGTATAAGTCCCTGTAGTAATGACTAGGTACAAATAGCCTCCCCATCACTTTCTTCATCTCATCCCAAGTTGCAACAAGATGTTCTCCATTCCGCCTCCTATTGATACACAATTGATCCCACCACACAATAGCATAATCAGTAAATTCAATTGCAGCAAGTTTTACCTTTTTCAACTCAGAATTGTTGTGGCAATCAAACACCAACTCTATCTTCTTTTCCCACTCAAGATAGGCTTCAAGATCACAACTTCCTTGAAACGTAGGAATCTTCATCTTGATGCTTCCTAAGTTGTTATCAACACGATCAACACGATCCCTAGCATCTCTATCTCGGCCATGTCTTCTATTGCTGCCCACCGAAATTCTATCAAACTCTTCATCTAAACCTTCCTCATCGATCTCATCAACTTCATCAACATCACATGTATTTGTTCCAATTCAGCCCTCATAATCCGTCTCATCTCTCCCATCAACGCCTGCATCTATAAATTATGTCCAACTGGTTGTTGAACACCTTCGTTTGCATTTCCCTCTTGATTATTAGACATTATTAAAATCTGTCGTTATGTGTTTCACTCAACTCAATATGGCTTTTACCCTATAATATTCTCACACACTCTGCCTTTTTCCTCTCGTATTCTTCTTCAAGTTTCCTAGAACTAACCAAGAATACCAAGGAAGGCACTAAAGCAGAGTATTACTCTATTTCAGAATCTGACTTTTTTTTTTCAGACCTCTAAGACTTTGGAAACAAGTTTAGAGAAAGAAAATTGAACAAAACCCGAAGAAGGAAACCTAGAAAAATAAGAAAAGTTGAGAAAACCCTATTGGAAAACACAAAAACACCAAAAACTCATAGAAAACAATGGAATTTGGCCCTAAGAGGGCGGTGCCCACGGCTTTTCCGTGGGTTATGCTCAGATCGTCGTTTCCCTTCAAAAAAGTTTGGCCTCGCAGCCCAATTCTCCAAAAAAATGTTTTTTACTGTTCACTATTTTTTTTTTCTTTTTTTTCCAGCTCCGAACTGTATTTTTTTTTTCTGATCTTTTCTTGACCTTTCTTTTCTTTTCTTGATGTTCCTTTTCTTTTTTTGATGTTCTTTTCTTGATTTTCAGAAACGAAAACAATGACTAAGTAACCAAGATTTCAGATTTGAGCACACAACCAACTTGGGTTTTGTCCTAATTGAAAACCCTAACCCTACCCACGATTTCAACAAGAAAATAGAATTGAAACACAAGACAATAAACGAAATTGAAGCAAGAACGGAATTGAAACACAACCTAAAATGAATTGGAAGCAAGACACAATCAAGAACGAAGAAAGGAATTAAAACCTAGACCTAGACTCATGGAATTAACCAAGAAAAAACAAGAAAAGTATAGGCAAACCTGATAAACCTAAGCTCTGATTACCAACTGATACGAATCATGCCAACATGTGACGCGACCCAACACCAAATATGGCAAATGACCCCAAGACCTTTCAGGATTAGATGGAACTGTGACCCTATGCTTAGCAAAGCTAGAACCTTGGTATAGTTGAAGACACCACAAACGAGGATGGAAAACCCGTTTGATAAGTCAAGGATGAACGCCACAAGAATAATCTTGATAAGTTCAAAAAAAGTTCTTGAGAACTTGAGGAGAATAATCTCACAAATTTAATATCAAAATTGTCTCACTTTTATTTCATGCAAATCCGCCTTATATAGGCAAAGACAAATAAGTTTCCTATTCGAAAAAGAACTTCTAAACCCTAGCTCAAATAGGAAAACGTGAATAGTAACTAGGTCAAAGGAAACAAACTTGTAGCCCAAGAAAACTCCTTCCTAGTGTGAACACCTAATCTTGCATCCCAAGAAAGTCTTTTTCCAAGTGTGAACACCTAAAGAGTCTCTTGGAGAACTCAAGGAGAATAATCTCACAATTTATTAGTCAAAAACAACTTTTTTATCGTTACAAAAACAGCCTTATATAGGCAATAACAAATAAGTATCCTGCTTGGAAAAGGACTCCTAAACCCTAGCCCAAGTAGGAAAAATGTGAATAGTAACCTAGGTCAAAGAAGTAGATTTGGAGCCCAAGAAAGACTCCTATTAACTATTCACGTGAATAGTAATGTGAATAGTAACTAAAAAGGAAGCAAACTTGTAGCCCAAGAAAGACTCCTTTCTAGTGTGAACACCTAACTTGCAGCCCAAGAAAGACTTCTCCCTAGTGTGAACACCTAATTTTCGTCCATAGGGGGTTCTATAGAATAAACTAGAATTTAAATTAAACTAAAACTAAAACTAAGATAGAATTACAAAGAAATCAAATCTTGACCAAATCTTCAAATCTTCTTGAAACTTCTTGAAGAATCTTGAAGTTCTTGAATCTTGAAAATAGAATATTGACTTGAATCTTTGCTGGAAAATTTGCCTAAATAAATGGTTCATTGAACTTGGACGCTTAAGGCTAGTTCTCATCAATAAAACTTCAGATTATTTGACCAGGACTAGAATAATATAGTACGAGTTATCATATGTAATTACCTTGGATATCCTCCTTACATAATCTTTTTCAAGGATTTTTTACGTTTCCTTCTCCTGAGGAAGAAATCATTGCATCTATTGATTTGGATTACTTTCCTAAAGTATTGCCTGCGTGCAACTTTGCTTTATTTTTACTTAGTTTTTCTTTTCATTTCTTTTATTTTATTGTTGCCTGTGTACAATTTGTTGTTTTTACCTTCTGTTTCATGTGGTGATTTGTTCACGCTTGTTTGATTGCCTACGGGCTTGTATATTCCCTGTAATCTCTATTCATCTTTTATAAAATCCATTCTTGCTGACCCAGCAAAAAAAAAATGATAAAGGATGGTATGCGAAGTGCCAGAACAACATGAGGATGTGGACTAATATACATATGAGTGATCATCAATGTACGGATCATTAAATGTGATGATAAATAGAGAACTACATGATTTCAGGTTAATAGTTTACTATTTAGTTGAGAATTGTGCAAATTAATCATTGGACTTGAGAAATTACGGCTGCCGGATATATCAGGGGCTAAATATGGCGTTTGGACAATACCTGCCTTTTATAAGGTGAGTTACGACCTTTCGCATTCTAGTCTTGTGATATAGATTGACAAATAATTGTCAAGATAGGATCTATTAACCTCCGATGAGAGGCAATATCCTATGATATCTAAAATCGGTTGATAAACAAGAAAGTCCTTGGCCAAGGCAAGAATGAAATTGATGGAAAAGAGTTTTCCATAGTAGTCATCTCTTGTTTCACCATTTTAGATCTATTCATAAAATTGGAAGTGGAATTAACCATTTCATAGTCATTTCCCGATCGGGACATTTTAATACAAGGATCTGGCTGCACAGTAATTCCCAATAGTAAATAGATTCGTAAAAGACAGAGTCTTCATTATCGCATACATTTTCATGATACGTTTGTTGCTAGTGCGTCACTCATGAACATGAGGGTATTTCAGGTAATGACGAAGACATTTCCGAAATAGATTAAGAGGTTTAATGGTTCTTCATCGGTATGCAGTTATGAATCTAGAAAGTCACACACTAATAAGCATCATGAATAAGTTCACTGGTAGCTTGTATAATGTGGTTAATGACTTTAAAGTGTTAAGAGTCATCTATATCGGTCAATGGGCCAAAAGTGTAATTTTGCAGAGTTTTGGGGCCAAACTACAAATATTGAAAAGTTGTTTCAATGAAGTTATTCAATAGAGATTATATATATATATATATGTATGTATATGGGGCATTTTATATATATATAGATATTAAAGGGGATTTGATTTAATAAAGTGCCATGTCATCAATTGGCAAAATAAATTATTGGATAATAGGGTACATATGGCGTGAGAATAGGCACATGTAGGATGATTGAATTTTGCATGTCATCTATCCTAGGATTAATCTTATCCACTAATTTGAATTAAAGGTGGAGATTTAATCTTGATTAAATCAAGGTGTCAACATGTCATTAGATGATAATGATTACTTTTGCAAGTTGTAGGAGAGAGAAAAAAGTAACCATTGGATTATAATGATTACAATCTAAAGCCATGCAAAAGCTCGTCTAATCTTACAATCAACTAATGATGCGAACCAGCCATCCACATTCATTGCACCATTTGGATGAACTTTTCAGCAAAGATTCAAGTCAAGATTCTATTTTCAAGATTCAAGAACTTCAAGATTCTTCAAGAAGTTTCAAGAAGATTTGAAGATTTAGTCAAGATTTGATTTCTTTGTAATTCTATCATAGTTTTAGTTTAATTCCCTATGGATGAATTTAAGTGTTCACACTAGGAAAGAGACTTTCTTGGGCTGCAAGATTAGGTGTTCACACTAGAAATGAGCTTTTCTTGGGCTAACAGTTTGTTTCCTTTTTAGTTACTATTCACGTCACTATTCATGTGAATAGTAAATAGGTGTCTTTTCTTGGTCTTCAAGTTTGTTTCCTTTGACCTAGTTACTATTCACGTTTTTCCTACTTGGGCTAGGGTTTAGGAGTCCTTTTCCAAGCAGGATACTTATTTGTTATTGCCTATATAAGGCACTTTTTGTGATAATAAAGTTAGACAATTCTGAAATTAAATTGTGAGATTATTCTCCTTGAGTTCTCCAAGAGACTCTTTCGAACTTATCAAGGGATTCCTTGTGGCGTTCAACCTTGACTTATCAAGCGGATTTCCATCCCCGTTTGAGGCGTCTTCACCATACCAAGGTTCTTGCTTTGCTAAGCAACGGGTCGCGGTTTTCATCATATTCACTATACCAAGGTTCTTGTCTTGAGGCAAAGGGTCGCGGTTCCATCCATTCTTGAAAAGATCTTGGGTTTGTTTTACCATTCTTGGTGTTGGGTCTCGGCACATGTTGACCAGGTTCGTATCAGTTGGTATCAGAGCTTAGGTTTATCAGGTTTGCCTATCCTTTTCTTGTTTTTCTTGGTTAATTCCTTGAGTCTAGGTCTAGGTTTTAATTCCTTTCTTCGTTCTTGATTGTGTCATGCTTCCAATTCGTTTTCTTGGTTGTGTCTTGATTCCGTTCTTGTTCTTTTAATTTCGTGTCTTGAGTCTTGTTCTCCGTTTCTTGAGTCTTGTCTTCAATTTTGTTTTCTTGCTTTCAATTTCGTTTCTTGTTAAGCTTTCAATTGGCCAAACCCTAGAATCTTGAATTAGGGTTTCTTGTGTTTCTAAATTCGAAGTCTTGGTTACTTGCTCATTGTCTTTGTTTCTGAAAATCAAGAAAAGAACATCAAGAAAGAAAAGAAACTTCAAGAAAAGAAAAAAAATTTCGGAGCTGAAAAAAAAAAAAAAAAAAAAGGGCAAAATAGTGAACAGTAAAAAAACTTGTTTTTGTTGAATTAGCCTTCGTGGCCAAGCTTTTCTGAAGGGAAACGACGTTCTGAGCATAATCCACAGCCTAGCTGTGGGCACCACCCTCTTAGGGCCAAATTCCAACGTTTTCTATGAGTTTTGGGCATTTTTGTGTTTTAGAATAGGGTTTTTGCAACTTTCCTTATTTCTCTAGGTTTCCTTCTTTGAGTTTTATTCAAGTTTCTTTCTCTAACCTTGTTTCCAGAGTCTTAGAGGTCTAAAAAAAAAAAAATCATCAAATTTCAAAGAAAAAGTAATACGCTGCTTTAGTGCCTATCTTGGTACTCTTGATTAGGGAACTTGAAGGAGAATACGAGAGGAAAAAGGCAGAGTATGTGACATTATTAGAGGGTAAAAGCCAAATTAAATTCGAGTGAAACTCGTGAGGGAGTGTTGATTTCAATCATGGCTCATTATCAAGAGGATGACATCAATATAGAGGGTCAACAACCCGTAATTCTGAATTTGCAGATGCAAACTTTGTTGGAAGAGATGAGACGGATGATGAGAGCTGAATTTGAACACATACATGAGAGGTTTGAACAAATATATAAGGTCAAGCCCGAGTCCAAACAATCCACCAATGCCACGACCTCCCAAGGTAAATCAGCTTCTACTATGACTCAACCTAGTGAGATTAGATGTTTTAAATGTCAAGGATGGGGACACATAGCAAGCCAATGCTTAAACAAGCAAGCATTGGTAGTCTTGGAGAGTGGTGGGATTGAGTCCAAAGACGAAATGCATTTTGATGACATACCCATACTAGGAGACACCACGGAGGTTGAAGAAGAGTTTGGGGCAGATTATGGAGAGTTGCTTGGACTAGTGACCCGACGACCCTTAAGCTTGCAAGCTGAAGAAGAGGAAGAAGTAGTGCAACATGAGAACATCTTTCATACTCGCTGCCACGTGGAAGATAAGGTATGTAGTGTTATTATTGATGGTGGTAGTTGTACTAATGTTGCTAGTGCTTCTATGGTTGAAAAGCTAGGGCTCAACACAGTTAAGCACCCACGTCCATACAAACTGCAGTGGCTGAATAATTGTGGTGAAGTAGGGGTTATAAAGCAGGTTGTTGTACCGTTTCGAATTGGAAAGTATAAAGATGAGGTATTGTGTGATGTGGTAACAATGCATGCTGGACATCTACTCTTTGGAAGACCGTGGCAATTTGATCGACGTGTGCAGCATGATGGCTTCACCAATAAGTGCACATTCATGTTCAATCAGCGGTCAATCACTCTAGTTTCCATAACACCAAAAAAAGTTTATGAGAGTGAACAAAAGAATTTGAGAGAACAAAAGAATTTGAGTGAGCAAAAGATTGAGAGTGAAAAGAAAAAAAGCAAGGTCGAATTAGGAAAGGTAGAGAGGAAAGAAAAGAATTCAACCAATGAGGTAAAAACAGAGAGAAAACAAAGGAATTTTTATGCAAAAGCAAGTGAGGTTAAGAGAGCTTTGATTTCAAAAAGGCCAATGATTATACTTATGTACAAAGAGGCTCTTTTAAACACTAACCAACTTTACTCTGCATTGCATAGTGTTTCTTTCTTGCAGGATTTTGAGGAAGTGTTTCCTGCGGATGTACCACATGGTCTACCACCTAGGCTGGTCTTTGAACCTGGTGGATTTGAGGACAAATCCTTCTCAAGAGGGGGGGAATGATGCGAACCAGCCATCCACATTCATTGCACCATTTGGATGAATTTTTCAGCAAAGATTCAAGTCAAGATTCTATTTTCAAGATTCAAGAACTTCAAGATTCTTCAAGAAGTTTCAAGAAGATTTGAAGATTTAGTCAAGATTTGATTTCTTTGTAATTCTATCATAGTTTTAGTTTAATTCCCTATGGATGAATTTAAGTGTTCACACTAGGAAAGAGACTTTCTTGGGCTGCAAGATTAGGTGTTCACACTAGAAAGGAGCTTTTCTTAGGCTAACAGTTTGCTTCCTTTTTAGTTACTATTCA
Source organism: Ehretia macrophylla (assembly GCA_037974665.1). Taxonomy (NCBI): domain Eukaryota; kingdom Viridiplantae; phylum Streptophyta; class Magnoliopsida; order Boraginales; family Ehretiaceae; genus Ehretia; species Ehretia macrophylla. Next base: position 3,741,864 of record CM075767.1, on the reverse strand, counting down.
CGTCACTATTCACGTGAATAGTAAATAGGTGTCTTTTCTTGGTCTTCAAGTTTGTTTCCTTTGACCTAGTTACTATTCACGTTTTTTCTACTTGGGCTAGGGTTTAGGAGTCCTTTTCCAAGCAGGATACTTATTTGTTATTGCCTATATAAGGCACTTTTTGTGATAATAAAGTTAGACAATTCTGAAATTAAATTGTGAGATTATTCTCCTTGAGTTCTCCAAGAGACTCTTTCGAACTTATCAAGGGATTCCTTGTGGCGTTCAACCTTGACTTATCAAGCGGATTTCCATCCCCGTTTGTGGCGTCTTCACCATACCAAGGTTCTTGCTTTGCTAAGCAACGGGTCGCGGTTTCCATCATATTCACTATACCAAGGTTCTTGTCTTGCTAGGCAAAGGGTTGCGGTTCCATCCATTCTTGAAAGATCTTGGGTTTGTTTTACCAATCTTGGTGTTGGGTCTCGGCACATGTTGACCAGGTTCGTATCAACTAATCCTTTTTTGATTGGATAATTTGCATGCATGTAATATATGTTTTGCGTGCTTTCATTGGTAAACTTGTTGTTGTTTATTTTGATGATATTCTGGTTTATAGCAAGAGTTTGCATGAACATGTTTCACATTTAAATTCAGTTTTGGATATGCTTAGAAAGGAGAAGTTGTATGCTAACCTCAAAAAGTGTACTTTTTGCACTGATAAGCTTGTTTTCCTAGGTTTTTTTGTTAGTGCTAAAGGTATTGAGGTTGATGAAGAGAAGATCAAAGCCATCCAAGAGTGGCCAACACCCTCAAGTGTAGGTGATGTTAGAAGTTTCCACGGACTTGCTGGCTTTTACAGGAGGTTCGTGAAAGATTTTAGCACCATCGCAGCACCACTCACTGAAGTTATCAAGAAAAACGTTGGGTTCAAATGGGGTGAAGATCAAGCGAAAGCGTTTCAGCTTATTAAATACAAGCTTACTCATGCTCCTTTACTTGCTTTACCTAATTTCACTAAAATGTTTGAAATTGAATGTGATGCTTTAGGTGTAGGTGTAGGAGCTGTTCTTATGCAGGAAAGAAGACCCCTTGCATACTTTAGCAAGAAGCTTAGTGGGGCTGGACTTAACTACCCAACCTATGACAAAGAGTTGTATGCTTTGGTTTGAGCTTTGGAGACATGGCAGCACTACCTATGGCCAAAGGAGTTTGTAATTCGTACAAATCATGAATCCTTGAAGCATTTAAAAGGTCAACACAAGCTGAATAAGAGACATGCTAGGTGGGTTGAGTTCATTGAGACTTTTCCATATGTCATTCGCTATAAACAAGGTAAGGAAAATGTGGTTGCAGATGCATTGTCAAGAAGGTATGCCTTAATCTCTACTCTTGATGCTAAATTTCTGGGTTTTGAGCATATTAAGAACCTATATCAAGATGACCACGACTTTAGTGAAGTTTATGAGGCTAGTGAGAAATCTGCAGAAGGTAAGTTCTATAGGCATGAAGGGTTTTTGTTTAGAGAAAATAAGTTGTGTGTGCCTAACTGTTCTTTAAGAGACTTGTTAGTTAGGGAATCCCATGGTGGTGGTTTAATGGGACACTTTGGGGTTGCTAAGACTTTAGCTATTTTGCAAGAGCACTTTTATTGGCCACACATGAAACGGGATGTTGAGAGAACTTGTGGAAGATGTGTTACTTGTAGGCAAGCTAAGTCTAGGGTTTAGCCACATGGATTGTACACACCACTACCTATTCTTAGTCCACCTTGGATTGATATTTTGATGAATCTTGTTTTGGGTTTACCTAGGAGTAGGCGTGGGAAGGATTCAATTTTTGTTGTTGTGGATAGATTTTCTAAGATGGCTCATTTTATCCCTTGTCATAAGACTAACAATGCTTCTAATGTTGTAGATTTGTTCTTCAAGGAGATTGTTAGGTTGCATGGTATGCCTAGGACAATTGTTTTAGATTGTGATGCTAAGTTCTTAAGTTACTTTTGGAAGACTTTGTGGGGCAAGCTAGGGACAAAACTTTTGTTTTCTACAACTTGTCGTCCTCAAACTGATGGTCAAACAGAAGTAGTTAATAGGACTTTATCTTCATTATTGAGGGCTATCATAAGTAAGAACATTAAGACTTGGGAAGATTGTTTTTTTTTTTTTTGTTAATTCAGTGGTAGTATATTAAAATGAAAATAAAAGTACATCAAGGTACAATCAAAGTACAAACAAGTTCATGAACAAAATGAAAACAAAAAATTGAAAAAAACCAACATTGAATCAGGCAAAATCGTAAATCCCCCAATCGAACAAAGTTCGTCTGTTGAGATTGGAGGGAACAAATTTTCGACCCATGATGATCTTCGATGTGACATCGCTACGAATGTTGTTGAAAATGTGTTCCTCAGTGTAGGCTTCCTCATTGAACAATCGTCGATTTCTTTCCATCCAAATGTGGTAAATTGCTGCACAAAGAAAAGTTCTGAAATTTTGTGTCTTTGCATCATAGTTCTTGTGTTGGATAGTATGTGAGATGTCCATGAAGCTCGAAAGAGTATAAAGTGATTGATCAAGAGAGAGAGCAAGTAGACCTCGTTGCCAAATTCTCTTAGTGAAAGAGCATTCAAAGAAAAGATGTTCATTTGTTTCACATCCCATGTAGCAAAGAATGCAATTAGAATTGTTTTGAATGCCCCAAGAGACGAGTCTTTGAAGAGTGGCTAGTTTATTCTGAAAAGCAAGCCAGGAGATGAAACTGTGCTTCGGAATGCAGTTTTGGAACCAAACAAGTTTATACCAATGAATTTTCACTCTAATTTCCCTGATTCTGTTCCAAGTTTTCCTGAATGAGAAAATCCCATTATTGCAATGAGCCCAATGAAAAGTGTCACCTGAGTTATTTGGCACCAACTCATTGGGAAAAAGACGAGCAAGAGAAGGGGGATGATGAGGCCACATGTTGAGTTTGCTTATAATCGTACTGTTCATTCTGCTACTAATCCTTTAACTCCTTTGGATTTATCACCTTTACCTGTGTCTGAGCATGTGAACTTAGATGGTAAGAAGAAGGCAAAATTTGTGAAACAACTCCATGAGCGAGCACGCCTCAACATAGAGAGAAGAACTGAGCAATATATCAAGCAAGCTAACAAGGGATGTCGCAAGCTGGTCTTTGAGCCTAGAGATTGGGTGTGGGTACACATAAGGAAAGAAATATTTCCAGCACAATGACGTTCTAAGTTGCTACCTAGAGGAGATGGTCCTTTTCAAGTCCTCAAGCGGATCAATGACAATGCCTACAGACTTGATTTGCCAGGTGGGTACAGTGTTAGTGCTATTTTCAATGTTACTGAATTAAGTCCTTTTGACGCAGGTGACGATTTGAGGGCAAATCCTTCTCAAGATGAGGGGAATATGAGGACATCAAGGTTGCTAGGAATGTTCCAGATTCAATGCAAGTGCCAGTTGGTCCAGTGACAAGAGCTCGCACTAAAAGGTTCAAGGAAGAGCTGAATAATTTGGTTGAGAAAGTTCTACAACAAGAGAAAAGCGTGTTGGCTAGTAGAGATAAAGAAAGGATGGTGTTACTCCTCCAAGTAGATCCACAAGAAAGCCAACTAGGCATCCACATTCATTGAACCATTTGGGCGAATTTTCCAGTAAAGATTCAAGTCAAGATTCTATTTTCAAGATTCAAGAACTTCAAGATTCTCCAAGAAGTTTCAAGAAGATTCGAAGATTTAGTCAAGATTTGATTTCTTTATAATTCTATCCTAGTTTTAGTTTCAGTTTTAGTTTAATTCCCTATGGACGAATTTAGTTGTTCACACTAGGAAAAAGACTTTATTGGGCTGCAAGATTGGGTGTTCACACTAGGAAGGAGTTTTTCTTGGGCTGTAAGTTTGTTTCCTTTGTCCTAGTTACTATTCTCGTTTTTCTATTTTAGCTAGGGTTTAGGAGTCTTTTCTAATTAGGAAACTTATTTGTTCTTTGCCTATATAAGACTGATTTGTAAGAAATAAAAGTTAGACAACTTTGATATTAATTTTGTGAGATTATTCTCCTTAAGTTCTCAAGAACTTTTCCGAACTTATCAAGATTATTCTTGTGGCATTCAAATCTGACTTTTCAAATGAGATCTCCATCCTCGTTTGAGGTGTCCTCAACTATACCAAGGTTCTAGCTTTGCTAAGCATAAGGTCGCGGTTCCATCCATTCTTGAAGGGTCTTGGGTAGTTTGCCATATTTGGTGTTGGGTCACGTCACATGTTGGCGTGGTTCGTATCAGTTGTGGAAGGTATTTTTCTTCTTAATAGTCACTCAATTAAGGTTTTAATTGATATCGAGGCAACTCATTCATTTATCACTCCTAAATGTGCACATATTGTTGATGTGAAAATTGAAAAGTTACCATATAAGATTGAGGCAAGTACATCGATGGGCACAAAATTTATCACTGATTCTATCTGTAAAACATGTGCTATTTGCATTGAGGGTTGTACTTTTCCTGCTGACTTAACTGTGATGCCTTTTCGGGACTTTGAAATAATATTAAGGATGGACTAGTTAGGGAAATATTATGCACAGCTTGAGTGTAGAACAAAAATTGTAAGACTACAGATACCTGAGCAGCCAGTAATTGAAGTAGTTGGAACTCGTAAATCGACTAGAACTCCCCTTGTATCTTTAATTAAGGCCACAAAACTGTTGAAAAAAGGTTGTGAAGCATACCTAGCATATCTAATTAACCAACCTTCTGATAAATTGATGTTGATTGAGGTATCAATTGTGAAAGAATTTCCTGAGGTATCTCCCGAGGAATTACCGGGTTTGCCACCAAATAGGGATATAAAATTTGCTATATTGACTTGGTGCCGGGTACTTCTCCCATTTCAAAAGCACCATATAGAATGGCTCCAATAAAATTGCAGGAATTAAAAACTCAGTTGCAGGGGTTGCTTGAAAAAGGGTTTATTCAGGCAAGTTCGTCGCTGTGGGGTGCTCCCGTACTGTTTGTGAAAATGAAAGACGACACACTTCGCCTATGAATTGGCTACAGAGGCCTTAACCATGTAACTATTAAAAACTAATATCCACTGCCTCTAATTGAGGAGTTATTTGACCAGCTTCAAGGGGAGAAACTTTATTCGAAATTTGATTTGAGGTAGGGTTACTACCAATTGAGAATTCGGAAAGAGGATGTACCGAAGACAGCTTTTAGAACCAGGTACAACCACTATGAATTTGTGGTATTGCCATTTGGGTTAACAAATGCACCAGCTGCCTTCATGGATTTAATGCAAAGGGTTTTTCGACCCTATCTGGACCAGTTTGTTGTGATTTTCATTGATGATATCGTTGTGTACTCGATGTCTGAGGCAGAACATGAGCAACATTTGCGCATTGTCCTGCAGACATTGTAAGAACATAAACTGTTTGCTAAGTTCAGTAAGTGAGAATTCTTGTTGAATCAGGTTGCATTTCTGGGTCACATCATTTCTCAACAAGGAGTTTCTGTGGACCCAGCTAAAATTGAGGTTGTAATGTCGTGGAAGATACCTGAAACTGTAACTGAAGTTCAGAGCTTTCTAGGTTTAGCAGGTTATTATCGAAGGTTCATTAAGGACTTTTCTAGAATTGCTGGACCTTTGACCCAATTGACCCAGAAGAATATTATCTTTAATTGGGATGATAAGTGTAAGAACAGTTTCCAAGAACTGAAGAAAAGATTAACTACTGCACCTATATTAGCACTGCCAGAGGGAACTGAAAACCTTGTGATTTGCAGTGATGCTTCAAAAGAAGGCTTGGCCTGTGTATTAATGCAGAATGGTAAGGTGATTGCCTATGCTTCAAGGAAATTGAAACCCTATGAAATCAATTATCCTACTCATGACTTAGAATTGGCCGCTATTGTGTTTGCTTTGAAGAAGTGGTGTCACTACTTGTGGGGCAACAAATTTGAAATCTTCACAGATCACAAGAGTTTGAAGTATTTGTTTTCACAGAAGGATATGAATATGAGGCAGAGGCATTGGTTAAAGTTGCTTGATAACTACAACTCTTCCATTAACTATGTGCCAGGTAAGGCTAATATAGTTGCCGATGCTTTGAGCCGAAAGGCTACTATTGTCAGGCTGATAATAAAAGATTGGGAGTCCGTTGAGGAAATTTGCTTGTGGAGGCTAGAGGTTACAGAAACTAGGATCTAATTTGCAGGATTACAAGTTCAATCCTTGTTGCTATCTCGAATTCGTGGAGTTCAACAGACTGATCCGCAGATTATAAAAATCCAAGAGAAATCAAAAGGGAAAGAGTTGGACTTCAAGATGCATGAAGATGGTATCCTCCGATACAAGAACAGAGTATGTGTTCCTAATGACCCAACTTTGAAGAATGAAATCCTTACTGAAGCTCATAATTGAAACTACAAGCCAACATTATAGATCATGTCACTACATATTCATATGTTGGATTCAAGATTGTAGAATAGTATCATAGATAACTAGCTAAGGCCGAAAATGACTAGGCCATATTTCAAAAACTTAGCTAACATCAACATATATTATTCTATCATTGTCCATAAACTAGTTAAGCTCAACATAAAAACATATATATATCAACTATATATATAATCAAAAGAGTAGTACGAGGTATACCCCTTGTAGTCTACTTTGGAGAAGATGAAGCTTGAAGACTAGCCCTTGAATTCTTCTAACTTGAAGGCCCTAGTTGGTCTACCAACCATCCAAAGCTGTACTACCACTTGAAGATAAAATGTGCTAGTATATCCTGAAGGTTTTGAAGCTATGTATGTATGTCTCAAAGCAAAACAAGAACTCTTTCTTCTCCTTTGTGCTATAGTCGAAACTCTCTAGGAAAAGAATGAAGTTTCTTGTTTTTTTTCTAGTATGTGTGCCGTGTGTGTGAGAGGCAATAGGTTAGAGAGAGAATGTTGTCATCTTATATTAATATAAGCTATTAACATAATAAGTGACCAATCATAATTGCCACATTTTCATGACAAGCCATGCATGCCTTAGGATCTCAATCATTAGCATTAGATGGTAAGATGTCAATCTTCCCTCTCCTCCTTAGCTTGGCCTAAATTTGGGAGTGGAAGGAGAGAGAATGTTGTCATCTATTATTATATATATATATAACAAACTCATATATATATATATATAATCTTACTTTATTAGATAGTCAATCATAATTGCTTTCTTCTAAAGTTAAAGCCATGCAAATCCTAGGATTGTAATCATTGCAATCCAAAGGTTAACATTATTCTCTCTCTTGACACTTGGCAAAAAGCACTTATCTTCAAAAGTAAAGGCTAGGATTAGTTTGTCTTTATTCAAGACTTAATCCTAGTCATTCAATTCAAATTCAAATGACTAGGATTGATGACATAGACTATCCTAGTCATCAATCTCTACATGCATACGGCACATTTGAATATCTAGTCATTAATTTGCAATTCACCTTTTGACGACTAGGATGATGACGTGGTATTTCACAAATTATATATATATATCATTTTTGCCCATTCGAATCTCCATTAGAATAAATATATTGAAAAAACTTTTGAATAATTACAATTTGGCTCCAAAAGTTTTAGTAATTACAATTTGACCCCAAAACTTTCCAAAATTACACTTTTGGCCCAAATACCAACATAGATGACTCATAACACCTTAAAGTCACCAACCACGTTATACAAGTTTCCGGTGAACTTATTCATGATACTTATTAGTGTGTGACCTTCTAGATTCACAACCACGTACTGATGAGGGACCGATAAACCTCCTTATCTATTTCGGAAATGTCTCCACCATTTACCGAAATACCCTCATGCTCATGAGTGATGCACTAGCAATGAACGTACCATGAGAATGTATACGATAATGAAGATGATGTCTTTTATGAATCCATTTAACCGTCGAGAATTAGCATGCAGTCCGATCCTTCTATTAAGAATGCCCCGATCGGGAAAGGACCATGAAATGGGTTAAGTCTACCTCCGATACTATGTATAAATCTGAACCGGTGAAACGAGAGATGACTACCATGGAAAAACCCCTTTCCATCACTTCATACTCGCCTTAGCCAAGGACTTCCTCGTTTAACGACCGATCTCAAATATCATAGGACATCGGCTCATGCTAGAGGTTAAGAGATCCTATCTTGACAATTACCAGTCGGTTCATACCACAGAACTAAAATGCGAAAGGTCGTAACCCACCTTATGGAACTCAGGTATTGTCTAGATGTAGTATTTAGCCCCTGATATAACTGGCAGCCGTAATTTCTCAAGTCTAAGGATTAATTTGCACAATTCCCAACTAAATAATAAACTATTAATCTGAAATCATGCAGTTCATTATTTATTGTCATATTCATTGATCCGTACACTAACGATCACTCATATGTTTATTAGTTCACATCATCATGTTGTTCTGGCACTTTGCACGCCATCCTTTATTATTAACATCACTATGTTAATCAAAGGTAATAACATATAATAACCCGTACTCGACTATTCTAGTCCCCGTTGAATAATCTGAAGGGCTATGAATCGATTCTTAATGTTTATCATATCGAAGAAAAACTGCGAAATATCCTAAACACTTTTAGAATTTTTCTTCTCGGATAAGCATTAGGGACACATTTATATCAAAGCGAAGAATATGAACATCCTAGAAATAACATAGTGTATAAAACACATAAATATATATATTTTTATTAAACCCTAATTCAGGTCATCTCAACTATAACATTAGGGTATATCCCCAACAATGATATGAACCTGGTCAACATGTGCTAAGACCCAACACCAAATATGGCAAACGACCCCAAGACCTTTCAGGAATGGATGGAAATCGCGACCCGTTGCTTAGCAAAGCAAGAACCTTGGTATAATTGATGAAGATGCCACAAATGAGGATGGGAAACCCATTTGATAAGTCAAGGTTGAACGCCACAAGAATTATCTTGATAAGTTCGAAAAAGTTCTTGTGAACTTAAGGAGAATAATCCACAGATTTAATATCAAAATTATCTTCCTTTATTATCACAAAAATAGCCTTATATAGGCAATAACAAATAAGTAACCTACTTGGAAAATGACTCCTAAACCCTAGCCCAAGTAGGAAAAACGTGAATAGTAACCTAAGTAAAAAAAGTAGACTTGTTGCCCAAGAAAGACTCCTATTAACTATTCATATGAATAGTAATATGAATAGTAACTAAAAAGGAAGCAAACTTGCAGCCCAAGAAAGGCTCCTTTCTAGTGTGAACACCTAACTTGCAGCCCAAGAAAGACTTCTCCCTAGAATTCAAAAAACTAAAACTAAAACTAAGATAGAATTACAAAGAAATCAAATTTTGACAAAATCTTCAAATGTTCTTGAAACTTCTTGAAGAATCTTGAAGTTCTTGAATCTTGACTTGAATCTTTGCTGGAAAATTCAGCCAAATAAATGGTTCAATGAACATGGACGATTCAATGAATGTGGACGATTCAACGAATGTGGACATCTAATTCCTGGCTCTTTCGTGGCTCTTTCTTGAACAATTTGTATAGCCTTGATGTCCTCAGAAGATTCGAAGATTTAGTCAAGATTTGATTTCTTTGTAATTCTATCCTAGTTTTAGTTTTCGGTTTTAGTTTAATTCCCTATGGACGAATTTAGGTGTTCACACTGGGCTGCAAGATTAGGTGTTCACACTAGAAAGGAGCTTTTCTTGGGCTGCAAGTTTGCTTCCTTTTTAGTTACTATTCACATCACTATTCACGTGAATAGTTAATAGGAGTCTTTTCTTGGTCTCCAAGTTTGTTTCCTTTGACCTAGTTACTATTCACATTTTTCTATTTCAGCTAGGGTTTAGAAGTCTTTTCTAATTAGGAAACTTATTTGTTCTTTGCCTATATAAGGCTGATTTGCAAGAAATAAAAAGAAGACAACTTTGATATTAAATTTGTGAGATTATTCTCCTTAAGTTCTCAAGAACTTTTCCGAACTTATCAAGATTATTCTTGTGGCGTTCATCTCTGACTTATCAAATGAGATCTCCATCCTCGTTTGTGGCGTCTTCACCATACCAAGGTTCTTGCTTTGCTAAGAAAAGGGTCGCAGTTTCCATCATTCTTGACAAGATCTTGGGTTTGTTTTACCATTCTTGGTATTGGGTCTCGGCACATGTTGACCAGGTTCGTATCATGTGGACATGTTGTAGGGCTGGTTCTTGGCTTTCTTTTGGATCAAATTTGATGAGTAAAACCAGCCTTTGTCCTCATCATTCCCCCCCCTCTTGAGAAGGATTTGTCCTCAAATCCTCTATGTTCAAAGACCAGCCTTGGTGGTAGATCATGTGGTGTCTCCTCGGGAAACATATCCTCAAAATCCTGCAAGAGAGAAACAACAACACTAGGCAATGCAGAGTCAAGTTGGTCAGTGTTTAAAAGAGCCTCTTTGTACATAAGTACAATCATTGGCCTTTTTGAAATCAAAGCTCTCTTAACCTCACTTGCTTTTGCATAAAAATTTCTTTGTTTTCCCTATGTTTTTACCTCCTTGGCTGAAGTCTTTTCTCTCTAGTACCTTTCCAGATTCAGCCTTGCTCTTTTTCTTTTCACTCTCAATCTTTTGCTCACTCAAATTCTTTTGATCACTCAAATTCTTTTGTTCACTCAAGTTCTTTTGATCACTCAATTTTTGTAACCTCACTTGATCCTCATAAACTTGTTTTTGTGTCATTAGAACTAGAGTGATTGTCCGCTGATTGAACATGAAAGAGTACTTGTTGGTGAAGCCATCATGCTGCACAAGTCGATCAAATTGCCATGGTCTTCCCAATAGAAGATGTCCAACATGCATAGGTACCACATCGCACAATACTTCATCCTCATATTTTCCAATGTGAAACGGCACCACAACCTGTTTTGTAACTCTTACCTCACCACAATCATTCAACCATTGCAGCTTGTATGGACGTGGATGCTTAATTGTTATGAGCCCTAGCTTTTCAACCATGGAAGAACTACCAACGTTAGTGCAATTACCACCATCAATAATAACACTACCTACCTTGTCTTTCACATGGCAACGAGTGTGAAAGATGTTCTCACGTTGTGCTACCTCTTCCTTTTCTTTAGCTTGCAGGCTTAAGGCTCGTTGTGCCACTAGTCCAAGCATCTCCCCATGATTCGCCCCAAACTCCTCTGCTCCCATTGCGGTGTCCTCTAGTATAGGCACGTCATCAGAATATGTTTTGTCTTCAGATTCAATCTCACCACTTTCCAAGACTACCATTGCTCTCTTGTTTGGGCATTGGCTTGCTATGTGTCCTCGTCCCTGACATTTTAAAGATTGAATCTCACTAGATCGAGTCATAGTAGAGGTTGTATTACCTTGAGAGGTCATGGCAATGGTGGATGGTTTGAACTCGAGCTTGGCCTTAGAAGTAGACGGATTTTCTTCATCCTTTGGGTAACTCGTCCTCCAAGGTGAAGGTGATGCACTCAAGTATTGTGGTGCTTGTCTTGGTCGTGTACCACCCCTCTTGAGTTGCTTCTCCACTTTAATTGCCATATGCACCAAATCCTCTAATTCTACATAATGATGCAACTCTATAGTGTTAGCAATCTCTTGATTTAGCCCATTCAAGAATCTGGCCATTGTTGCCTCTCGATCTTCCTCCACATTGGCTTTAATCATAGCCATCTCCATCTCTTTGTAATACTCATCAACACTCTTATTACCTTGATGAAGACCTTGCAGCTTGAGGTATAAATCTCGATAGTAATGACTTGGTACAAATCGTCGCCTCATCACTCTCTTCATCTCATCCCAAGTTGCAATAGGACGATCTCCATTCCGCCTCCTATTGATGCACAACTGATCCCACCAAACAATAGCATAATCAGTAAATTCAATTACAGCAAGTTTTACCTTTTTCAGTTCAGCATAGTTATGACAATCAAAAACCAACTCCATCTTTTTCTCCCACTCAAGATATGCTTCGGGATCACTCCTTCCTTGAAAAGTAGGAATCTTTGATACGAACCACACCAACATGTGACGCGACCCAACACCAAATATGGAAAACGACCCCAAGACCTTTCAGGAATGGATGGAACCGTGACCCTATGCTTAGCAAAGCTAGAACCTTGGTATAGTTGAGGACCCCACAAACGAGGATGGAGATCTCGTTTGATAAGTCAGAGTTGAACACCACAAGAATAATCTTGATAAGTTTGAAAAAGTTCTTGAGAACTTAAGGAGAATAATCTCACAAATTTAATATCAAAGTTTTCTTTCTTTATTTCTTGCAAATCAGCCTTATATAGGCAAAGAACAAATAAGTTTCCTAATTAGAAAAGACGCCTAAACCCTAGCTGAAATAGAAAAACGTGAATAGTAACTAGGTCAAAGGAAACAAACTTAGGGACCAAGAAAAGACTCCTATTAACTATTCACATGAATAGTGACGTGAATAGTAACTAAAAAGGAAGCAAACTTGCAGCCCAAGAAAAGTTCCTTTCTAGTGTGAACACCTAATCTTGCAGCCCAAGAAAGTCTCTTTCCTAGTGTGAACACCTAAATTCATCCATAGGGAATTAAACTAAAACTGAAAACTAAACTAGGATGGAATTACAAAGAAATCAAATCTTGACTAAATCTTCTTGAAACTTCTTGAAGAATCTTGAAGTTCTTGAATCTTGAAAATAGAATCTTGACTTGAATCTTTGCTGGAAAATTCGCCCAAAAGGTTCAATGAATGTGGACGCCTAGTTGGCGTTCTTGTGGATCTACTTGGAGGAGTAACACTAGCCTTTCTTCATCTCTACTAGCCAACACACTTTCCTCTTGTTGTAGAACTTTCTCAACCAAATTATTCAGCTCTTCCTTGAACCTTTTAGCACGAGCTCTTGTCACTAGACCAACTGGCACTTGCATTGAATCTAGAACATTCCTAGCAGCCTTGATGTCCTCATCATTCAAAAGGACGAGCACGCCTTTTGAAAGGAGCTTTTCTTGGGCTGCAAGTTTGCTTCCTTTTTAGTTACTATTCATGTGAAGAGTTAATAGGAGTCTTTTCTTGGTCTCCAAGTTTGTTTCCTTTGACCTAGTTACTATTCATGTTTTTCCTATTTGAGCTAGGGTTTAGGAGTTCTTTTTCAAATAGGAAACTTATTTCTCTTTGCCTATATAAGGCTGATTTGCATGAAATAAAAATTAGACAACTTTGATATTAAATTTGTGAGATTATTCTCCTTAAGTTCTCAAGAACTTTTTCAAACTTATCAAGATTATTCTTGTGGCGTTCAACTCTGACTTATCAAACGAGATCTCCATCCTCGTTTGTGGCATCCTCAACTATACCAAGGTTCTAGCTTTGCTAAGCATAGGGTCGCGATTCCATCCATTCCTAAAGGGTCTTGGGTCATTTGCCATATTTGGTGTTGGGTCGCGTCACATGTTGGCGTGGTTCGTATCATATATGAATATGTCCCTAATGTTCACTGGAGAAGAAAAACATTCTAAAAAAGTTTAGAATACTTTGCTGTATTTTCTTCGATATGATAAATATCAAGAATTGAATCATAACCCTTCAGATTATTTGATCGGGACTAGAATAATCAAGTATGGGTTATCATATATAATTACCTTTGATTAACATAGTGATGTTAAGGATAAAAGATGGTATGCCAAGTGCAAGAACAACATGAGAATGTTGACTAATATACATATGAGTGATCATCAATGGTACGGATCATTGAATGTGATGATAAATGGTAAACTACATGATATCAGGTTAATAGTTTACTATTTAGTTGAGAATTGTGCAAATTAATCCTTAGACTTGAGAAATTAAGGTTGTCGGATATATCAAGGGCTAAATATATCATCTGGACAATACCTGCCTTCTATAAGGTAAGTTACGGCCTTTCGCATTTTAGTCTTGTGACATAAAGACTAATAGGTAATCGTCAAGATAGGATCTATTAACCTCTGATGAGAAGCGATGTCCTATGACATCTAAAATCGATCGATAAATGAGGAAGTCCTTGGCCAAGGCAAGAGTAAAATTGATGGAAATGAGATTTTCCATAGTAGTCATCTATTGTTTCACTGTTTTGGATCTATTCATAGAATCGAAAGTGGACTTAACCATTTTATGGTCATTTCCCGATCGGGACACTTTAATAGAAGGATCGGACTGCACGGTAATTCCCAACAGTAAATAGATTCGTAAAAGATAGAGTCTTCATTATCGCATACATTGTTATGATACGTTTGTTGCTAGTGCATCACTCATGAACATGAGGGTATTTCGGGTAGATGGAGACATTCCCGAAATAGATTAAGAGGGTTGATGGTCCTTCATCGGTATGCGGTTATGAATCTAGAAAGTCACACACTAATAATATCAAGAATAAGTTCAACAGTAGCTTGTATAATGTCGTTAATGACTTTAAAGGGTTAAGAGTCATCTATATTGGTTATTGGGCCAAAAGTATAATTTTGTAAAGTTTTGGGGCCAAAATATAAATACCAAAAAGTTTGGGCTCAAACTGTAAATATTGAAAAGTAGTTTCCATGTCATCAATCCTAGTCATGAAATGGCAAAATAAATTATTCGATAATAGGGAACATGTGGCATGTGAATAGGCACATGTAGGATGATTGGATTGTCCATGTCATCTATCCTAAGGTTAATCTTATCCACTAATTTGAATTAAAGGTGGAGATTTAATCTTGATTAAATCAAGGTGTCCACATGTCATTAGATGATAATCATTACTTTTGCAAGTTGTAGGAGAGAGAAAAAGGTAACCATTAGATTGTAATCATTACAATCTAATGCCATGCTTTTATCTAATCTGGCACTCAACTAATCTTATTTTGATTGGATGATTTGCATGCAAGTAATATATTATAATAGAGATTATAATATAATAAGAAGACAACACTCTCTCTCCAACACACACACGACACACACTAGGAGTGTGAAGAGAAAAAATCTTCTTCTTCTCTATATAGTGTTTCGGCCATGGCAAGATGAAAAAGAAGGTTTTCATTTTAGCAAAAACTACGTACATATTTAGCTACAAAGTTTGAAAACAAACTAGCACATTTTTAGTTTTCTAGCTTTTTGGTGAACTTTGAATATTGGTGGACTTTTCTAGTATCTTCAAGTTAGAAGGAATTCAAGCCAAATCTTCAAACTTCATCTACTCAAAAGTTGCTACATGAGGTATACTTCTATTCTCATCTTTACATATGAATATACGTATGAGTATATATATTGATGTCAGAATATAAGTTATATTCATGTTATATTAAGAACTTCTATTAGATATTATATGTTGTTACAAAATGTTTACATGCCAAAAGTTTTAAATGCTAGCCTATGCATGTTGGTATAAACTTGTTGTATACAACATACTTATCTAACGATCCTATATGATAAGAGTGCTTTCAAGTGGTATCCAAGCTTGTTTGATGAAGTTCTTAAAATAACTTGTAGTAGCTTTGAATCCATTCTTGAAAATGTGAGATCTATATATATTTCTTTTTTTTATTCACATGCATGGCTAAAAACTTGAGAAATATGGGTTGATCTAACACATGCATGTGATATCATGATAGGTCCTAAAAGATGGTGTTTATTATACTAACGTTTTGGATGCTATATGATAATAAAGTCAAAAGTTGAAGAAAAGCAAGCCTAGTATTTTATGTTGATATGGCCGAATACCTATGGTAATTAAAGAAGTATCTTTGGCTATTTTATTGACTTAGTAAAGTTGTTAAAAGTTGTCTTGTAGTCCTCAACATGAATATTTGATATATATGTTGTTGTTACATGTGTTGACATATAAGTTTAAAAGGGTTGTTTCAAACTTATATTAATGATTGGCATATGTATGATTGTAAAAGGACTATTTGATGATTAAAGTATTTAATGGTCAAAATACAACTTATCTTTGTGTCTTGGAATAGTCGAAATGTCACACATAAAAAGAAGGGCATATGGTTCTTGACTTAGAGTTAGAAATTGTCTAAATAGGATATATTTAGATGTTTCTAAATTTAATAAGCTAAAAGTAATTATATGGTGATATAATACTATTAAGAAGAACTTGGACCAAATTTGTGTGAATGGACCGAAGCCATTAGGGTTTGGGCTTGGTCCATGTGTTAGTGTTTAAATATAGCCTTTTGGGCCTACTAGTGTGTTTGGGCCTTGGACTTGCTATCTTCAAAAATGGCTTAGACATGGATATGTTTCTATAATGAGTTATGGGTCATTGTCAACCCAACTTGCATTATTTAATGAAAGGTGCTTTTCGATTATGTAATAAGAATGGATAAAGTTTAATTATGCATAGGATGAGATAATTAAGCTTAAGTGCTAGCCAATTTGATTATGATTATTATATTTGATATGTATGATCATATTATCTTGAAATGGTGAATTTGATCATGGATTTAGGCCGTAGAGTAATTATTGATTTGGGTTGTAATTGAGACATAAGTCTCATTTTTATATTCTTGTTTTTGAGAGAATTATGTAGTGAGGACACTTATGTAATTCTTCAACAGATGTTTGCAAGAAGGCCCAAGGACAATCCAAGGAGTTGGAGGCCCAATGAAGATTTCAAGGAGTTGAAGATCTTTTATAGGATAGTTTATTTCCTATTGTCCAAACCCAAATCCATGATCCACTATTTATGCATTCTTGCATTCATAGTTTATTATTTGCTATAAATATGATTGTTAGCTTGTAATATGATGAATGCGTGAATATTTGATGAGATCTAAAACAAACTAAAGGACTCCTTACATGCAAACCAATATTAGATTGATATAAACAATAAAAAGAGTTTTATCGTAGTCCTCAGACATCCTAAGATTTAATGAAACTTAAAATGAATACAATCCGTTTTACCCAAAGGTAGAGTTTCGTGATAAGTTTATTAAAATCACTAGTACGAACATGGATATGTAGTTATTTTCCAAAATTAAACAACCAACATAGCCACAAAGGTTTGAGGTTTAAGGATTCAATTTGTCGAATAACTGGAAGATGGCGGGTCTAACCTAACTAGATCACTTAATCAACATAGCCACAAAAGTTTGAGACCAAAGTGTTTTGGGGACTAAATTGACCATAGCCTATTTAGAGAAATAGACAACAAAGGTGTTGTTGACCTTTGGTATTTGTACTTCAACATAGCCACAAAGGTTTGAGGAATGTATCTTATCAAAGGAAATTGGTCATGCCACTTAGAATCTTTTTTAATAGATTCACCCATTTCATTTAGGGAGTATGAGATTTAAAGGAAATAGTGGGAGTAGCTATTTTATTTTTATAATTTAATAGCTTTGTATATTCTTGTTAGCCTACAATCTTACTTTCTGTGACATTTACCTTTTCTGCAGTTTGTTTGCTATGGCTTCTTCTGTAAATCCTATTGTTTCCATCCTTATCCACGACTATTTAATTGGACCGAACTTTGAGAAATGGTATAAAAGCATGAGAGTCGTGCTCTAGTTTGAGAGGATAGAATATTTTCTGGACTTTAAACCTTTGGCTCCTATTGATGAGATTGCACCTGAGGTCGATAAGATCACCTACCAAAAATGGGTCCAAGATGACACACGCTCTAGAGGTTATATCCTTTCATCGATGAGTGATGATCTACGTAGATACTATGAGGGCATCTCTCATTCCATGGATATCATTCGATCTTTGAAGGAATCTTTCGGTGAACATAGTTTTGGCATGAGATTTGAGTTGACTCGAGAGCTATTTAGTATGAGACTAGAGGAGGGAGGTGACGTTAACCTGCATTGCCTTAGGATGATTTACTTGGTGACTCAGCTAGAGGCATACGGTTTCGTCATGGATCCTCAGATTCATATAAACCTGATCTTGCAGTCCCTACCACCGTCTTACTCTCGCTTGAATTGGATTTCCATGTGCATAGGATTGAGTGCACACTGTCTGAGCTACCTGATATTTGACTAGTTGGCAGAAACTTGGTTTGCATGTGGCGCCCACTCCCTATGTTGGCTCTTCTCCCTCTGTGACTGGACCTAGTCACACCAGAAGAAGGAGAAGGAAGACACACAGGAGGAATCGGGCTGCTTCGTTCTTACCAGGAGATCTATCTTCAAGAGGGGACATTTGACCATGAGTAGAACCTAATCATTGTTAGAGCCAGAGTCATGAACTTCCTTGGTCTATAATGATTTAGTTGTTTTGAGGATCGACTTGGTATGATATCCTATTTTGTAAAAATGATTATGTATATGTTTGGTTTGTTTGAAGTTTCTTTTCTTATAATGGAAATAGTAATGACTATATCCTGCAATCTTATCTTACAAAGGAAATTTTGAATTCGTCCTATGTAAGAAAGGATTTGTATTTTGTACGAAGCTTCATTATTGTAATAGAATCTTCGGAATGCATATCAAAATAAAGATAGAATAACTTCAAATAAAAACCACATAAACATTTTATTGCATGGCATTTATGAAATGGCTAATGACTAAATCTTGATAAATGAAGTTGTCATGTAAATCTAAAACTTTGAGGTGTTCAAGAGTTAAAGACTTGAACAAATAAAGAGCCAAAGTCATTCTTTTTCTATCTAAAAGAGTTTGATAGAGTTACTATTCTTTTGGTAAAAGAGTTTGTCCAAAAGGGTTAGTGGGAGGAAATGAAACTTAATTAACAAAAAAAAAAAATGAAACTTATCCAGAACATAGTTGTCACATAAGATTCCTTGAATCATCATCAAAATAGATATGTCGAGTGTAGATGAATGATTTCTCTATTTAGAGGAATTAATGGTGATAACAAAGTTGAGAAATTAATCAAAACAAAGGAAGTACTAGTGGAGTCCATTTGTTCCAAAGATGTTATTGGAAATAATGGGATTGTTGAAGAATATGTTTGGTCATAAAAGACGATTGGGGAATGCCCTTTTTATCACCAAAGTACTTCAAACCATTTAGAGCTTGTCTTTGTTGTATGTACTATGATTTTAATTCTCTGGCAGGATAAGATTTAAACTCAAATTCATGCGTAGATACTTTAGTGAAAGCAACTATGATGAATGATCAATGAGTTTTTATCCAAGAAACAATCAAAGTGTAAATATTCACATTCTTAAATATGAAATAATGGAGATCAATTTCATAGAAAGTGAAAATAATTCCTATATTTATAAGAAGGTTAGTGGGAGCCTGTGTCCTTAACAGATCTTATAAATTGGTGATATCTTCAGTTAATAGAATACCAATAATTATCGAAGTTCTCTGAGGTCTAGTTAAATAATATAACAATACCACAAACATAGGGTGAACCAGTCATATCTTATAGGATCATTTTTTGTGAAATACAATGATATGAATATTTAGTTTACCTCACAGCCTGTACGCTAAGTCAAAATCTTAAAAAATCTTAAGATGGAAGATTCTAAGAAATGAATGATCTCTAGGCTCTGAGGCGGGGTATCCATCTTTTCTTTTAGACTGCCTTCTGACTTTAATAAGAAAAAAGGTAGCAAGGGGATCGCGTACCTTACCCTTTAGCAGCTTGCAGTCTCCAACAATGCAAAGGCGAGTACATGGGACAATATGATGTAAAGGGTTGCATCAGAAAAGATCTAAGTATAGATGCTGATGATCTTATTATGGTAGAAGTAATCTCCAGTTTTAATAATAACCTGGGTTCTTTAAAGTTTGTGCAAATAATGAAGTTTTTAGAGAAGAATTCACATATTGATGGAAACATCATTAGATTTATAGTTGATTTATGAAAATATAGTAAAAGGTTGGAAAGAGTTCCAAATAATAAGTAACCATTATCCTGTTACTTGAGCCAAAATGCATACTTGACATTATGAATGGTGTTTGGATACAGTAGTTGTATCAGAAAATAAAGGTGGTTCTATTTATTGGTGGTTATCTATACTTTTATTTGGTAACTACAATAAAAGCTTCTTGCACAAGCTTAAGGAACCCAATCTCATCAAGAATCCAAACATATAGAAAAGAATTTTCTCACGCTTATCGAGAATTCCTTTCTTGAAAGGAAAAAGATTTAACAAAAACGTTCATATATATATATATATATATATATATATTATAGTTGACCCACTGATCCTGTAAAGATAGTTACAGTTGATCACCATCTTAGAGAAGAGGAGTACAAGGATACGAATGTACCGTGCGCTAATTCTATGGTAGATAGAATCAGTGCAAGTGGGAGATTGTTAGAGATATGCCCTAATGCTATAGATTAGATGACTTAATTAGGGTTTAATAAGAATATATGTGTTTTTCTACACAATGATATTTTTGGATATTCATATTCTCCGCCATTATATAAATTGTCCCTAATGTTCATCGGAGAAAAAAAACATTCTAAAAGAGTTTAGAATACTTCGCTATGTTTTCTTCGATATGATAAACATTAAGAATTGAATCATAACCCTTCAGATTATTTGACTGGGACTAGAATAGTCGAGTACGAGTTATCATATATAATTATCTTTGATTAATATAGCGATGTTAATGATAAAGGATGGTATGCGAAATGCCAAAACAACATGAGGATGTGGACTAATATACATATGAGTGATCGTTAGTGGTACGGATCATTGAATGTGATGATAAATGGTAAAATACATGATATCAGGTTAATAGTTTACTATTTAGTTGAGAATTGTGCAAATTAATCCTTCGACTTGAGAAATTACGGCTGCCGGATATATCAGGGACTAAATATAGCGTCTGGACAATACCTGCCTTCTATAAGGTGAGTGACAACCTTTTGCATTTTAGTCTTGTGATATAGAGACTGACAGGTAATTGTCAAGATATGATCTATTAACCTCCGGTGAGAGGCAATGTCCTATGATATCTAAAATCGATTGATAAACGAGGAAGTCTTTGGCCAAGGCAAGAGTGAAATTGATGGAAAGGAGTTTTTCCATAGTAGTCATCTCTCGTTTCACCGTTTTGGATCTATTCATAGAATCGAAAGTGGACTTGACCATTTCATGGTCCTTTCCCGATCGGGGCGCTTTAATAGAAGGATCGAACGACACGATAATTCCCAACAGTAAATAGATTCATAAAAGACAGTGTCTTTATTATCGCATACATTGTCATGATACATTTGTTGCTAGTGTGTCACTCATGAACATGAGGGTATTTCAGGTAATGACTTAGATATTCCTGAAATAGATTAAGAGGGTTAATGGTCCTTCATCGGTATACGGCTATGAATCTAGAAAGTCACACACTAATAATATCAAGAATAAGTTCAAAAGTAGCTTGTATAATGTGGTTAATGACTTTAAAGGGTTAAGAGTCATCTATATTGGTTATTGGGCCAAAAGTGTGATTTTGTAAAGTTTTGAGATCAAATAAAAATACCAAAAAGTTTGGGGCCAAACTATAAATATTGAAAAGTAGTTTCGATGTAATTATTCTAATAGAGATTAGAATAAGCAAAAGTAATTATATATATATATATATATAATAAAAGGATTTGATTTGATAAAGTGCCATGTCATCAATCCTAGTCATCAAATGGCAAAATAAATCATTGGATAATAGGGAACATGTGGCGTGTGAATAGGCACATGTAGGATGATTGGATTGTCCATGTCATCTATTCTAAGATTAATCTTATCCACTAATTTGAATTAAAGGTGGAGATTTAATCTTGATTAAATCAAGATGTCCACATGTCATTAGATGATAATCATTACTTTTGCAAGTTGTAGGAGAGAGAAAAAGGTAAACCATTAGATTGTAATCATTACAATCTAAAGCCATACAAAAGCTTATCTAATCTTGCACTCAACTAATCTTATTTTGATTGGATGATTTGCATGCAAGTAATATATTATAATAGAGATTATAATATAATAAGAAGATAACACTCTCTCTCCAACACACACATGGCACACACTAGGAGTGTGAAGAGCAAAAATCTTCTTCTTCTCTATATGGTGTTTCAGTCATGGCAAGATGAAAAAGAAGGTTTTCATTTTAGCAAAAACTACATACATATTTAGCTACAAAGTTTGAAAACAAACTAGCACATTTTTAGTTTTCTAGCTTTTTGGTGAACTTTGGATATTGGTGGACTTTTCTAGTACCTCCAAGTTAGAAGGAGTTCAAGCCTAATCTTCAAAGCTTCATCTACACAAAAGTTGCTACATGAGTATACTTCTATTCTTATCTTTACATATGAATATATGTATGGTTATATATATTGATGTTAGAATAGATGTTACATGCATGTTATATTAAGAACTTCTATTAGATATTATATGTTGTTACAAAGTGTTTACATGGCAAAAGTTTTAAATGCTAGCCTATGCATGTTGGTATGAACTTGTTGTATACAACATACTTATCTAACGATCTAAAAGGTGAACATCCCTACACAGACACATGTACAACAACATACTTCTCACATTTCGGTTACTCCGTACCCATCTCAAGGTTCTAAGGATAAGGTTTCTACACATACTTTTGGCAATGTCATCTCTACCAATCGTGCTGTTGGCAACTCTTCCAACACTGCATCTACATCCAAGGCGACACCTTCCTTTGATTATACTAGGGCAGTTAAAGGCATGTTCAACGGAAGACCCCCTGATCGAAGAACCCACTAAGGAGATTTTCCTTTGTTTTCTTGTCTTTTTGTTCTTTCAGTCCTTGTTTGGACTAATTCTCTTCTGCTTTCCTTGATCTTGTTTTGATGTTGTTTGTCAACAATCTTGTACTTGTACCACTTCCTTTGGATATCAATAAAACTCCCACTGAATTAACCAAAAAAAAAAAGCCTAGAGCAAGGTTAATAAGCAAAATAACTAAAATGCACCTTTGTTGGAATTTCTGAAATATTCACAAAAATCACTCTAAATTCCACCAAAATTGTACCTAAGTCATGAAATTTTGCTATAAACATATACATATACATATACAAGCATTTATGTACCATTTGGGGGAGCAATTTAAACATTTAAACCACAAAAATGCAACCCAACACTATTGCTGGAAAATTTTCCAACAACACACATTTCAGACATTCAACCTCCATTCTTGTTTCCAACCCTTTAAAGCATGCTTTGAACATTAATATATATGCATATAAAGTTCTTATTTAAGTTATGAACCAAAGATTAAACTCATTTTTAGCTTCAAACTCAACCTACAACACATTTTAGCAAGCTACAACATTTCATGGTTCATTCAAGCGACAAATCATATATGTTACTCTCAAGGTACTATCTAGCAAGATTCTCATGCATAATCAACAAATATGACACAAATATATGATTTCATAACCAAAAATGCAAACTTTAAAACTTAGATTTGAAAAAACCCTTCATCTTTTTGAAGAAAAATGCAAGATATAGCAAGAATGAACCTAGATTGAGCTTAATCCACTTCCAATTTGGCTCCAATAGCTCTCTTTCTTCTTCTTCCTCTTCAAAATTGATCAAACCCTAGCTTTTGATTTTTTTCCCTCTTTTCCCCTCTCTTGGCCGTGAGCTTTTCTGCCCTTTTTTCTTGTTTTTGGCTTTGTTTATTATATAAGTGGTCTTGGTCTTGGTCAATGCAAGGGTCAAAGCTAGATCAAATAAAATATCCTCCAATAGTTAAATGACTACTAATGTGTTGCTCTTTTATGATAATGCAAACCATGTCCTCAAATGTTGAAAGACTACTAATTCATTAACAATGCATCAAAAGACCATTATACCCCATGCACATACACTTTGGAAATCATTTATCAATTCCTGCGTAAAAGGGACAACTCCGACACATTATACAAAAACAACCATATCTTCTTCTAGAAACCTCTAATTCGCGAAACGTTTAAAGCGTTATAAATTAGACTCTTAGAGCTTTTCAACCATATATAATTCGCCACCTAACTCTTCCCCAATTGGTGTAGGTTTTATTTTGAAGTTGACCCGAAATTGACTCGTAACTTCCGAGTATGACTTATTTAATTCAATTCGACATCCACTGAAATGTCCCGGCATCATTTTGACATATTCCACACCACTCATTACCTTTTTGAACATTAATGGGTCATTTCCTAATAATTATCAATTTGTTCTTACTTGCCTCTGGCATGAGTATTACAAGAAGAAGCTATTTCATCAACAGCAATTGGTAGTGACCGAATTGTCTCATTCACTTCAGCCGGTATTTGGTTTGTGGGTGGAGAAACTATTTGGTTTATTTGGATAGGTGGGTTTTGGGCTGCCTGAGCTGTTTAGGGTTGTAGGAGGAAGTTCAATGTGTCACGGACTACAAGAGAAAGTTCGTGTTTGAGGTTTACGACCTAGATGTGGAAGTTTGTCCCGAAGGACTTGGTCCCGGAATCACCGTTGTGACCGGGGTGCTATTGGCTTGAGGCTGTCGTATGGTGCGTTGTATGGTTTCAGTAGGAAGGTACACTCCTATTGGTGGGGATAGCTCGAACCGAGCTAGGGCATTTTGCGGCAGCGGTGGCACTTGTCCACCGGCTTGACTGTTGCTACGGGTGCTAACCATGATGTGAAAACTCAGTGAGATTACACTTCATTTCCCACAGACGGCGCCAAGTGTTGATGATCAAAACTAGTCGGGTGCCTCCCGAGCTAATCTGCAAAAGAAACGGGCATGGGTCTTGCCCACGTAAGCACTCTGATGTTTAAGTTAATATTCTCCTTAAGAATAATCACGAGAATTGAAAAGTATAGTATGTAGTATGTGGGTGATAAGTTATTTTTTATGTGAGTGTAATTGTCATATTTATACCTTTCCCTCTAATAACTTTTTCGGATTTTACGGGATCTTGTCGCCTTTCCATGAGGTCGGGGGATGGTCAGACCTCGGGGCATGGAATGGTCAGACTTCGGGTCCCTTGGACTAAAGTTGATAGGTCGGGCCACCCGACCTATTGACAACCCCTGTACAACTGGACACTGATTGTATCTAATAGCTCGGATTGCTCTAACAGAGATCGGGTTGATTAATTTTATCCTCATCAGTAACATTCATGTGAATTAGTACATCGATAATATATTAAAATCACTTTTTTTTATCTTTTCCTTTTTTATTCATTTTCTTTAGGACATCTTCAATGGGCATCTATTTCTGTTCAGCTAAATTTTACTTCCACTTCTACAAAAGAAAAAAAAAAGCTCCTCCACGTCATATTTTAGATAATTCCATTCTTCCTTTTTTTACTTCCAACACTTTGAGAGGAATAATGGTTTCCTATCCAATACTCAATTATTTTTTTGTTATCTACTTCTACATTATACTTTATTATGTTTAGTTTCTAAATTGAAACAAAATGAATAAGTTTATAATTTTGGTTTAATCTACCTTTATTTATATATTATCTCAAGTTTAAAATAAAAATGAATTATGAATCAAAACTATTATCTTTGAAAATAACATAAATCTTCAAAATCTAAATGTTGAAATATTCAGTGGTTAAAAAATAGTGAAACTAATAGTAAAAAGAAAAATAGTATGCTAGGTAAAATATGAAGTGTTGTTGAAATGAAACTCAAATAAAAATCTCTTTAAAAAAGAAAAAATGAGTTTCACCCCTGTAATAAAGAAAAGATAAGTCGTATTGGATGGCTTTAAAGGTCATGAAGTAGAAAACTAAACGAGTATACTCATCTTTAAAGGTCATGAAGAAGAAAACTACACAAGTAATGCATTCCACAACGTTGATATAACAATGCGTTATACAAAAGCATGTGCCACATATGTCGACATTGAATCTACTCTGTGTCAAAAGGACAGACCTAAATATCGAATTTACATCAATTAAATTCCCATTATCCCCGTAAACATGGTCTAGAATAATTTGATCACAAGCATGTTAGGCTTCACAAAAAGCATCTGGCTGCAGCTGACAATCTTCAGTTCTCTAAGTATAATTCAGACAGCATTCGCGAATGACATGCACTTTTCTGACCATCATAAAAATCCTGTATCAACCGACGATCGCTACGAGTTTTATTTTTCCTTTTCCTTATCTATCTATATCCCTTTTGATGATTGATAGCCCAAGAATATATGAAACAAATATCTCCATTGAAACTGAATATGTGAATAGAAAGAATTACTAATCAAGTGCTGCCTTGCTTTTTCTCGGCTTTGCTAGGCCATCAAAGATAGGTCTCGTAATGGCTGCAGTGGATAGGGCATGCAAATCTGGCTTCAAACTCCACTTTGATGCTAACCAGATGGATGATGAGGTGCTATTATCCGATTCCTGTAAACTTGGGGTACTTGATGACTTCCTTACTCCACTAAAACTATCAGCAAGAAAAGATTCCACCAAACTAATGGGAACAGCATTTGGCCGACATGCTTCAGCATCAGCTCCTGAAACAGTTCGGCTAGTTGCCTTCGGTCTAAGAGCCAACCCTTTTCCTGCAAGTGCTGAGAATGCACCACCACTGCTGTTATCCTCCTTCAGCAGCATTATAGGGGTGCGGGCGTTGAGGCCAACTTCAGATTTTTGTTTCCTTGTCAACTTCTCAATCCATCTATCTGAATCATTATCTCTAGTTTCTTGATAAGTCAGATCACCATTCTCTGATAAACCATTAGCCACACTTTTGCATTTCCGCTTATGACTTAGTGGTGGATTTAAAGGAGGTGAAAAAGTGGCAAGTGGACCATCCTCTGAATAATGAGCCCCTCCTTTCTGGTACACGGCCATTTCAAAACCTTTGGCGGGAACTTTCTGCTCTGCAGATTTAAGACCATAATAACCTTGTAAACTGTTTACGGAAGGAGAGGCTTTTCGCTGAGGAGAAGGTTTTAATTTCAATGACTGAAATGAATTAAACAAATCAGAGTGCCTAGGACTGGGTGTAGCATGCTCAGAGCTGGTTGGCCTGCAAAATGCATTAGCATAATTGGCTATTATATGAAGGAAAATTTTGTAAAAAAAAAAGACGGAACTCTGATATTCCTAAGTTCTAGAACTGTACGTACCATGTAAGCATTACACCAGCATAGTTAAATATAAAATTCATCCCCAAACTGCTAAATATATCAGAATTCAGGGATCCATCTTAGACTATTTTTGTACATAGAAACTACTTAATGCAAAAGAAGAGCAACCCAAAAACAAAAGCAATGGCCTTCACATACCGAAATTCCCTAAACGTTGTTCATAATACAATTGAACCAAATGAGTTGACCTTTCCCATTTAATACTGATAACGCAGCATAACAAACCAAGCTACTAGATATAATGTATTACTGGCTTCAACATAAAACTCAAACTGGAGTTTCAAATTTACCCAATTAAGGCTATCCTCAATGGAGTCTCTAAAATACAAAACTTTCCTAATTTGGGTATTTTTAGAGACCCCAGTCTCTAAAAACAATACTATTTATGACAAAAGTACGTAGAATCCACCACTTTTGACTTAAAAGATGCCAATATAGAGACCCGGTCTCTATTTTTTTCAACAAATTTGTGGAAGAAAATGGAGACTGGGTCTCTATTTTGACATCTTTTAAGCCAAAAGTGGTGGACCTCACGTACTTTTATCATAAATAGTGTTGTTTTTAGAGACTTGAGTATCTAAAAACACCTAAATTAGGAAAGTTTTGTATTTGAAGACTTCATTGAGGATGCCCTAACAACAAATGTGGTGTCATCTATCCCTATCAGTCCTAGAGGGTGAGCTCAGCAATTAGGTCAGAATATTTACGGTCATGCATACTATATGTCAAATTCGGTCTTCCTTTTATTAAACTGAAACTCATGTCCATTGAACTGAAAAACCCAACCCCATGAAGGTCCCACCAACTAGTTGCAATTTAGACAACTCCTGATTGGCCATATAACTTCTGAAAAGGCATATGTACATTGATGTTGGCCTATTCTATCTCTTACCATCCCAGTAGTCCGGATGTTCAAATTTGCACTGCTTGTAATTTGAGTTTCCATTAGTAACAATTTTAGCAGCTGTAAGGAAATTGGCAATGCAATCAATTTCAGGGGTTTAATTACCTAATCAAGCTTCAGAAGATAGAAAGCAAGATGGTTCCATATCCATTCAAACAAATAATGGAAGGTAATAAGATCAGGAAAGGACATGTACACAAAAAGAGAGGAAGCCAGAACCAACAAACACTTGAATCAGAAAAGGACAGACTTAATGGTTGTCATATTTCTTTCTAATATTTACCCAAACATGATTTTGGAAAAATAGATAGCATAGGAGTTATGCAATTAGAGCCTTGTAAGAAACTAAAAAGCTCTTGTGAAGTAGACAAGTATATATGAACCGGGTATTAAATGCCAAAACAAAAAAGACAAAAAGCAACATACCCTTGATCATCTAAACCATTGGCCAAGATAGGAGACGGAGGATGCCTTCCTGGTAATGGTATATGAAGCGTCTTTAGAGCAAACATTTGGTGATCTGTCACTAGACCATTTATCCTCTTGATATCAGCCACCTGAGACGTAAATCTAATATAGTCTTTCACAACAAAACATCAAGAAAGATAAGTAACATCTTAGCTGTTATGCAAAAAGTATACTCTCACACAATCTACAGACAAGTATCAGTTCAATCAATAAAAACAGAATCAGATGAATTTTCAAGATGATGTCGTCTTTCCCTCCTTCCTTTTACATATTGGTTTAACATGATCTCTAGCTTCCCTGAACAAAACGGAGCCCATTTGTGTATATAGTTTTTACCTAACACCTTTATTTATTTATTTTTTGGTCAAAAAGTAAAAACCTATCTATCCATAAAATAGTGTTTGGATTGCACAAAGGAATGGAAAGGAAAGGAAATTAGAGGAAGAAAAATAAAAGAAAGTAAAGGAATAATATCATCTTGTTTGGATTGTAATAAAATAATAATGAAAATGAAGGGAAAAGATTTTATAATCCTTTGTTTGGATTGGAGAATGAAAGGAAAAGAAATGACAATTTTAAATAAAAAATTACTTGAGTGGCCTTTGAGACAATATAGGGTTTAAGGTGCAATAAGAATAATTATGGAAATAAAAATAAATTTTGGAACAATAAAGACTTTTTGTCTTTAACCTTTCCTTTCCCTCTAAAAAAACTCCAAATTAAAAAGATTTAAAATTCTTCCAATTAAAAAAAATAGAGAGAATTTAGAACCCTTCTATAACATTTTCTTCCTTTAAATTTTCAATCCAAACAAAGGGAAGGATTCCTTATTCCCTCCCCATCTTGTTTGAATTGAATGGAATGGAGGAAATGGAGGTAAGAGGAGAGAGAGAGAAATTCTCTCCATTGTTTGTTTTGAAAGTTTTTTAAGAGAAAAGTTTTATAAGAGGGAAGGAAGTGGGGGGTCAAAGCAACTCCTCCAAGTCATTTTTTCTTTCTGTCCAATTGGAGTAAAATGGAGGGGAATGACACTCTCACTCTTTCATAAAAGTTATTTTACATATAAAATTTATTTATTCCTTCTATTTTCTTCCTAATCGAAACAAAAGACACACATAATCCTATATAATACTCTCTCCCTCAAATTATTCAATCCAAACATGATTTAATCATCTGATTCCCTTTTTTCCACTCCTTTATTAATCTTTTCCCCCTCAATCCAAACACACTGTAAAGGTCCATTAGCATAGGATATTCAGTGCACGAAACATTCGTTATGCATAAAGTCTGGTGAAACTCTATTGTACCCAATCTTACCAAGATTGTTTGCATGGAAGACGTTGGTTACGAGATACCAAACCCTGACCTCCGGATTGACAAGCATAAACACATTTGCCTCAGTTATCGTTATAACGCACAAAAAAAAAAAAAAAAAACCAAAAGGTACAATTTATCCAGCACGATGCACAACCGAGTGGAATCATAGAGAGACACAAATAAAAGCGTGAAAAAAGATAAATGAAAAAGAAAAGGATAATAATAACAACCTCAACGCCATATTTGATGGCGACACCGGCGAGCGTATCGAACTTGGAAATTGTGTGCTCGATATATTTCGAGGGTTGAGATGATTCTTCAATTGTTATGCAATAATGATGATCATGATCCAACGGACCACAATGCCCATTCATTCTCATTCCCCTTCCCCTTCCCATCTCCATCTGCATCGGCATATATCTATCTATCTATCAATCATCATTTATGATTATTATTATTATTACTATTACCATCTAAACCAAAATTTTCAAATCCACCAAAGAAATGTAAATAAATAAATAAATTAAATGTCTGACACAGTAAGTGTGTGTATATATGTATGTATAGGTTCGATTATTAAATCTGCTTTAGAATGGTGGTGGTGGTGGTGATGAAAATGGATGGAAATATGGAAATGGGAAATTTTTGCCTTTTTCGTTTCAGCAGTGTTTTTAAGGTCCATTTGTTTTAGGAGTTCTTTTTTTATTTTTTAATTATATCTTTTTTTTCTTTTTCTTTTTCTTTTTGCTTTCTCTTTTTCGAAAAATATACCAGTGCACTTGCTTATATATATATATATATATATATATATATATATATATATATATATATATTTATTTATTTATTTTTATTTTTTTTTACGGAACTTGCTTTTATTTTTTTATTTTTTATTTTTTATTTTTGTTAAAAACTTGGTTATATGTTCAATATTATGTAAAGCAAAGCATTTTTCTACCACCTACTTATAAAAAAAAAAAAAAAAGAGTGAAACAATACTAAACCTTGCTTGCCTTCACTTTTCTAAAGAAAATTAAAGGAAAGGCTGTCATAATTTCCCTTCTTTGGATTTATTTTTAAAATGGAGTGGAAATCGACTGACTATAGAATCACTCCATCTTTTATTTATTAATGTTGATTTTATTTTTTTCTCAAATTACTATAGTAAAGAGTAGAACAGGTGCTTTTTTGATTTTATGGATTTTTTATTTGATCAATTTCATTATAATAGTACTGTCTATTTTAATATTTTTTGTAACTTTTAAAATTTTTAATTTTTTAATTATTAACCGTCACATTCCAACAACAATATTTTTAAATTGTTTTAAGTATTAACACTTCAATAGTATTATTAGGGTGTTTCTTTTCCTCTTCTTTTTTGGTGCGAAGGAGTAAAGGAGAAGAGGCACATTACATATTCTTTTAAACAAATATAATTTTCTAAGGTAATAAAAGCGTATGACAAAAGAAAGAGAACAAGAGAGAGAAAAATTAAATAGGAGAGAGAGAACCAATTACAAAAGAGAAAGGAACGAAAGAAAGATTAGGGTAACGATTGATACACTAGAATGAATTTGGGCATAAATAAAATAAGCTAAAGAATAGAATTGAATTGGGAATGGAATAAACTTGAAAATGGGAATCACATACTTAGTATACTCTAGGAATGAATATATTGATTCGAAACTCATATTTGGTAGTAATATATAAGAGTAGTAATGTGAATAATTTGTATAATATGACATGATAATATTTTATTATTATAGTATTAAAAATAAGAATAAACATGAATATAAACGTAAACAACATAAACATGATAAACATAATAAATATGGCAATAATAATAATAATAATAATAGCAATAATAATAATAATTATTATTGTTATTGTTATTTTATTATTGTTGTTGTTGTACTTATTATTATTATTATTATAATTATGATATTTATTATTATAATTTTATTACTATTATAATATTATAATTATTATAAGTATAACTAAATGGGCCATAAATCGAGGCCCAAAAATTATTAAAGCAAAGCCCAGCAAAAAGATAAGGTCCAGCCCAAGTAGCGGCCCAGGAACTAGTCGGGCCAAGCCCCCTTCACCTTAACCAAGTCAATGGCTTGAAATATGGTGGATCAATTTAAAAGCAATCACAACAAACCCAACAAACATGCTCCCAAGAGCTCGGGAACTACGACAAAGCTCTCACTAACATAGTCGGTCAGCCCTACTCTCCCACAACTATAATGTGCACCCAGATGAGCCTATAAAAGGCTTGGGCAAACATCCAAAAAGCGTAACAGATTCTCACTCAAGCAATTTTATTTAATTTTATTGCCTATTATAGCTCTATTCGGGCTCCATCTTTTTCCCTTTACTGATTCTCGCACCGGAGGAGGAGCACGGACAGTAACACCCATCGTCCCTTCCTTTGTTTTGCATGTGTTGTATGTTTTAATTTACTAGCAAGTGTACGAACCGTATGTAAGTATAACTAGGCAAATACGAGGTCAATTCCTTAGAGACTTGTTTAGTGAAAGTCAAGTTTTAGACTAAGATTTAGTTTCTCTAGTCTAGTTGGAGAGATTAATACCCAGAACAAAAATTAAAATAATAATAATAATAATAATAATAATAATAAATCTAAAAAAATAAATAAATTCTAGAACAAAAACAATTAATGAATTGAATGAACTAAATTAAAATAAACTAAAATTAAAAAATATTGCAAAGTAAAATAATTAAAATAAACTCGTAAGTAAAATAATCAAAGTAAACTAATAATCATAAAAGGCCAAGGCTCAGAATCTACATTGCTAATCCTAATGTCAACTATATTTAATCATTAATTTTTTTTCAAATTTTACTACATGATAATCTAGCAGTCTAGCTTTATTGTCACGCCCCAAACCCAACCCTATGTAGGACTAAGTTCGAGTGCGATAATTGATTCGATTATCGTTTCATATTTAGTCAAATTTTTAGCCTATTAATAGTTTTCTTGAAAATCGGGCAGCATAATGGCTGTAATTTGGACTTAACAGTTTTTTTTTCTTTAACTTGCAAACAGAAAAGTCACAAATCCACATCTCTAAATCCTTCACTTCAACACCACAACTCCCAATCAACAATTCAGTTCACAACACACATTCCACAACCTAGAATTATAAAATAGCTCAAAAAATGCATTTGTAGAATCTAAAACTCACTATACAAACTAGTACATTTAATATTCAACCATAACTTGCATGTTCAAGGAGCCTGCTACGTTCACCGCATGACTTACACTACCGACACATAGCCAAATATCAAAAATAAAATTGGCTATATGCAGTAAGTGTATAAGTACTAACTATGTCACCAGAAGAGACTTCTAATCAACCATGAGCCCTGACTAGTTAGTTTCTTATACAAGTACTTAGTAATATAAACCTACCTACTTGCCCAAAATAACATATACATATTAATTGTCCCAAACTACATCAATTAGCCATACAACCAGAAAAGAAACATATAACGCATCGGGCATTTGCTGTTGATCACAATCAGGATAATTCTCATAGTATTGAACATTAACTTCTTCATCTCCTGAAAGGGGGGAAAAAGAGGGTGAGCTTATCTGACACCAAAGCTCAATAAGGGAGGAATCTGGAAAGGGTTTTCGAATACATTTTGATGAGGACATCAAGGCTGTACGAACCATTCAAGAAAGAGAACCTGCCTTACATGTCCACGTTCATTGAGCATACACGTCCACATTCATTGAACCATTTGGAAGTCCACATTCAATGAACCATTTGGGCGAATTTTCTAGCAAAGATTCAAGTCAAGATTATATTTTCAAGATTCAAGAACTTCAAGAAGTTTCAAGAAGATTTGAAGATTTGGTCAAGATTTGATTTCTTTGTAATTCTATCTTAGTTTTAGTTTTAGTATTAATTTGAATTCTAGTTTATCAGGTGTTCACACTAGGGAGAAGTCTTTCTTGGGCTGCAAGTTAGGTGTTCACACTAGAAAAGAGCATTTCTTGGGCTACAAGTTTGCTTTCTTTTTTACTATTCATGTTACTATTCACATAAATAGTAATTAGGAGTCTTTCTTGGGCTCCAAGTCTACTTCTTTGACCTAGTTACTATTCACATTTTTCCTACTTGGGCTAGGGTTTAGGAGTCCTATTCCAAGCAGGATACTTATTTATTATTGCCTATATAAGGCTATTTTTTTGTGATAATAAAGTTAGATGTTTTTAACTATTAAATTGTGAGATTATTCTCCTTTGAGTTCTCCAAGAGACTCTTTCGAACTTATCAAGGGATTCCTTGTGGCATTCACCCTTGACTTATCAAGCGGATTTCCATCCCCGTTTGTGGCATCTTCACTATACCAAAGTTCTTGCTTTGCTAAGTAACGGGTCGCGGTTTCCATCATTCTCAATTATACCAAGGTTCTTGCTTTGCTAAGCAACGGGTCGCGGTTTCCATCATTCTTGAAAAGATCTTGGGTTTGTTTTACCATTCTTGGTGTTAGGTCTCGGCGCATGTTGACGTGGTTCGTATCACATTTTCCTGTTTATAACCATTTGAAAACCTTTGAATACAATGCACTCATTATCTGCAATCAAGAAACAATTCAAGTATACATATACGCATCATATATCACATATTAAGTAAGAAATAGCTTACTTTTTTGCATCATATCATTTTCATTCGGTGGCCAGCCATTATATTCACATTCACTTATCTCTCCCGCATAGGGTATTCTGGATAATACCCGAATCTACAACCCAACTCTCTGAAGGTAGCAATATGCCCAAGCAAGAGAAAGCTCTCTGAGGGTAGCATTGTGCCCAAGTAAAAAGGGAATTCGGATCACGGTAGTCACGCTATTCCGGCAAGCCCGATGCCGCCCGAAGTTTCGTGACGCTACCGTGCTAAGACCAGGTGGTTGCAACCCCTCATATACCATTTCACATTCATATTCCATTCAAATACAAGTGCTATACAATTCACTTGGCATCAAATTCACATTTTCATATTCTTGGACATTTGTAGCATTTTGAACAAGTTAACAAATAACTATTCAACACATTTCATGTTAACAATTCAACAAGTATCTTTACACATTTAGAAGTCATTTAATAACAACACATAGTAATGAGAACTTGCAATTTGGCCATCTAAACAACAACAATTGACAATAGCATATAACTAGCTAGCTTAGGATAACTTCAACATTTCTACAATAGCTTAACTTTGACAGTTCATTTACCTATTCTCCCGAACTCCAAATAATCCAATTTTGGTATAGAATTAAATATCTTTGAGTGTAGATAATCTTAGAATCAAATAGAGCTCAATTCCGATCTAAATTGACTGACTTATAACCAATTTAGTGAAACTATGTTAAACTGTCCAAATTACATGTTATTCTTGAGTCATTTTGGAAATGGCAAGTTCAGAGAGTCTAAATGTTGGAATCATCCTTTGTGAAAAACACAGTTTGTTCCAAACTACCTAATATGACTATTATATAAGTTTTGTTTGATTTTGAGTTCGTTTACTATGTCTGAAATGCAATAGAAGTCAGTACTAACTCTCTGTCCAAAAATTCCTTTTCCTAAGTCATTTCGGAAATTGCAAATTCAGAGAATTAAAATGATGGAACTAGCTTTTGTTCGAAACATGAAACTTGCTCTAAACTGACTCATCTAACTACTATAATAATTTTGTTCGATTTTGAGTTCGTTTACTATGTCTGAAATGCTATGGAAGTAGATGCTAACAATCTGTCCAGAAATTCCTGCACTATTGTTTTGCAAATTTAACTTCTATTTCAACAAATCTAGCTTCTACTAACTCCTACAACCTTCTCAAGCATCACCTACACACAAATATATGTCTATAAAACATTTCTTACTCATCAAAAAGCTTCAAACAGCACAACAATCAATTTTTGCAAGACAAAAACGCTCGTTGCACCTAGGAACACCTACTAGGGTTGGCCAAGAGGAAAAAGAGAAGAAAAAATATTTTCAAGCTTGATTCTTCAATTGTTGGTGGATTTTAGCAAGATTTGATCCATAGAAAAGCTTCTCCTTGCTATTTCAACTTCATTTTACTTTATTTGCTAATTTAAGGTGAGGAGGTTATGTGTTTTAAAGTTTTAAAGTTTGACAATTAAATTTAGTTTGGTGAAATGTTGTTATTTTGATTGATAATGCTAGATATACATGTTAGGACTAGACTTTTGGGATTATTGTGTTGTTGTTGATATATCTTGCATTTGTTTTGTATTTTTGAAAATAAATGTTAGGGTTTGAGGTTTTAAGTTGTTGTAGAATTGTGTATAGACATGTTTATAGTTGTATTTGTGGTTTATGATGTTGTAGAAGCTAGGAAATAAGTAAATTTCTAGGAAGGAAACCATTAATTTTTTGGACAGATTACTGTACCCAACGTCTAGTGCGATTTAGACATAGTAAACATACTCGGAATTGAACAAAACTTTAACAATAGGTAGATGACTCAGTGTAGACAATATTTTGTTTTTGGAGCAAGAGCTAGTTCAATCGTTTTGGCCCTTTGAGGAGGACATTTCCAAAAGGTAGCAAAAAAACGTTGGAAACTGGACAGTTTGACATAGTTGCACTAATTTTGTCATAACTCAGTCAATTTAGATCGGAATTGAGCTCTGTTTGTATCTAGAATTATCTATATTCGAAGAGATTTAATTTTATACCAAAACCATATTATTTGGAGGTCGGGAGAGTAAGTAACTGAACTGTGTAAGTTGGACTATTATAGAGTTAATGAAGTTGTCCTAAGCGAGATAGTTGTTTGGTATTGACAAATGTTGTTGTTTAAATGAACAAGTTACAAGTTCTTATTATTGTGTTTTATTTTTAAAATGTAAATGTATTGTTGTATGTTTGATGTGCTGAAAGGAAACGTACTTTGCTGTTCTCTCAAAGTGATGCAAGTATGTGTTAAATGGCTGTGTGTGAATGCGGTACGAACTGGGCTTGGTAGCATCGTGTCGTGCCGGGTGGCATAGGGCTTGCGGGTAATTGCATGACTACCATAGTCTAACACCACTCCCGTGTGGTCGGGGTAAGGCCATGGAGAGTAGGGTGTTTAGGTGGGTACATTTGGAGTACCAATATGCGGGAGTGATGAGTGAACGTGTTGAGCTTGTGCAGGAGTTATAAGTGTCGACATCAACAAATGATAAGTTGTATCCTTACAACATGGTTTATAGCTTTATTGTTCAAGTTATATGTTGTTTCTAACGTGTTCAACTGCTTTATAGGTTATTTCCTTAAAAGTCCCCTTTACTGTTTCCCCTCCTGATGAGGACATCAAGGCTGCTAGGAATGTTCCAGATTCAATGCAAGTGCCAATTGGTCCAGTGACAAGAGCTCGTGCTAAAAGGTTCAAGGAATAGCTGAATAATTTGGTTGAGAAAGTTCTACAACAAGAGGAAAACGTGTTGGCTAGTAGAGATGAAGAAAGACTGGTGTTACTCCTCCAAGTAGATCCACAAGAAAGCCAACTAGGCGTCCACATTCATTGAACCATTTGGGCGAATTTTCCAGCAAAGATTTAAGTCAAGATTCTATTTTCAAGATTCAAAAACTTCAAGATTCTTCAAGAAGTTTCAAGAAGATTCAAAGATTTAGTTAAGATTTGATTTCTTTGTAATTCTATCATAGTTTTAGTTTTAGTTTTAGTTTAATTCCCTATAGACGAATTCAGGTGTTCACACTAGGAAAAAGACTTTCTTGGGCTGCAAGATTAG
Source organism: Ehretia macrophylla (assembly GCA_037974665.1). Lineage (NCBI taxonomy): Eukaryota > Viridiplantae > Streptophyta > Magnoliopsida > Boraginales > Ehretiaceae > Ehretia > Ehretia macrophylla. Next base: position 3,704,296 of record CM075767.1, on the reverse strand, counting down.
GTGTTCACACTAGAAAAGAGCTTTTCTTGGCCTACAAGTTTGCTTCCTTTTTAGTTACTATTCATATTACTATTCACATGAATAGTTAACATGAGTCTTTTCTTGGTCTCCAAGTTTGTTTCCTTTGACCTAGTTACTATTCACGTTTTTCTATTTCAGCTAGGGTTTAGGAGTCTTTTCTAATTAGGAAACTTATTTATTCTTTGCCTATATAAGGCTGATTTGCAAGAAATAAAAGTTAGACAATTTTGATATTAAATTTGTGAGATTATTCTCCTTAAGTTCTCAAGAACTTCCTCGAACTTATCAAGATTATTCTTGTGGCATTCATCTTTAACTTATCAAACGAGATTTTCATCAAGACCTTTCAGGAATGGATGGAACCACGACCCTATGCTTAGCAAAGCTAGAACCTTGGTATAGTTGAGGACGCCACAAACGAAGATGGAAATCTCGTTTGATAAGTCAAAGATGAACGCCACAAGAATAATCTTGATAACTTCGAGGAATTTCTTGAGAACTTAAGGAGAATAATCTCACAAATTTAATATCAAAATTGTCTAACTTTTATTTCTTGCAAATCAGCCTTATATAGGCAAAGAACAAATAAGTTTCCTACTTAGAAAAGACTCCTAAACCCTAGCTGAAATAGAAAAACGTGAATAGTAACTAGGTCAAAGGAAACAAACTTGGAGACCAAGAAAAGACTCCTGTTAACTATTCATGTGAATTGTAACGTGAATAGTAACTAAAAAGGAAACAAGCTTGCAGCCCAAAAAAAGCTCATTTCTAGTGTGAACACCTAATCTTGCAGCTCAGGAAAGTCTTTTTCCTAGTGTGAACACCTAAATTCGTCCATAGGGAATTAAACTAAAACTGAAACTAAAACTAGGATAGAATTACAAAGAAATCAAATCTTGACTAAATCTTCGAATCTTCTTGAAACTTCTTGAAGAATCTTGAAGTTCTTGAATCTTAAAAATAGAATCTTGGCTTGAATCTTTGCTGGAAAATTCGCCCAAATGGTTCAATGAATGTGGACGCCTAGTTGGCTTTCTTGTGGATCTACTTGGAGGAGTAACACCAGCCTTTCTTCACCTCTACTAGACAACACGCTTTCCTCTTGTTGTAGAACTTTCTCAACCAAATTATTCAGCTCTTCCTTGAACCTTTTAGCGTGAGCTCTTGTCACTGGACCAACTGTCACTTGCATTGAATCTGGAACATTCCTAGCAGCCTTGATGTCCTCATCATCTCTCATTCTACCGAATTAGATCTATGCATAGAATCGTTTAGTGGACTTAATCATTTCATGGTCCCACAACGATTGGACATTTTAACAAAAGGATCGGACTGCACGCTAATTTGTGACTGTAAATAGATTCGTTGGAATTGAACTTCATTACTGTATATATTGTCATGATACGTTCGTTGCTAGCGCGTCACTCATGAACATGAGGGCATTCTGAGAAATGATGGAGACATTTTCTGAATGGATTAAAAACGTTTAGTGATCCCTCATCGCTATACGGTCGTGAACCTAGAAAGTCACAAACTTAAGGTATCATGAATAAAGCAAATTATGAGCTTAGTATTGAGTTGGAAACACGTTAAAGTGTTAACGGTGTTATTTTGAACATTAATGGTTAAGTAGGCCAAAAGTGTAATTTTGGAAAGTTTTAGAGTCAAAGTGTAAGTATGAAAAGTTCATATTTACAATTAATTATTCTTGAGGGGTCAAGGAATAATTAGTTAAAAGATATGCATGTTTGACACATGGCACAATCTTGGAAATCCAAGAAAGATGACACTTGGCTAAAAGAGACAAAGTTTTTCTCTTTCTTGCCACTTGTCACACATGCATAATAAAGCAAAGTTGTCTTCTTTTTGAGCAACACTTGGCCGCCCCATGCATGCAAGAATAAGACACTTGGATGCTTCATGCAAAAGATATGACACTTGGCATTATCTTTGGAAAGACAAAGCTTTATCTTGGACACTTGGCACAATCTTGGTCAACTTTTATGTATAGAGGCCAAGATATCTTCTACTTTTCTACTAATGCTACACGACACACACACTCAAAAGAAGACCGAAAATTCTCTCATTCTTCCTTAGTGGTTTCGGCCAAAGCAAGAAAGGTTAGAGAACTTTTGCATCTTGTCTTACAACTCTACACACAAGCTCTAGTATATTAACTACTGCTAGCACTTCAATTAGTTAGTAGTACTTGTTGCTTTTGGATACCCGTGGAATAACTAGGGCCTTTGCACGTGCGAAGGAGCTTTTGTCCGAGCCCAAATATTCTCTTGGTACATATCCGAGTTCTCCACGTGAGGTATTCTTATATTTCATTTTAAATACTTATGTATATAGTTGTATACACTTTTATGTATCTTCTTTTATGTACAAGTTATGGATTTACTCTTGAGATTTTTGTAAATACAACTTGTTGACATGCAACTTTTAATTGTTATTGTTTCCGCTGCACTTGCATGTATTTGTTATTTACATATCTTGAGACGATCCCGTTGCACTCATGCTTTTAAAGCTGACGCCATTACGGGCCTTCATTATGAAGCTAACGCCCTTTTACACCTTCAAGTGGTATCAGAGCCATGGTTTTGAAAGTCCATAATATGTGCATTTAAGTTTGGATCTAATCTTTTAATGTTATTTGACACAATTATGCAAAAGATATAAGTTGATTCCATCCCGCATGGAAAGATCGACTTTGATTGGAACAAGCCAAAAGTTTTCTATGATCGGGCTTGATGATCCCTTTATGTGGATATCGGTTTACGTGTCATATTGAGACTATATGGCTTGTGAAGTCGGTTGGTCTTGGAATGCTTGGTTGATGTTAGAATCAATTCTCTTTCATGCATGTTGTCAAAACATTGATTGAAGATTAGATGGACTTGTTATATCTTTTGTATATGATGCGTAAAGATGATTATTGGTTGCTTTTCATTTAGCTTGGATTATCTATGTGATATGTTTAATCTAACTATATTGATGAGAACCAGCCTTAAGCATCCAAGTTCAATGAACCATTTATTTGGGCAAATTTTCCAGCAAAGATTCAAGTCAAGATTCTATTTTCAAGATTCAAGAACTTCAAGATTCTTTAAGAAGTTTCAAGAAGATTTGAAGATTTGGTCAAGATTTGATTTCTTTGTAATTCTATCTTAGTTTTTAGTTTTAGTTTAATTTGAATTCTAGTTTATTCTCTAGAACCCCTTATGGACAAAAATTAGGTGTTCACACTAGGGAGAAGTCTTTCTTGGGCTGCAAGTTATGATACGAACCACGTCAACATGCGACGCAACCCAACACCAAATATGGCAAACGACCCCAAGACCTTTCAGGATTGGATGAAACTGCGACCCTATGCTTAGCAAAGCAAGAACCTTGGTATGGTGAAGACGCCACAAACGAGGATGGAAAACCCGTTTGATAAGTTAAGGTTGAACGCCACAAGAATTATCTTGATAAGTTCGAAGAGTTTCTTGAAGAACTCAAAGGAGAATAATCTCACAAATTTTATGAATCAAAATTGTCTTCTTTTATTATCACAAAAACAGCCTTATATAGGTAATATCAAAATTGTCTTCTTTCTCTCAAGGCATTCGGATTTCCCGATATCTTTATTGGTTGGATCCGAGAGTTTATCACAACAACTAGATTCTCTATTTCCATCAATGGGAGTCTTGAAGGCTATTTTCCAGGTACAAAGGGTGTTCGGCAAGGTGACCCCCTCTCACCTTACCTCTTTGTTATTGCTATGGAGATTCTTACGGGTATGTTTAATCAGCTCCATTGTACTAGAGATTTTCATCTTCATCCAAGATGTGCTAAACTCAAGCTGAATCATCTTTCCTTTGTGGATGACCTTCTCATCTTCTGCAAAGCGGATGAACTTTCTGTTAGAAGCATTATTCGGACACTTGATAGCTTTCATACAGTTTCTGGGTTAAGGTATAATCCTGATAAGAGTCAGATTTTCTATGGTAGCTGCACTCCTGATACCATTAATCTTATTAATGGCATTCTTGGTTTCGAAGAGGGTGAATTGCCTGTTCGTTATTTGGGGGTTCCCCTTATTTCTGGTAGACTCCGTAAAAGTGATTGCCAAATGCTTCTCGACAAAATCTCTAAACGTATTAATTATTGGGCGAATAGATGGCTTTCTTTTGTAGGCAGGCTCCAACTGATCAAATCAATCTTGTCCAGTATGTACTCTCACTGGATCAGTACACTTTTTATTCCTAAAGGTGTCATTTTGGATATGGAAAGAATGTTCAAAGCTTTTCTTTGAAGGGATAGTGGTCCTAAAATTGCTTGGGATCTTATTTGCAAACCAATTGATGAAGGTGGACTTGGAATCCGTAGTATTGAGGAAGCCAATAAAACTTCCCTTCTTAAGCTTTTTTGGAGGTTTTACTCAACACGGGATACTCTCTGGGCCTCATGGGTATGGTCAAACCATATCAAAGATAAATGTATTTGGACACTCACTATTCCGCAGGATATTTGTTGGACGTGAAGAAAAATGCTTCATATCAGGAACTTGGCAAAAATTCCATTACTCACCTTATTGGTAACGGAAATTTGACACATTTCTGGCATGATAATTGGCACCCTTCAGGTAACTTGTTACATGAATTTAGTGTTGATGTTACTTTTCCTTCCATCAATGCTCGTGTTTCTAATGTCATTCATGATAATAATTGGATCTGGCCTCATCATCCACCTTCTCTTGCCGATCTCAACCCCTGCAATCTTATTGATTTGGCTTCCAATATTTCGGATTCTTTTAATTGGGTACATTGTAGCAATGGTATTTTTTCTTTCAAGGACACTTGGAATGCAATTAGGAAATGTGGACAAAAAATTCAATGGTTCAAACTTGTTTGGTTTCCTAATTGTATTCCAAAACACAGCTTCATCACTTGGCTTATGTTCCAGAACAAACTTGCTACTTGCCAAAGGCTTGTTTCTTGGGGGATTCAAGACAATTCAAACTGCATCTTCTGCTACTTGGTGTGTGAAACAAATGAGCATCTTTTCTTCGAATGTTCATTCACAAAGAGAATCTGGAAACAGGGATTAACTGCACTCTCTATTGATCACTCTATATCTTCATTGCCAAGCATCATGGGAATTGCTACCTCTATTCAACACAAAAGTGGGGATCTTAAAACCCATATTTTTCGAACTTACCTTTGTGCAACCATCTACAACATTTGGTTGGAACGTAACCGTAGAATTTTCAACAATGAAGCTCTTACTGAAGAACAATTATTGAACACCATTCGATATGAGATTACTTCAAAGATCTTTCTCGGTCGTCGTTTCAACAACTCAACTCTAAACAATAGAACTCTGAACAGCCGGGGAGTTTTTTTTTATTTTATTCTCTATTTTTGTTTTTCATCTCTTTGTGATCCAAGAAATTTTCTTGGACATTTTGATTGTTTTTCCTTTTGTTTCTTTTGTTTTTCCACTTTGGTTTGATTCTTTTTTAATAAAATCACACTGAATTAACAAAAAAAAAAATAATAAGTATCCTGCTTGGAAAAGGACTCCTAAACCCTAGCCCAAGTAGGAAAAAACGTGAATAGTAATTAGGTCAAAGAAGTAGACTTGGAGCCCAAGAAAGAATCCTATTAACTATTCAAATGAATAGTAATATGAATAGTAACTAAAAAGGAAGCAAACTTGCAGCCCAAGAAAGGCTCCTTCCTAGTGTGAACACCTAACTTGCAGCCCAAGAAAGACTTATCCCTAGTGTGAACACCTAATTTTTGTCCATAGGGGGTTGTAAAGAATAAACTAGAATTCAAATTAAACTAAAACTAAAAACTAAGATAGAATTACAAAGAAATCAAATCTTGACCAAATCTTCAAATCTTCTTGAAACTTCTTGAAGAATCTTGAAGTTCTTGAATCTTGAAAATAGAATCTTGACTTGAATCTTTGCTGGAAAATTTGCCCAAATAAATGGTTCGTTGAACTTGGACTCTTAAGGCTGGTTCTCATCATTCCCCCCCTCTTGAGAAGGATTTGTCCTCAAATCCTCCAGGTTCAAAGACCAACTTGATAAGAACCTGGTCAACATGTGCCGAGACCCAACACCAAGAATGGTAAAACAAAAACAAGATCTTTTTAAGAATGATGGAAACCGCGACCCGTTGCTTAGCAAATTAAGAACCTTGGTATAATTGAGAATGATAGAAACCGCGACCCGTTGCTTAGAAAAGCAAGAACCTTGGTATGGAGAAGACGCCACAAACGGGGATGGAAATCCACTTGATAAGTCGAGGGTGAATGCCACAAGGAATCCCTTGATAAGTTCGAAAGAGTCTCTTGGAGAACTCAAGGAGAATAATCTCACAATTTAATAGTAAAAAACGTCTTACTTTTATTTCATGACAATCAGCCTTATATAGGCAAAGAACAAATAAGTTTTCTATTTGGAAAAGAACTCATAAACCCTAACATGAATAGTGACGTGAATAATAACTAGGTCAAAGAAGTAGACTTGGAGCCCAAGAAAGACTCCTTTCCTTAGAGCCCAAGAAAGTCTCCTTTGCTTGGAGCCCAAGAAAAACTCCTTCCTAGTGTGAACACCTAATTTTGTCCATATTGGACTCTAGGCAATAAAATAGAATTCAAATTAAACTAAAACTCAAACTAAGATAGAATTACAAATAAATCAAATCTTGACCAAATCTTCAAATCTTCTTGAAACTTCTTGAAGAATCTTGAAGTTCTTGAATCTTGAAAATAGAATCTTGCCTTGAATCTTTGCTGGAAAATTCATCCAAATGGTGCAATGAATGTGGATGGCTGGTTCGCATCACAACCTAGGTGGTAGACCATGTGGTATGTCCTCGGGAAACACTTCCTCAAAATCCTGTAGGAGAGAAACAACAACACTAGGCAATGCAGAGTCAAGTTGGTTAGTGTTTAAAAGAGCCTCTTTGTACATTAGTACAATCATTGGTCATTTTGATATCAAAGCTCTCTTAACCTCACTTGCTTTTGCATAAAAATTTCTTTGTTTTCCTTCTATTTTTACCTCATTGGCCGCATTATTTTCTCTTTTTGCTATCTCTCCCGATTCGGCCTTACTCTTTTTTTCACTCTCATTCTTTTGCACTCTCTGATTATTTTGATTACTCAAATTCTTTTGTTCACTCAAGTTCTTTTGATCACTCAATTTTTGTAACCTCACTTGATCCTCATAAACTTGTTTTGGTGTCATCGGAACTAAAGTGATTGTCTACTGCTTGAACATGAATAAGTACTTGTTGGTGAAGCCATCATGCTGCACACGTAGATCAAATTGCTGGTCTTCCTAAGAGAAGATGTCCAGCATGCATAGGTACCACATCGCACAATATTTCATCCTCATATTTTCCAATGCGAAACGGCACCACAACCTTTTTTGTAACCCTTACCTCACCACAATCATTTAACCATTGCAGCTTGTATGGACGTGGATGCTTAATTGTTGTGAGCCCTAGCTTATCAACCATTGAAGCACTAGCAATGTTAGGACAACTTCCACCATCAATAATAACACTACATACCTTATCTTTCACGTGGCAGCGAGTATGAAAGATGTTCTCACGTTGTACTACTTCTTCCTCTTCTTTAGCTTGCAAACTTAAGGCTCGTCGTTCCACTAATCCAAGCATCTCTCCATAATCTGCCCTAAACTCTTCTTCTCCTACCTTGATGTCATGGGCATGCCATCAGAATGCGTATCATCTTCAGATTCAATCTCACCACTTTCCAGGACTACCAATGCTTTCTTGTTTAGGCATTGGCTTGCTATGTGTCCCCATCCCTGACATTTAAAATATCTAATCTCACTAGATCGAGTCATAGTAGAAGCTAATTTACCTTGGGAGGTCGTGGCATTGGTGGATTGTTTGGACTCGGGCTTGACCTTATATATTTGTTCAAGCCTCTCATGTATTTGTTCAAATTCAGCTCTCATCATTCGTCTCATCTTTCTTATCAAAGCTTGCATCTGTAAATTTGGAACAACAGCTTGTTGAGGTTTTGAGACATGATTAAATTTCACTCCCTCACGCATTTCACTCAACTCAATTTGGCTTTTACCCTCTATTAATCTCACGCACTCTGCCTTTTTCCTCTCATATTCTCCTTCAAGTTCCCTAGAAACTAACCAAGAATATCAAGAAAGGAACCAAAGCAGTGTATCAACTCTTTATAGGAATATGAATTTTTTTTTACAGACCTCTAAGACTCTGGAAACAAGGTTAGACAAAGAAAATTGAACAAAACCCAAAGAAGGAACCTTAGAAAAATAAGAAAAGTTGAAAAAACCCTATTCGAAAACACAAAAACACCTAAAACTCATTGCAAACAATGGAATTTGGCCCTAAAAGGGTGGTGCCCACAGAAAAACTGCAGGTTATGCTCAGAACGTCGTTTCCCTTCAAAAAAGTTTGGCATCGACGGCTAATTCTACAAAAAAAAAATTACTATTCACTATTTTTTTTTTTAGCTCTGAACTCTATTTTTTTTTTCTTTTCTTTTATGATATTTTATTGATTTTCAGAAGTGAAAACAATGCTTAAGTAACCAAGAATTCGGATTTGAGAACACAACCAATTAGGGTTTTGTCCTAATTGAAAACAAGAAAAAGATTTGAACGATAGAAACGGATTCCAGCAAGAAAAATAGAATTGAAGACAGAACAGAATTAAAACACAAGATAAGAAACGAAATTGAAAGCAAGAACTGATTTAAGACGACCTAAAACAAATTGGCAGCAAGACAATCAATAACGAAGAAAGGAATTAAAACCTAGACCTAGACTCACGAAATTAACCAAGAAAAACAAGAAAAGGATAGGCAAACCTGATAAACCTAAGCTCTGATACCAACTTATACGAACCACGTCAACATGCGACGCGACCCAACACCAAATATGGCAAACGACCCCAAGACCTTTCAGGATTGGATGGAACCGTGACCCTATGCTTAGCAAAGCAAGAACCTTGGTATGGTGAAGACACCACAAACGAGGATGGAAAACCCGTTTGATAAGTCAAGGTTGAACGCCACAAGAATTATCTTGATAAGTTCAAAGAGTTTCTTGAAGAACTCAAAGGAGAATAATCTCACAAATTTTATGATCCAAAATTGTCTTCTTTATTATCACAAAAAACATCCTTATATAGGCAATAACAAATAAGTATCCTGCTTGGAAAATGACTCCTAAACCCTAGCCCAAGTAGGAAAAATGTGAATAGTAACTAGGTCAAAGAAGTAGACTTAGAAAGACTCCTATTAACTATTCAGGTGAATAGTAACTAAAAAGGAAGCAAACTTGCAGCCCAAGAAAGGCTCCTTCCTAGTGTGAACACCTAACTTGCAACCCAAGAAAGACTTCTCCTTAGTGTGAACACCTAATTTTCATCCATAGGGAGTTCTAGAGAATAAACTAGAATTCAAATTAAACTAAAACTAAAAACTAAGATAGAATTTGATGAGGACATCAAGGCTGTACGAACTGTTCAAGAAAAAGCCAAGAATCAGCCGTCCACATTTATTGAACCGTCCACGTTCATTGAACGATTTATTTGGGCGGATTTTCCAGCAAAGATTCAAGTCTAGATTACATTTTTCAAGATTCAAGAACTTCAAGAAGTTTCAAGAAGATTTGAAGATTTGGTCAAGATTTGATTTCTTTGTAATTCTATCATAGTTTTAGTTTTAGTATTAATTTGAATTCTCATTTATCAGGTGTTCACACTAGGGAGAAGTCTTTCTTGGGCTGCAAGCTAGGTGTTCACACTAGAAAGAAGCCTTTCTTGGGCTGCAAGTTTGCTTTCTTTTTAGTTACTATTCATATTACTATTCATGTGAATAGTTAATAGGTGTCTTTCTTGGGCTCCAAGTCTACTTCTTTGACTTAGTTACTATTCACATTTTTCCTACTTGGGCTAGGGTCTAAGAGTCCTTTTCCAAGCAGGATACTTATTTGTTATTGCCTATATAAGGCTGTTTTTGTGATAATAAAGTAAGACAATTTTGATTTATAAAATTTGTGAGATTATTCTCCTTTGAGTTCTTCAAGAAACTCTTTGAACTTATCAAGATAATTCTTGTGTAAGACAATTTTGATTTATAAAATTTGTGAGATTATTCTCCTTTGAGTTCTTCAAGAAACTCTTTGAACTTATCAAGATAATTCTTGTGGCGTTCAACCTTGACTTATCAAAAGGGTTTTCCATCCTCGTTTGTGGTGTCTTCACTATACCAAGGTTCTTGCTTTGCTAAGCATAGGGTCGCGGTTCCATCCAATCTTGAAAGGTCTTGGGGTCGTTTGCCATATTTGGTGTTGGGTCGCGTCACATGTTGACGTGGTTCGTATTAGTTGGTATCAGAGCTTAGGTTTATCAGGTTTGCCTATCCTTTTCTTGGTTAATTCTGTGAGTCTATGTCTAGGTTTTAATTCTTTTCTTCATTCTTGATTGTGTCTTGCTTCCAATTCATTTTCTTGGTTGTGTTTTGATTCTGTTCTTGCTCTTTTAATTTCGTTTCTTGAGTTTTGTTTTTCTGTTTCTTGAGTCTTGTCTTCAATTCCGTTTTCCAGATTTCAATTGGCCAAACCCTAGAATCGTGAATTAGGGTTTCTTGTGCTTCTATATTCAAGTTCTTGGTTACTTGCTCATTGTGGTGTTTTTTAAAATAAAAAAAAGAACATCAAGAAAAGAAAAGAAAGGTCAAGAAAAGATCAGAAAAGAAAAGAAAAGAAAAAAGAGTTTGGAGCTGAAAAAAAAAAAACAGTGAACAGTAAATTTTTTTGTGGAATTAGCTGTCGAGGCCAAACTTTTCCAAAGGGAAACGACGATCTGAGCATAACCCACTACTATGTTGTGGGCATCACCCTCTTAGGGCTAAATTCCATTGTTTGTTATGAGTTTTAAGTGTTTTTGTGTTTTTCAATAGGGTTTTCTCAACTTTTCTTATTTTTCTAGGTTTTCTTTTCGGGTTTTGTTCAATTTTCTTTCTCTAACCTTGTTTCCAGAGTCTTAGAGGTCTGAAAAAAAAAAGTCAGATTCCGAAATAGAGTAATACGCTGCTTTAGTGCCTTTCTTAGTATTTTTGTTAGTTCTAGGGAACTTGAAGGAGAATTCGAGAAGAAAAAGGCAGAGTGCGTGAGATTAATAGAGGGTAAAAGCCAAATTGAGTTGAGTGAAACACGTGAGGGAGTGAAATTTAATCATGTCTCAAAATCAAGCAGACAACACCAACGAAGGAGGTCAACAAGCTGCTGTTCCAAATTTACAGATGCAAGCCTTGTTTGGGGAGATGAGACGAATGATGAAGGCTGAATTGGAACTAATACATGTGAGGTTGGATAGAGTAGAAGATAGAGCACAGCAAGGGCAGCCACAAGTTGCTCAAGACGCACCAAGGAGGAACAGGTGCAGCAAAGAGTTGAAGATGTTGATGAAGTTGATGAGATCGATGAGGAAGGTTTAGATGAAGAGTTTGATAGAATTTTGGTCGGCAGCAATAGAAGACATGGCCGAGATAGAGATGCTAGGGATCGTGTTGATAACAACTTAGGAAGCATCAAGATGAAGATTCATGCATTTCAAGGAAGGAGTGATCCTAAAGCCTATCTTGAGTGGGAAAAGAAGATAGAATTGGTGTTTGATTGCCACAACTATTCTGAGTTGAAAAAGGTAAAGCTTGCTGCAATTGAATTCACTGATTATGCTATTGTGTGGTAGGATCAATTATGCATTAATAGGAGGCGGAATGGAGAACGTCCTGTTGCAACTTGGGATAAGATGAAGAGAGTGATGAGGAGGCGATTTGTACCCAGTCATTACTACAGGGACTTATACCTCAAGCTGCAAGGTCTTCACCAAGGTAATAAGAGTGTTGATAAGTATTCCAAAGAGATGGAGATGGCTATGATTAGAGCCAATGTAGAGGAAGATCGGGAGGTGATAATGGCTAGATTTCTGAATGGCTTGAATCGAGAAATTGTTAACACCATTGAGTCGCATCATTATGTTGAGTTAGAAGATTTGGTGCACATGGCAATTAAGGTGGAGAAGCATTTGAAGAGGGGTGGTTCATGACCAAGGCCAACCCCGCAACACTCAAGTGCATCACCTTGGAGGTCGAGTTACCCAAGAAAGGAGGAGAGTTCGTCTACCTCCAAGGTCAAGCCCGAGCCCAAAACATCCACCCATGCCTTGACTTCTCAAGGTAAATCAGCCCCTACTACAACTCGTTCTAGTGATATTAAATGCTTTAAATGTCAGGGACGAGGTCACATAGCTAGCCAATGTCCAAACAAGAGAGCAATGGTAGTTTTAGAAAGTGGGGAGATTGAATCTGAAGATGAAACGCAATCTGATGACATGCCCATACTAGAGGACACTGAAGTAGGTGAAGAAGAGTTTGGGGCAGATTATGGAGAGATGCTTGGACTAGTGGCACGACGAGCTTTGAGCTTGCAAGCTAAAGAAGAGGAAAAAGTAGTGCAACGTGAGAATATCTTTCATACTCGCTGCCATGTGAAAGATAAGGTATGTAGTGTTATTATTGATGGCGGTAGTTGTACTAACGTTGCTAGTGCTTCTATGGTTGAAAAGCTAGGGCTCACAACAATTAAGCATCCATGTCCATACAAGCTACAATGGTTGAATGATTGTGGTGAGGTAAGGGTTACAAAATAGGATGTGGTGCTGTTTCGCATTGGAAAATATGAAGATGAAGTATTATGCGATGTGGTACCTATGCATGTTGGACATCTTCTCTTCGGAAGACCATGGCAATTTGATCGACATATGCAGCATGATGGCTTCACAAGTACTCATTCATGTTCAAACAGCGGACAATCATTTTAGTTCCGATGACACCAAAACAAGTTTATGAGGATCAAGTGAGGTTACAAAAATTGAGTGATCAAAAGAACTTGAGTGAACAAAAGAATTGGAGTGATCAAAAGAATCAGAAGAGCAAAAGAATGAGAGTGAAAAAAAGAGTAAGGCCGAAAGGGAGAGGTAGTAAAAAGAGAAAAGAATGCGGCCAAGGAGGTAAAAATAGAGGGAAACCAAAGAAATTTTATGCAAAAGCAAGTGAGGTTAAGAGAGCTCTGATCTCAAAACGACCAATGATTGTACTTATGTACAAAGAGGCTCTTTTAAACACCAACCAACTTGACTCTGCATTGCCTAGTGTTGTTGTTTTTCTCTTGCAGGACTTTGAGGAAGTGTTTCCCGAGGACATACCACATGGTCTACCACATAGGCTGGTCTTTAAACCTGGAGGATTTGAGGACAAATCCTTCTCAAGAGGGGGGGGGGGAATGATAAGGACATCAAGGTTGTACGAACCGTTCAAGAAAAAGCCAAGAATCAGCCGTCCACATTCATTGAACCGTCCACGTTCATTGAACCATTTATTTTGGAGGATTTTCCAGCAAAGATTCAAGTCTAGATTACATTTTTTAAGATTCAAGAACTTCAAGATTCTTCAAGAAGTTTCAAGAAGATTTGAAGGTTTGGTCAAGATTTGATTTCTTTGTAATTCTATCTTAGTTTTAGTTTTAGTATTAATTTGAATTCTAGTTTATCAGGTGTTCACACTAGGGAGAAGTCTTTCTTGGGCTGCAAGTTAGGTGTTCACACTAGAAAGGAGCCTTTCTTGGGTTGCAAGTTTGCTTCCTTTTTAGTTACTATTCATATTACTATTCACGTGAATAGTTAATAGGAGTGTTTCTTGGGCTCCAAGTCTACTTCTTTGACCTAGTTACTATTCACGATTTTCCTACTTGGGCTAGGGTTTAGGAGTCATTTTCCAAGCAGGATACTTATTTGTTATTGCCTATATAAGGTTGTTTTTATGATAATAAAGTAAGACAATTTTGATTCATAAAATTTGTGAGATTATTCTCCTTTGAGTTCTTCAAGAAACTCTTCGAACTTATCAAGATAATTCTTGTGGCGTTCAACCTTGACTTATCAAATGGGTTTTCCATCCTCTTTTGTGGCGTCTTCACCATACCAATGTTCTTGCTTTACTAAACATAGGGTCGCTGTTCCATCCAATCCTAAAAGGTTTTGGGGTCATTTTTCATATTTGGTGTTGGGTCGCATCGCATGTTGGCGTGGTTCATATCAGAATTACAAAAAAATCAAATCTTGACCAAATCTTCAAATCTTCTTTAAACTTCTTGCAAAATGTTGAAGTTCTTGAATCTTGAAAATAGATCTTGACTTGAATCTTTGCTGGAAAATTCGCCCAAATAAATGGTTCATTGAACTTGGACGCTTAAGGCTGTTTCTCATCAAGTTAGGTGTTCACACTAGGAAGGAGCCTTTCTTGGGCTGCAATTTTTGATTCATAAAATTTGTGAGATTATTCTCCTTTGAGTTCTTCAAAAAACTCTCGAACTTATCAAGATAATTCTTGTGGTGTTCAACCTTTGACTTATCAAATGGGTTCCCCATCCTCGTTTGTGGCGTCCTCAACTATACCAAGGTTCTAGCTTTGCTAAGCATAGGCTCGCGGTTCCATCCATTCCTGAAAGGTCTTGGGGTCGTTTGTCATATTTGGTGTTGGGTCGCGTCGCATGTTGGCGTGGTTCATATCAGTTGGTAATCAGAGCTTAAGGTTTATCAGGTTTGCCTATCCTTTTCTTGTTTTTTCCTGGTTAATTATGTGAGTCTAGGTCTAGGTTTTAATTCTTTTCTTCGTTCTTGATTGTGTCTTGCTTCCAATTCATTTTCTTAGTTGTGTCTTGGTTCCGTTCTTGCTCTTTTAATTTCATTTCTTGAGTCTTGTTTTTCTAGCTTTCAATTGGCGAAACCCTAGAATCTTGAATTAGGGTTTCTTGTACATCTAAATTCAAATTCTTGGTTACTTACTCATTGTTTCATTTCTGAAAATCAAGAAAAGAAAAGAAACAATAAGAAAAGAAAAGAAAAGTCAAGAAAAGAAAGAAAAGAAAAAATATATATGATTTTTGGAGCTGAAAAGTAAAAAAAAAAGCAAAACAGTGAACAGTAAAAAAACATTTTTGTTGAATTAGGCTTCGAGGCCAAACTTTTCTAAAGAAAAATGGTGTTCTGCGCATAACCCACAGCTATGCTATGGTAACCACCCTCTTAGGGCCAAATTCCAACGTTTGCTAGGAGTTTTTGGTGTTTTTGTGTTTTCGAATATATTTTTTTCAATTTTTCTTATTTTTCTAGGTTTCCTTCTTCGGGTTTTGTTCAATTTTCTTTGTCTAACCTTGTTTCCAGAGTCTTAGAGGTTTGTTAAAAAAAAAAAATCATATTCCGATAGAGAGTTGATACGCTGCTTTGGTTCCTTTCTTGATATTCTTGGTTAGTTTCTAGGGAACTTGAAGGAGAATACAAGAGGAAAAAGGTAGAGAGCGTGAGATTAATAGAGGGTAAAACCCAAATTGAGTTGTGTGAAACACGTGAGGGAGTGAAATTTAATCATGTCTCAAAACCAAGCGGACAACACCAACGAAGGAGGTCAACAAGCTGTTGTTCCAAATTTACAGATGCAAGCTTTGATAGGAGAGATGAGACGAATGATGAAAGCTGAATTTGAACAAATACATGAGAGGCTTGAACAAATATATAAGGTCAAGCCCGAGTCCAAACAATCCACCATTGCCACGACCTCCCAAGGTAAATCAGCTTCTACTACGACTCGATCTAGTGAGATTAGATGTTTTAAATGTCAGGGATAGGGACACATAACAAGCCAATGCCCAAACTAGAAAGCATTGGTAGTCTTGAAGAGTGGTGAGATTGAGTCCGAAGACGAAATGCATTTTGATGAGATGCCCATACTAGAGGACATCACAGAGGGAGAAGAGGAATTTGGGGCAGATCATGGGGAGATGCTTGGACTAGTAGCATGACGAGCCTTGAGCTTGCAAGCTAAAGAAGAGAAAGAGGTAGCACAACGTGAGAACATCTTTCACACTCGTTGTCATGTGAAAGATAAGGTATGTAGTGTTATTATTGATGGTGGTAGTTGTACTAACGTTGCTAGTGCTTCTATGGTTGAAAAGCTAGGGCTTACAATAATTAAGCATCCACGTCCATACAAGCTACAATGGTTGAATGATTGTGGTGAGGTAAGGGATACAAAATAGTTGTGGTGCTGTTTTGCATTGGAAAATATGAAGATGAAGTATTGTGCGATGTGGTACCTATGCATGCTGGACAACTTCTCTTAGGAAGACCATGGCAATTTGATCGACGTGTGCAGCATGATGGCTTCACCAACAAGTATTCATTCATGTTCAAACAGCGGACAATCACTTTAGTTCCAATGACACCAAAACAAGTTTATGAGGATCAAGTGAGGTTACAAAAATTGAGTGATCAAAAGAATTAGAGAGAGCAAAAGAATGAGAGTGAAAAAAAGAGTAAGGCTGAATCGGGTGAGTATTAAAAAGAGAAAAGAATTCGGCCAAGGAGGTAAAAACAGAGGGAAAACAAAGAAAGTTTTATGCAAAAGCAAGTGAGGTTAAGAGAGCTTTGATTTCAAAACAGCCAATGATTGTACTTATGTACAAAGAGGCTATTTTAAACACTAACCAACTTGACTCTGCATTGCCTAGTGTTGTTGTTTCTCTCTTGCAGGATTTTGAAGAAGTGTTTCCCGAGGACATACCACATGGTCTACCACCTCGGCTGGTCTTTGAACCTGAGGATTTGAGGACAAATCCTTCTCAAGAGGGGAGGAATGATGAGAACCAGCCTTAAGCGTCCAAGTTCAATGAACCATTTATTTGGGCGAATTTTCCAGCAAAGATTCAAGTCAAGATTCTATTTTCAAGATTCAAGAACTTCAAGATTTGATTTCTTTGTAATTCTATCTTAGTTTTAGTTTTCGTTTAATTTGAATTCTAGTTTATTCTCTAGAACCCCTTATGGACAAAAATTAGGTATTCACACTAGAGAGAAATCTTTCTTGGGCTACAAGTTAGGTGTTCACACTAAGAAGGAGCCTTTCTTGGGCTGCAAGTTTG
This sequence comes from Ehretia macrophylla, assembly GCA_037974665.1. Taxonomy (NCBI): domain Eukaryota; kingdom Viridiplantae; phylum Streptophyta; class Magnoliopsida; order Boraginales; family Ehretiaceae; genus Ehretia; species Ehretia macrophylla. The sequence goes on along the minus strand of CM075767.1, from coordinate 3,687,219 downwards.
GTTCCTTTTTAGTTACTATTCATGTTACTATTTACGTGAATAGTTAATAGGAGTCTTTCTTGGGCTCCAAGTCTACTTCTTTGACCTAGTTACTATTCATGTTTTTCCTCCTTGGGCTAGGGTTTAGGAGTCCTTTTTTCAAGCAGGATACTTATTTGTTATGGCCTATATAAGACTGTTTTTTGTTGATAATAAAGTAAGACAATTTTGATTCATTTTTTTGAGATTATTCTCCTTTGAGTTCTTCAAAAAACTCTCGAACTTATCAAGATAATTTTTGTGGTGTTCAACCTTTGACTTATCAAACGGGTTTCCTGAAGGAAAACGGTGTTCTGAGCAGAACCCATAGTAAACTATGGGCACCACCCTCTTAGGGCCAAATTCCATCGTTTAGTATGAGTTCTGGGCGTTTTTGTGATTTCTATTAGATTTTTCTCAACTTTCCTTATTTTTCTAGGTTTCCTTCTTCGAGTTTTGGTCAATTTTCTTTCTCTAACCTTGTTTTCAGAGTCTTAGAGGTCTGAAAAAAAAGTCAGGTTCCGAAATTGATTATTACGCTGCTTGGTATTCTTGGTAAGTTCTAGGGACTTGAAGGAGAATACGATAGGAAAAAGGCAGAGTGTGTGAGATTATTAGAGGGTAAAAGCCAAAGTGAGTTGAGCGAAACACGTGAGGGAGTGAAATTCAATCATGGCTCATAATCAAGAGGATGACACAAAAGCAGAAGCTCAACAACCAGTTCTGAATTTACAGTTGCAAGCTTTTTTGGGAGATATGAGACGGATGATGAGAGCTGAATTTGAACAAATACATGAGAGGTTAGAACAAATATATAAGTTCAAGCCCAATTCCAAACAATCCACCAATGACATGACCTCCCAAGGTAAATCAGCTTCTACTACGACTCAATCTAGTGAGATTAGATGTTTTAAATGTCAGGGATGGGGACACATAGGAAGCCAATGCCCAAACAAGCAAGCATTGGTAGTCTTGGAGAGTGGTGAGATTGAGTCCAAAGACGAAATGCATTTTGATGACATACCCATACTAGGAGATACCACGAAGGTTGAAGAAGAGTTTGGGGCAGATTATGGAGAGTTGCTTGGACTAGTGACCCGACGACACTTAAGCTTGCAAGCTGAAGAAGAGGAAGAAGTAGTGCAACATGAGAACATCTTTCATACTCGCTGCCACGTGGAAGATAAGGTATGTAGTGTTATTATTGATGGTGGTAGTTGTACTAATATTGCTTGTGCTTCTATGGTTGAAAAGCTAGGGCTCAACACAGTTAAGCACCCACGTCCATACAAACTGCAGTGGCTGAATAATTGTGGTGAAGTAGGGGTTATAAAGCAGGTTGTTGTACCATTTCGAATTGGAAAGTATAAAGATGAGGTATTGTGTGATGTGGCAACAATGCATGCTGGACATCTTCTCTTTGGAAGACTGTGGCAATTTGATCGATGTGTGCAGCATGATGGCTTCACCAACAAGTATTCATTTGTATTTGGTCAGCGGACAATCACTCTAGTTTCCATGACACCAAAAAAAGTTTATGAGAGTGAACAAAAGAATTTGAGAGAACAAAAGAATTTGAGTGGGCAAAAGATTGAGAGTGAAAAGAAAAAGAGCAAGGTCAAATCAGGAAAGGTAGAGAGGAAAGAAAAGAATTCAACCAATGAGGTAAAAACAGAGGAAAAGCAAAGAAATTTTTATGCAAAAGCAAGTGAGGTTAAGAGAGATTTGATTTCAAAAAGGCCAATGATTATACTTATGTACAAAGAGGCTCTTTTAAACACTAACCAACTTTACTCTGCATTGCATAGTGTTTCTTTCTTGCGGGATGTTGAGGATGTGTTTCCTGCGGATGTGCCACATGGTCTACCACCAAGGCTGGTATTTGAACCTGGTGGATTTGAGGACAAATCCTTCTCAAGATGGGGGGAATGATGCGAACCAGTCATCCACATTCAATGAACCAATTGAAGCATCCACATTCAATGAACCAATTGGGCGTCCACATTCATTGAACCTTTTGGGCGAATTTTCCAGCAAAGATTCAAGTCAAGATTCTATTTTCAAGATTCAAGAACTTCAAGATTCTTCAAGAAGTTTCAAGAAGATTTGAAGATTTGGTCAAGATTTGATTTCTTTGTAATTCTATCATAGTTTTAGTTTAAGTTTAATTTGCATTCTAGTTTATTTCCTAGGGTCCACTATGGAGGGTCCACTATGGACGAATTTAGGTGTTCACACTAGGAAAAAGACTTTCTTGGGTTGCAAGATTAGGTGTTCACACTAGAAAGGAGCTTTTCTTGGGCTGCAAGTTTGCTTCCTTTTTAGTTACTATTCACGTAACTATTCACGTGAATAGTTAATAGGAGTCTTTTCTTGGTCTTCAAGTTTGTTTCCTTTGACCTAGTTACTATTCACGTTTTTCCTACTTGGGCTAGGGTTTAGGAGTCTTTTTCCAAGCAGGTTACTTATTTGTTATTGCCTATATAAGGCACTTTTTGTGATAATAAAGTTAGACAATTCTGAAATTAAATTGTGAGATTATTCTCCTTGAGTTCTCAAGAACTTTTCAGAACTTATCAAGATAATTCTTGTGGCGTTCAACCTTGACTTATCAAACGGATTTTCCACCCCCGTTTGTGGCGTCTTTATCAATTATACCAAGGTTCTTGCTTTGCTAAGCAACGGGTCGCGGTGTCCATCGAATCCTGAAAGGTGTTGGGGGGGTTTGCCATATTTGTTGTTGGGTTGCGGCTCATGTGGGGGTGGTTCATATCATTTCCAATCCTTGTTTGTGGCGTCCTCAACTATACCAGTGTTCTAGCTTTGCTAAGCATAGGGTCGTGGTTCTATCCATTCCTGAAAGGTCTTGGGATCGTTTGCCATATTTGGTGTTAGGTTGCGTCGCATGTTGGCGTAGTTCATATCATATATGTTGCATAAATGGTAAACTTGATCATACTTAGTGGACACTCGGTTTGTAATTGAGACTGATGTGACTATATTTACAGCACTCAAACCTTGGTATTTGTAATATATTTGCATCTTAACTAAGGAATAATTGCAACATTTTGATACTTTTGATGCAATGTAGGAAAATACCGGAAAATGAAAGTTCAGACCCAAAAATGATCCAAAATGCAAGTCAAAAAGTGAACAATGGGGAAAACATGCGGAATGGTGGAAGAATGAAGTCCTTACAGTCAGAATTTGGCCGAAACTAGCGTGTAATCAGACACGGAATGCTGAAAATAGCTCAAAAATGGTCAACGCTCGGTCAAAAGTCAAAATTCCAGCCCACAAGGTCAACAAAAGGGCGCTCAATGCAAAAAAATCCACAACATTCCAGAAGAAAACACATGGCAAAGAGACAACCGTTGGAGCAGACGCGTGCTCGAGTACCCCTTAGTGGCGCTCGAGCATGCTATTGAAGCTTTCGAAAAGCTAACGTGGCGCACATCAATTGGACGAAGACCAGGCGAGCTCGAGCATGCCAAACAGGCGTTCGAGCGTGCCTCTAAGATTTTGTCTATAAAGAGACCCCCTCCCTCTGAATTTAGTAATTAATTTTGGATTTTCATTATTTTTAATCAATTTTCGTGTTAATTCTAGTTAGTTTTAGTTTTAGTTGTATTTAATTAATTAGTAGGATATGGGGAAAATCCCACCTAGACAGTTCTTATTCGGGAAAATTTTGCCTGAATAGTTACTATGAGGAGGAAGTCTGACCCAAGTAGTTATTATCCGGGGGAGGTTCTGCCTTAATAGCTTTCAATAGGAAAACTCTTATTCGGGGGAAACTCATCCCTAGTAGTTCTTATTCGGGAAAAATTAGCTCCGCCCGAATAGTTATTTTGCGTCGGACCTCTGCTCAAATATCGGGGATCAGAAATATGCGTTCGTCGATACAGGGGAGCCTTCTTGACTCTCTTTTATTTACAGAATTCGTATTCATTTGTCTGAGTAGATTGTTATCTAGGGGAGAATATTGTAAATGTTAGTATTTTAATATACAGTCTTGGATTCAGATTATACGCTTTTAAAATGCAATATATGGCTTGTTTTTAATTCAGTAATGTCTTTCATACATAATTATTGTCTTCCATAACGTGATGCTTTTAAGTAGATGTTATGATTACTTTACTTTCGTACCATGTATCCATTCTTTAATAGTGAATCAAAAATAGCTTGACAACCTTAGATTCCATGAACTATAGGTAACGCTTTTAAGTAGGCCATAGTTTCTAAACCAGTAAGGAGAAGTTGATTGCTTAGTCGAAACAAACCTTTTACACCAGGTTGCAAGGACAATTCCATACTATGGCTCCAATGCTCGTAGATGGCACAACACCTACATCAGAGTTAGTAATCGGAATTTTAATAGGCTAAGTTAATTGATTAGGTTAAATGCTTGTAGCTTAACCCTTGCATAAAATCAGATAATCTTGAATACCGAGCCTAGATTAATTGCCTCATTTACATATTCGACCCCTAGCAGATCACTACCCCTCGTATTCATATTTAGTTAGTTTAATTTAGTTGTAGTATAATTTAATCAAACACCTTATGCAAACTGTTACACTTCCACTTTAAACGCTTTCACACACTACTTCACTAACTAACTAACGTGCTTCTCTGTGGTACGATTCCTAACTCAGAGAACACTACACTACAAAGATCCGTGCACTTGCAAGTATTTAAACTTGGTCTATTTTACACACTTTTCACACGACCACCTCGTAAGCATCAAGTTTTTGGTGACGTTGCTGGGAAAGCACGATATAGTTATTGATAGAAGTAATTGTGAATTTATTTTAAGTGTTGTAATTACTGTTTATATTGTTTATACTTGTTTTACACTGTTTTACTTATATAACTGTCTGTAAAGTATATTAGTATTTTAAATTGTGTAGTTTTATTTTGTATTGAAGTATTATAACTGTTTTATGCTTTTATAAATATAGTCTATATATATACTTAGCATATTTTCTTATAGTTTCTTACTGCACTTATATATATTAGTTTTTGTGTATGCATGGGCGTCGTTCCTTGGATCTGGAACTTACCCCATATAATCCTGAGCCCTAGAAAACTCCGCAAATGAGAGTCCCAGTCCCGATGGTGGATCAAGAAGGAAACGTTCAAAACCTTCCGCCACTCCCAATAGCTCAACCTGTTAATCGACCTGTGAACCAACCAATGACTTTACGTCAACAATTTTCTCCGGGCGATTATAATCACGAGTTTTCCATAACCCCACCGGCTCTTGGTAATGTCAACTTTGAGCTCAAGACAGGGACAATTTCAATGCTTCCTTCCTTCTATGGAAATAGCAACGAAAACCCTCACGCTCACATTATACAATTCCTGGAAGCATGTTCAACACTTCATATTCCAAATGTGACCCGTGAGAATATTCAACTGTGTCTATTTCCATTTTCTTTGAAAGATAAAGCCAAACAGTGGCTAAATCATTTCGACGCAGAAGTTATCACTTCTTGGGAAGAACTTATTCGAAAATTCCTACATAGGTTCTTCCCAATGGCAAAAACTACCACTCTTCAAAATGACATCATGACATTTGCTCAATTGGACTTAGAGCCATATCATGAAGCATGGGAAAGATTTCTTGATCTTAAAAATCAGTGTCCTCACCATGGGTTTGATCGTCACGATCTCTTGCATTAGTTCTTTAAAGGTCTTACACCTCAGCATAAAATGATGATAAATGCAATGAGCAATGGAGGTTTCTTTATCCTCACAACGGATGAAGCTTGGAGTAGAATTGAAAATATAGCTGAAGATTCTCTTTAGAACACAACTATAGATAGAGAAACTAAGAGCACTCACAATTCCCAAAAGAGGGCATTGTTTGAAGTTAACTCTAACTCCAACACCCAGTTGACCAACAAAGTAGATGCCCTAGCCCAACAAGTAGAAAAATTCATCTCTCTAGGGTCTATTTCTTCACAAGCCCCTCAAATCACAGAAATTTGTGCCGTATGTTCTACAGTAGATCACTCTACTCTAGACTGTCCAATCGGTACACAATTTCCCGAATTCATGCAAGAACAACTCTATGCCACTCAAGGATATACAAGGAATTACAATCCGTATTCTAACACGTATAATCCTGGCTGGCGAGACAATCCCGCATTTTTGTGGCGACAAGGGAATCATGAGACTCAGTTTCCTCAACAACAATATCAGAAAAGACAAGGAAACTATGAGCCTCAATATCAATATCAATATCAGAGGCCACAAAATAATAATCCTTCTGGTTACTACCCAGTCCAACAGGACAATCCGTTCAGAACACAACGGAACAATGTCCCCACTCTTCCTCCTACACAGTCGTCATCTGATGACAAATTTGATAAACTAGTGCAAATGTTCCAAGTTCAGCAACAGTCTATTGCTAAACTTGAAGGACAACTCGGGCAGATGGCCCAAACTTTAAGTAAGAGAGACGAGGGTAAGCTTCTGTCTCAGACCGTGGCAAATCCACGAGGACAGTGTAGTACTGTCCAAACTGAGACTGTACAAGAACAGGCCAAGGCCGTGACTACCCTTAGGAGTGGGAAAACTCTAGAGAAAAGAATAGGGATGTTCTTGAGGAGATAGAGGAACCTGAGATTGAGGTTGTAAGCAACAATGTTAATGACCCCCGTAGGAATCAAATCCAACGGTGGAACCAATAGTTGAACCATCATCTCAAGTACCTTTCCCCACAGCTCTGTCCCGTCCAAAGTCGATTGATGATCCAAAACAACTCAAGGTCTTAGAGCATCTCAAAGACATTAAGATCAATTTGCCCATGGTAGAGGTAATCCAACAGAGTCCATCCTATGCCAAATTTCTGAAGGATCTGTGTGTGACGAAGAGAAGGACCACCTCCATTCCTAAGAAGGTTCGTCTTACTGAAAAGGTTAGTAACATCTGCACTAGAAGGCTGCCTCAAAAGTGCAGTGACCCAGGAGCTTTCACCATTCCATATTTAATCAATGATCAACAAGTAGAAAACGCCTTACTAGACTTAGGATCCAGTGTTAATCTAATCCCTCACACAGTTTACCAAAGGTTAGGTCATGGAGTGTTAACACCGACAAATGTAACCCTTTAATTGGCAAATAGATCTGAGCAAAGATTTAGAGGTATTGTAGAGGATGTAATAGTTAGAGTAGGAGAATTCTTGTTCCCAGTAGATTTCATTGTGTTAGATATGGACTTAGGCCTAATAACAGAAATATCACTCCCGTCTTATTAGGTATACCATTCTTAGCAACAGCTGATGTTGTTATTTACTGTAGGACGGGAATGATAGAACTTACATTTGGGAACATGAGAACAAAATTCAGGGTTGTTGACGCAGCAAATAAGTTGAACCAAGATGGGGAAGAAGAATGCTTCCATGTTGATACCATTGACTTATGCATAGATGAGTTTGCCCAATCAATCTTAACTCCTAATGAGGAGATAGTTGAACTTGAACGACCATTGTTTGAATGCGACATTTCACCTCAAATTGTCGCCTTTGCTTCCGTTGTTGTTGATCTAGTTAAGGACGATCAAGTAACAACTTCTTTCCTTGAAGTTTCAGATTGCCCCACAATTAAGTCTCTACCAGCGTTGGAACTCAAAACCTTACCTGAACATCTGAAGTATGCCTACTTAGGACCTGATGAGACACTGCCTGTCATTATTGCCTTGGATTTGACACCTGAGCATGAAGAAAGATTATTAAAGGTCCTAGGCACGCATAAACAGGCGATAGGTTGGACAATTTTTGACTTAAAAGAATAGATCCCTCTGTGTGTATGCACAAAATTCATCTCGAGGAAGGAGTTACTCCTTCTCAAGAATTTCAGAGAAGACTAAACCCAAAGATTGGTGATGTCGTCCACAAAGAGATCATCAATTTGCTTGATGCGGGTATTATCTACCCGATTTCTTATAGTCTATGGGTAAGTTCAGTACAATTAGTAAAAGAAAGGTCAAGAAAAGAGAAAACCTCACAATTAGTCCCCATTGTTTCCTTTTGTCTCAAATTAGTCCCCATTGTTTCAACTGTCCCAAACTAGTCCCCAATGTTTCAAAAAAAGTCTCAAATTAGTCCCTTCTGTTAAAAATATAACAGATAACCTATTAAATGACTAAAACACCCTTAAAACCTAATTAAAATTACTAAAAACCCTCCCTCACCCATCTGATCCCCACCCCTATTCCCAAACTCAAAACAAACACCCCACCCCCCTCCCACGTCGCCGCCCCACCTCTCCCTCCCCTCTCATGTCGCCGCCCCACCACCACCCCCCTCCCACGTCGCCGCCCCACCCCGCTTCCCACGTCGCCGCCCCACTACCACCCCCCTCCCACGTCGCTGCCCTACCCCCTCCCTCTCCCCATGCCATTGCTCCCACCTTCACCGTCTCCCCACGCCGCTGCCCCCATCCCACTGACCAAAAAAAGAAAAACAACAAAAAATAGGTATGTGTATGATTTATGTGCGTATATATGTGTGTTGTGTGTATATATGTGTGTTGTATGTGGCGGCAGTTGGTTGGCGACGGTGGTTGGTAGGCAGTGGCTGTTGGTGGTGGCAGTGGTTGTTGGATTTGTGTGTATGTGTGTGTATTGTGTGTGTGTGATTTTTGTATATGTGTGTGTGTTTTATGCGTTGTTGGTGGTGGTGATAGTATTGGTTGGTGGTGGTGGTGGCGGTGCATGGTGGTGGCGGCAATGGCAGTGCATGGTGGTGTATGTTGGTAGGCAGTGGTTGTTGGTGGTGGCAGTGGTTGTTGGTTTTATGTGTATGTGTGTGTATTGTGTATGTGATTTGTGTGTATTGTGTGTGTATGATTTTTGTATATGTGTGTGTGTTTTATGCGTTGTTGGTGGTGGTGGTAGTATTGGTTGATGGTGGTGGTGGTGGTGCATGGTGGTGGTGGCGGCAATGGCAGTGCATGGTGGTGTGTTGTGTGATTTGTGTATATAATTTGTGTGTGTTTTGTGTGGTGTGTTTGGTGGTAGCAGAGGCGGTGTTGGTGTGGTTGGTGGTGGCAGAGGCGGTGTTGGTGTGGTTGGTGGTGGCAGAGGCGGTGGTGGTGTGGTTGGTGGTGGCAGAGGCGGTGGTGGTGTGATTGGTGGTGGCAGAGGCGGTGGTATAAGGGGAAGGTAGCTGTTTTTACCATTTTACCCCTTTTTTACTGTTCATTTCTGTTAAGTTTAACACCTAATTTAACAGAAGGGACTAACTTGAGACTTTTTTTGAAACATTGGGGACTAGTTTGGGACAGTTGAAACAATGGAGACTAATTTGAGACAAAAGGAAACAATGGAGACTAATTGGGAGGTTTTCTCTCAAGGAAACAACAAAACATACGGATGGAAGAGAGAGAAAATTCTCTCCCTTCTCTCTAAACTCAGACACCACCACCATCAAACACCACCAAACAGTAACCTAAACACTCATCCATACCCGTCCCTCAGCCACTTCTTTTCTTCTTTCACCATGGCTGGTGATAAGAAGAAGCCAACTGGAGCTAGTGCTAGGCTTAAGACCAAATCCAAGTCAGCTAATGTTTCAGAAATTTCTGAAGATTCATCTTCATCTGCCTTTGATGAAGATGAATCGTTTAACTCAAGTAAAGAGCTTGAACACACTTTCAACAAAATCAATTCGAAGAATAAGACGGATGATATTATTCCTTCCTCTTCTTCTACTAAAGAAGTTCAGTCTAAATCATATGGTGAATCGCCACTTTCTGCTAGAGCAAAATCCACTGGAGATGAAGCTCAAGGTACAAATATTCAAAGCATGGACACTTTTCAAGCCGTGAGTACTATTCAAGCCGTGGGTACAATCAATAATTTGCAGACATCCGACGATGGTGTGAATGGTCAATCCAACGTTCAAATTAGTGGGTCCACAAACCCACATGCTAATGTCGGATCTCAAGCTAAACCCGATGGAAATGCTGCACTTGGTACAAGTATTCACAGCAAGAACAATCCACTTTTGGAAGTGGCGAATAAGAATATCAATTTAGGTGGGTCCGGCTACCCACATGCTAATGTTGGAAGTCAACAATTGCCAACACATTCAGATTTCAATGCTTGGAATATTTCGTCCAGTGCTATGAACCATGCGCCAATCCTCATGAGTTCCAATTCCACTTTCGGCGCCTTTCAACCATCTAGTTCAATTGGTGACCATCATTTTAGAGGAGAGAGAAATTTGCCTAGTGGCAATCGTTGCGCAGGCCATGCTTTGTTAGATTCCCAATCTCATGGTTTCCAGCAACCCCACGCGGACCAAGTCTCTAACTTTATTCAAATTGGTCAACAAAGCAACCAATTGCAGCAGCCCCATGCGGACCTTGCTATAATGCACGCGGGCCCTTTTGCTCCTTTGTCTCAAACGTTACAAAACAATTCAGGAGGAGAGAGAAATTTCAATGGTGGCCTGCATCATTTCCGTGGGGATCAGCATGCTCAATTTGTCCAAACATTTGACATGTGCAAAGGCCAAGTGGCGGTCCTATTAACCAGATCAATGTGGGACAGCTTAGCACTGTCTGCACGCATGTGAACAACAGTATATCGATAGGTGAGCCAGCCCACAACTCGTTGGTGGAAACAAGTCAGACTAGGAATTTTATTCCCAATACTTTTGACCAAGTATCAGCAACACAAATTGGTCGTCATGGACAGCAAAGGCCCCAACCTCCAGCAACTCACTCACATAACTTGTCCACAAATTATTCAGACCAATTCCCTGCCCTTCAGCATTCGAGATTTACCCAAAAATCTCAAAATGGATTCCCTCCACCAATTCCTCCAAAAAATTCTGAAACTAATCAGAATAACCATAAGAAAAAATTTCGCAAGCAATATCCACTACCTCAAGCCTCCGTAACCTCCAATTGGCGAGATATGTTCATGAGCTCAATTCCCGAACCATGCAAGATGAAGTATTATGAACCAGTTATTCGTAATGGACAACCTGCTTGCTCAGCGCCCAACGAAGTTCATGAAATAGGGAATCAATATTGGGAAGGTTGCCTTCTTGGTCAATTCCTTGACAAACCACCTCCTTTTTTTCTCATCAGCAAATTTGTCAACAACATTTGGAAGAAATTTGGACAAGTGGAGGTTAGATCAACTGATAATGGTTTGTATGTTTTCTCTTTTGAGAATTCAGATGTTATTCCTAAAGTTCTTGGTCAATTATGGCATGTTAACAACAGAACCTTGTTATTGCGAAAATGGGACCCTAATGCCCGCAGAGTTGAATTCAAATGTGACAAAGTTCCAATATGGGTCAAATTAAGGAATGTTCCTTTCAGCTTATGGTCGGTGGAAGGTCTCAGTCATGTTGCAAGTACATTGGGTAGACCATTACAAATGGATCCTTTAACTGCCAAGATCAAAATGGTGATTGGGTGGATGTCCCGGTTGAATATGCTTGGAAACCAAGCAGGTGTTCACATTGTAATATTATTGGCCATCGGTCCTCAGATTGCCCTTCAACCAAATCTATCAATGTGAATGTGGAGCCAGTTCAGCAAACGGTCCAGTTACCTAGCTCTCCAGTTGTGAATGTGGAGCCATTACCTAGCTCTCCAGCTGTGAATGTGGAGCCAGTTCAGCAAACGGTCCAGTTACCTAGCTCTCCAGCTGTGAATGTGGAGCCAGTTCAGCAAGCGGATCAATTGACCACTGAGATCAACACCAACAATTGGACGGATGTCACTAGAAAGAAGAGTGTTGGAAAGGAGAAGACACATCTTGTTGCTACACCATCTTCACCAAATATAGGTGCATCCTCACCAAAAAAAGGTGTATCTTCACCTAAATCAGGTGCATCTTCACCAAAGTCATTAGGAGCTAACATAAAGGTCAGTACAACGGCCAACAAATATGGAGCTCTTGCTGATGCTGACATTGATGAGGCTGATCGTGAACCTGGAGAAATCCCTGAGGAGGAGGAAGAGAAGCAATCAGGTTTTATTCCTACCATGGCTGTTCCCAACTATGGTAATCTCCCGGATGGTCAGGCCGGTCCTACTACTTGGTTAACCCAAGCCAGTTTCCCATGATTATTTCCTCCTGGAATATAAGGGGGTTCAATGCTCCCCTAAAGCAGAAAAAAGTGTTGAAATTTGTAAGTAAATTTTCTGTTTATATTTTTTGTATTGTGGAAACAAAAATCAAAAAAGGAAATGAAAGTAACAATCTCTTGCAGGTTTAGTAATTATGGTTTCATCCATAATTACAATTTCTGCTCTACTGGCCGAATTTGGGTACTCTGGAACAAAAGTCTTTTTGATATTACTCAAATTGATGCTACTGACCAAGCTATCCTTTGTCTGATTACATCAAAAATGGATAATACTCAGGTTTACGCCTCATTTGTCTATGGGGACTAACTCCTATGGTCTAAAATTGAAGACTGGAACACTCTTTGTGCCTCTGTCCCTTGGTGTCTCATGGGAGATTTCAATGAAGTCCTTTCTCCGAATGACAAATCATCTCATTTTCTTCCAAGAAGTGCTGCTGATTTCAGAAACTGCATAAATAATTGCAACCTCATTGATCACCCTAGCAACGGGCCTCTTTACACTTGGACAAATAAAAGTTCTAGCACTCATTTCAAGGCCAGCAAGCTTGATCGTGCCCTTGTGAATGCAGATTGGATGACTAGGTTTAATCATTCTAATCTCCATATTGAAATGCCTGGACCTTCTGATCATTGTCCTATTATTCTATATTCCTCTCTTCCTAGAACTTCAAGACCAAAACCTTTCAATTTCTTCAATGCTTGGACTTCTCATGATCTTTTCCTTGGTGTTGTAGAGCATAACTGTAATTTTTATGTTGCAAGTTCTCCTATGTTCCGGCTTGTGCAGAAACAGAAAGCTTTGAAGCGCGCTCTCAAGGCTTTTAATGTCTCACACTTCTCTAATATTCCAACTAGAGTTCAAAGCCTTCAAGAGGAAATCAATTCTATTCAACATTCTATCCTTGGTGGCAATTTTGATGAGCACCTTATCACTCGTGAAAAGAATCTCCTGCATGAAGTTGAATCACTTTCAAAAGCTCAAGATGAGATTCTCAAACAAAAGTCAAGAATTCAATGGCTTCGTGAGGGTGACTCTAACACAAGCTTCTCCCACAAGGTTATTCGTGGAAGACAGGCTCATAACCTTACCACCAAGCTCACATGCACTGATGGCAGAGATACCATGAATGATTCTGAGGTGCGTGGTGAAATTCTTAATTTCTATACTAATCTTCTTGGTCCTGTTCAGAATTGGGGTGCTATTTCTATGGAGAACATTCAGCCTTATGTCTCTAATTCTATTCCTTTGGAGGCTGCTAACATGTTAACTGTTCCAGTCACTGCTGATGAAATTAAGCAAGTTATGTTCTCTCTCAACAGCAACAAGAGTCTTGGTCCTGATGGGTTCACTGCTCATTTCTATAAAATTGCCTGGAACATTGTGGGTAATGATGTTATTGAGGCTATTCTCTCTTTCTTTAGCTCTTCTTCTATTTTGAAGGAAATCAATTCTACTATTATTGCACTAATTCCTAAGTTGATTCTCCTTTGATGGTCAAAGATTTTAGGCCAATTTCATGTTGTAATACTATTTATAAATGTATCTCTAAGATCATTGCCAACCGTATGAAGAGTTGCCTTCCACACATCATTTCCCACAACCAATCTGCTTTTGTAGAAAACAGATCAATTTCTGAGAATATTCTCATTGCACAAGACATTGTGCGGAATTACTCCAGGAAGAATCTCACTCCTCGTTGCACTATGAAAGTGGATATTATGAAAGCATTTGATTCTGTCAATTGGGACTTCATCATCCTTTCTCTCAAGGCATTCGGATTTCCTGATATCTTTATTGGTTGGGTCCGACAGTGTATCACAACAACTAGATTCTCTATTTCCATCAACGGGAGTCTTGGAGGCTATTTTCCAAGTACAAAGGGTGTTCGGCAAGGTGACCCCCTCTTACCTTACCTCTTTGTTATTGCTATGGAGATTCTTACCGGTATGTTTAATCAGCTCCATTGTACTAGAGATTTTCATTTTCATCCAAGATGTGCTAAGCTCAAGCTGAATCATCTTTTCTTTGATGATGACCTTCTTATCTTTTGCAAAGCGGATGAACTTTCTGTTAGAAGCATTATTCGGACACTTGATAATTTTCATACAGTTTCTGGGTTAAGGTATAATCCTGACAAGAGTCAGATTTTCTATGGTAGCTGCACTCCTGATACCATTAATCTTATTAATGGCATTCTTGGTTTCGAAGAGGGTGAATTGCCTGTTCGTTATTTGGGGGTTCCTCTTATTTTTGGTAGACTCCGTAAAAGTGACTGCCAAATGCTTCTCGACAAAATCTTTAAACGTATTAATCATTGGGCGAATAGATGGCTTTCTTTTGCAGGCAGGCTCCAACTGATCAAATCAATCTTGTCCAGTATGTACTCTCACTAGATTAGTACACTTTTTATTCCTAAAGGTGTCATTTTGGATATGGAAAGAATGTTCAAAGCTTTTCTTTGGAGGGATAGTGGTCCTAAAATTGCTTGGGATCTTATTTGCAAACCAATTGATGAAGGTGGACTTGGAATCCGTAGTATTGAGGAAGCCAATAAAACTACTCTCCTTAAGCTTTTTTGGAGGTTTTACTCAACACGGGATACTCTCTGGGCCTCATGGGTATGGTCAAACCATATCAAAGATAAATGTATTTGGACACTCACTATTCCGCAGGATATTTGTTGGACGTGGAGAAAAATGCTTTATATCAGGAACTTGGCAAAAAATTCCATTACTCATCTTATTGGTAACAGAAATTTGACACATTTCTGGCACGATAATTGGCCCCCTTCAGGTAACTTGTTACGTGAATTCAATGTTGATGTTAGTTTTCCTTCCATCAATGCTCGTGTTTCTAATGTCATTCATGATAATAATTGGATCTGGCCTCATCATCCACCTTCTCTTGTCGATCTCAACCCCTGCAATCTTATTGATTTGGCTTCCAATATTTCGGATTCTTTTAATTGGGCACACTGTAGAAATGGTATTTTTTCTTTCAAGGACACTTGGAATGCAATTAGAAAATGTGGGCAAAAAATTCAATGGTTCAAACTTGTTTGGTTTCCTAATTGTATTCCAAAACACAGCTTCATCACTTGGCTTGCGTTCCAGAACAAACTTGCTACTCGCCAAAGGCTTGTTTCTTGGGGGATTCAAGACAATTCAAACTGCATCTTCTGCTACTTGGTGTGTGAAACAAATGAGCATCTTTTCTTCGAATGTTCATTCACAAAGAGAATCTGGAAACAGGGATTAACTGCACTCTCTATTGATCACTCTATATCTTCATTGCCAAGCATCATGGGAATTGCTACCTCTATTCAACACAAAAGTGGGGATCTTAAAACCCATATTTTTCGAACTTACCTTTGTGCAACCATCTACAACATTTGGTTGGAACGTAACCGTAGAATTTTCAACAATGAAGCTCTTACTGAAGAACAATTATTGAACACTATTCGATATGAGGTTACTTCAAAGATCTTTCTCGGTCGTCGTTTCAACAACTCAACTCTAAACAATAGAACAGTTGGGGAGTTTAATTTTATTTATTCTCTGTTTTTGTTTTTCATCTCTTTGTGATCCAAGAAATATTCTTGGAAATTTTGATTGTTTTTCCTTTTGTTTCTTTTGTTTTTCCACTTTGGTTTGATGTACTTTTGTTGTACTGTTCTTCTTTTTTAATAAAATCACACTGAATTAACAAAAAAAAAAAAAGTTCGGTACAAGTAGTACTGAAGAAATCTGGGATTAAAGTGGTTCTAAATGACAAAGGTGAGCTCATTTCTACACGCACCACAATAGGGTGGCGTTTATGCATCGATTACAGGAAGCTCAACTCCAAGACAAGGAAAGACCACTTCCCTTTACCCTTCCTTGACCAAGTCCTAGATAGAGTAGCCGGACAAGGCTACTACTGCTTTTTGGACGGGTATTCGGGAGACAACCAAATCCCAGTCTTTCCTGAAGATCAGGAAAAGACTACTGTCACATGTCCCTATGGGACCTTTGCATTCAGGCGCATGCCTTTCGGTCTTTGCAACGCCCCTGCAACGTTTCAAAGATGTATGATGGCTCTCTTCTCAGTATTCGGAGCTACCTTTGATGAGTGCCTTACACACCTTTCACAAGTGCTAGACCGATGTGTTAAATGAACCTGGCTCTAAGTTGGGAAAATAGCCATTTTATGGTTAAGAAAGGTATGGTTCTGGGTCATGTTGTTACACAAGATGGAATCCATGTGGACCCAGCCAAAGTCGAGCTAATAGAAAACCTGCCTGCACCCAAGACGGTGTGTGATATCAGATCCTTCCTTGGTCATGCCGGTTTCTATCGGCGTTTCATCAAGGACTTCAGCCATATAGCCCGACCTCTCTCTAGTCTCTTAGCACACGATACCGAATTCAACTTTGATGACAAGTGCTTGGAAGCTTTTGAGAAGCTCAAATCCTTGCTATCCTCTGCTCCAATCATCCAACCTCCTGACTACAGTCTCCCCTTTAGGATAATGTGAGATGCATCAGACTATGCAGTGGGAGCTGTATTGGGACAGCGAAAGGACAAGTTTCCTACTGTGATTTATTATGCTAGCAAAAATTTATAAAAGTTCAAATCTTACATCCTAGGATCTAAAGTAATAGTCTACACGGACCACGCGGCTTTGCGGTATTTACTGACTAAAAAATATACAAAGCCCCATTTAATCTGTTGGCTATTACTCCTTCAAGAGTTCGACCTTGAGATCAAGGACAAGAAAGGAAGCAAGAACTCTGTTGCCAATCATCTATCACGTTTGGTACTTGATTCTCCTATTGATACTCTGCCTTTCAAAGATATGTTCCATGACGAGCAACTTTTTGCTATCTCATATAAGACCCCATGGTTTACCCACTATGTCAACTATCTGGCTACCCAAGAGCTTCCAACTCACTGGGGTAAACGTGAAAGGGAACGATTCATGGCACAAGTCAAGTACTTTATCAGGGAAGATCCCTATCTTTTCAAGATTTGTGTCGATCAGGTCATTAGGCGATGTATTCTTGAGGATGAAACTGATAGCATTCCCTAGTTTTGCCACTCTGTAGCATGTGGTGGACATTTCGGAGGAAAAATGACAGCTGCCAAAGTCCTTCAATGTGGGTTTTTCTGGCCCACTCTTTTCAAGGATACCCAGCAAGTGTGCAAAAATTGCCCACAATGTCAACAAGTTGGCTCCATCTCAAAAAGGGACATGATGCCCCTTACACCCATCCTCATTTGTGAAATTTTCGATGTGTAGGGTAGACTTCATGGGTCCCTTTCCTCCTTCCTTAAGTTATACTTACATTCTTGTTGGTGTGGACTATGTGTCCAAGTGGGTAGAAGCAGTGGCAACCCGAAACAATGACCACAAAGTCGTGGTCAAGTTTATTAAAGAGAACATCTTTTCTCGATTCGGGGTGCCACGTGTACTTATAAGTGACGGAGGACAGCATTTCCGTCACAGGACACTCGAAGCCTTATTAAGAAAATACTCAGTCCACCACGCCTGATCGCAAAGATTGGTCAAGTCATTTGCATGACGCATTATGGGCCTACCGTACTACTTTCAAAACTCCCATCGGCATGTCCCCTTATGGACTGGTATACAGTAAAGCTTGCCACCTTCTTGTTGAACTAGAGCATAAAGCCTATTGGGCTATTAAGGCCTTGAACTTGGCCTTGAACTTTGACTTGCAACAGGAAGGTGAAGATAGGAAATTAGCGTTGAGTGAACTGCAAGAGCTTCGTTTCGAAGCTTATGAGAATGCCAAATTCTACAAAGAGAGAATGAAGAGGATTTATGATAGATCTATTCTAAGAAAGACTTTATCTCCTTCTGATAAAGTTTGGTTGTTTAATTCTAGACTAAGGTTCTTTCTAGGCAAATTAAGAACAAAGTGGGATGTTCCTTATGAGGTGATTAAAGCATATCCCTTTGGAGTTATCTTGATTAAGCATCCCATAGATGGGCGTATTCTCACAGTCAATGGACAAAGACTGAAGCATGCTTTAGATCCTAATGTGGTCCCTCATGAAGTTGAAACTGTAGAACTTCAAGACCTTGCAGGCATTCCATAAAAGGGAATTTGCCAAGCTGTGGCATTAAACTCAGCACAACCGTCTGGCTAAAGATGTTAAACTTAGCGCTACTAGGAGGCAACTTAGTACTCTTTTGTGTAAATATTTATTTAATTTCTGTCGTTTACATGTGCTTTTTGAATCTTTCTCCAGCCTTAGGTAGTTTCGGTTTTAACCCTGAGGAACATTCATAGAGGTACCAGGTACTCAACTGATTAATCTAAAATGCAATCGGGTCCCTATCTAGCTCAAACTTATTGACGTTCCTTTGGACCTATGGCATCAAGAGGGTCTAAGTTATGTAGCCAGCACCATTGGGTTTCCACTTCAAATGGATTCCCTTACTGCTTCTCGTAGGCACCTTGGGTATGCTCGAGTTTGTGTCGAAATGAATGCTGAAAAAGATTTTCCGAACTCAACTCTTGTGGAGCTTCTTGATGGGACTAAGGCTAAAGTTCAAATCGAGTACACTTGGAAACCGAAGAAATGCTCCCATTGCAAAGTTTTTGGTCATAATGAAGTGACCTGTACTGCCATCCCTAAGGAAACATTACCTGTTCCAGTTGTGAATATTACCCATCCCGTCAAAGAAAATGAGTGGAAGACTGCTGGAAATGTTTCGAAGAACAATATCAAGACTTCTTTGACAACAAATGCTTCTACAAAAAATAGGTTTGATGTTTTCTCAGCTAACCCTGAGATTGATACTGTGAAGCCTAATGAGCCTGGTGCTGCCTCAACAAGTCAACAAAATGTTGCAAATAAAAATGCAACTGCCCCTGCTCCTGGTAAAAATGTGGAACATACAAGGAAAGATCCAAAGTATCCTCAGAAAGCTTATAGAAATGCTCAAGCTATTTTCACTCAAAGAGGAAGAAAGTCTTCTGATAATTTCAATAATCGTGCTAAAAGCAAGATCGATACCAAAGTGCGTGACAAAGCACGCAAGGATATTCTCCAGTCCTTCTCCAGCCCCGCTCGTCAAATAGACCAATCTCATGGTTTTGAGGATTATTCTGACAGAGAACCTCCTGATTGGATCGATTATTAGTTGATCATTCTCAGTTTCTTTGTTTGTTTTGATCAATTTTGTTATCTGATGATATTGTCTGCTTTTTCTTTTCTTTGAATTGGCCTATGGTCATCTTGTTTCTGATTGTACCATGTACTACCTTTTTTTGGATTCAATAAACACTGAATTAACAAAAAAAAATAGAGGTACCAGTATTGTTATACTAGTGGTCACTGTACATTTTTGTGTGCGGTTAGCTTAATTGTGTAACTCTGTCTTATAGTGTGAGCTACTCCACCAGCTTAATGTAGTTTGGGTCTGTTGGGTATTACTTGATAAGGTAGTTAGGAGTGTGAGCATACACTAGACGTAACGTCTGTGACGTAATACCCCACTGTAATATACATTGATCCTGTGGAACTGGCTTTGGTCTTAAGTGTGCTGAAGGAAAGCACTAGATGTCATGAGTACAGAAACCTCTGGAAGAGCTAGTCTTTGTAGGAGTATCAACTCTAGAACCCCAGAAAAGAGTCTAAATGGTCTGGGTAGTTTATTTATTTGCTTTATGTCTTAGTTTTATTCCTTGGCCGTAATTCTTTTTGACCCCCTTCCTTATACTATTTTGTATAGATTAACTATTATTTTTGTTGTGTTGATGATAATCTATAAAATGCTTTGTCTACTAATCTTTAATTGCAGAATGATACATCTTTTGGCAAAAGTTAGTAGAAAAGCTTTGACATCAGCATAGAAATCCTTCACATCAGGTGATATCTTTCCCTACTATATTTCCCTTTATTCCTGATCAACTTGTGCTGTAGAGTAAGCAAACCATAGGTTTGGGGATGTAGCATTTGTCATTATGTTATCACTTGCATATTACACTTTCACTGTCTTACATTGCTATTTGCTAGAGGGCAAGCAAAGTTTCGATGTGGGGATGTATACATTTCACGAAAAACTTTTTCAAAATATGCAAGAAATACACCATTTTTGTTCATGAGAAGAGTAGTTTGCTACCTTACTTGTTTAAAAAAAGATGATTTAGATTATTTGAGAACCTGTTTTGTTAGCTATGTACTATGAAAAATTCTTAGGAAACTCTGTAAGAAAAACTTTGGGGTACTGTATTCATGAGTAAACCTAGTTGTTCTTCTTTTCTTCAATTGATAGCTATGTGATTATGAAAGGACTGCGATATGATTACCGTTTGTTATGAGAACTCCTTGTGATTGAAAGTTGAACCCTTATGCCATGTCTGTACAATATGTTATGTTACTATGCCTGTATGTACACTCTGAAAAAAAAAAAAGAAAAAGAAAAAGAAAGAAAACAAGAAAAAAATAGAAAAAGGAAAACGAGTTGTACATATTTTTATTGTTGAATAAATTTTTGGTGTAAATATGTTGTAAATCTCTAAGCACCACTATCCTAGACTTGTAATTTGGGATATGTGCTATAGTGTAAGGTTTTGAGCCTGGATATCTTGGGTGATTAAGGCACGTAGGGGTTCCTTTAAAACATGGCAACCTCAGTCATAATGGCGGGAGATTGTTGGCCTTAAAGCCCACTATATGGGATATCTAGAAAGCAAAGGAAACTAAACACTATATAGAGATATTGTAAATTGTACTTTTATATTTCTGGCAAATGTTAAAAGGTTAAGGCATGATCAAGAGTTTGATTACAAATAAGGCAAGAATATCAAAGTCCAATCAGTTTACAAAGTCTTGAAAGTTGGGAATTGTTCGAACTTAATCTGCTTAGTTTACTTGTAAATATATACTCCAAAGCTATCAATAGTCCATTTCCAATAAGAGTACCCATTTGAGAAAACTGTGTAAAAGGTTCTCTTATAATGTTTATCATTAACTGTTGAATAGGTTTAAGATGTTTGACAAAAAGATAGGATAGATTATTTCATCTATTTTGACTTGTAAAAATCTTTGCAAAATTTCACTTTCACATATGTTTTAAAGACAGTCTTGCTAGAGGGCAAATAAGGTTTAGGTTTGGGGATATTGATGTGACTGTATTTACAGCACTCAAGCCTTGGTATTTGTACTGTATTTGCATCTTAACTAAGGAATAATTGCAACATTTTGTTACTTTCAATGCAATGTAGGAAAAATACTGGGAAATGAAAGTTCAGACCCAAAAAAATGATCCAAAATACAAGTTCATAGGGTTTCAGTTTCCTAGAGGCATATGCAATAACTTTTCCATTCTACATCAATACACAGCCCAAACCCTCCTCAGAAGCATCACTATAGATCACCAAATTATCAGTACCCTCTGGTAAAGCAAGAATAGGAGCTGTGGTTAACATTTTCTTCAATTCCTAGAAGCTAGTCTCGCATTTCTCATTCCAATCAAACACAGTTTTCTTCTGAGTAAGCTGAGTCAAAGGTCCAGCAATTTTAGAGAAATCTTTGACAAATCTTCTATAATAACCTACTAAACCCAGAAAACTACAGATCTCTGTAACCTTCTCAGGCCGTTTCTAGGCTAATACAACCTCAATCTTCACTGGATCAACAGAAATACCATCTTGCGAGATAATATGACCAAGAAAAGCAACTTGCCTTAACCAGAACTCATATTTGCTGAGTTTTGCAAACAATTTATGCTCTTGAAGGGTCTGTAATACAATCCTCAGATGTTGTTCATGTTCAGCCTCAGATTTAGAATATACAAGAATATCGTCAATAAAAATAACCACAAATTGGTCTAGATACGGATGGAATACCTTTTGCATTAAGTCCATAAATGCGGCGGGAGCATTAGTCAAGCCAAACAGCAGAACAACAAACTCATAATGGCCATAACGATTTTTGAAAGCAGTTTTAGGCACATCATCTTTCTTGATCCTCAACTGATAATAAACCCGCCTCAGATCAAATTTAGAAAATACCCTAGCACCTTGCAATTGATCAAATAACTCTTCAATTAGAGGCAACTGATATTTGTTTTTAATAGTTATCTGATTGAGACCCCGATAATCAATACAGAAATGAAGAGATCCGTCCTTTTTAACAAATAAAATAGGTGCACCCCAAGGCGAAGAACTTGGCTGAATGAATCCATTCTCGAGTAAACCCTGCAACTGAACTTTTAATTCTTGCAATTCGGGTGGAGCCATTCTATTCGGAGTCCGAGAGATAGGTGTAGTCCCCGGTAATAAGTCAATCATAAACTCTATCTCTCTATCTGGCGGTAAACCAGGTAATTCCTCAGGAAAAAACCCCAAAAACTCACCCACAATTGGCACCTTATTCAGTTTTATCTTATCCGCAGGTTGATTAATCAAATAGGCCAAATAAGCATCACAACCTTTACTCAGCATTTTAGTCGCCTTAATAGAAGAAACTATACTAGTATTCATAGACTTACGACTACTAACAATCTCAATCACGAGTTGATTAGGCATTTCTATCTTCACAAATTTTCTTCTATAATCTAGATAAGTATAATATTCACCCAACCAGTCCATATCCAGAATTATTTCAAAGTCCTTAAAAGGCAAGATAATCAAATCAATAGGAAGGACTCGACCCCCAATACACAATTCACAAGCTTTACACACAGATTCAGTGAAAATTTTAGTGCCCGTAGGTGAACCTACCTCAATCTTATAAGGCAATTTATCAATTTTCAATGCAGAAGATTGTGCGTACATAGGTGTGATAAATGAGTGTGTAGCCCCGGAATCAACTAAAATTGTAACTGTTTTATTATTGAGAAGAAAAGTACCTTCAACAACTGCGATCGTATCAGGAAGCTCCTCTACATCTAAGGCAAATACTCGGGCCTGCGCCCATGGAGTTGATGCTGCAGCTGGTGCCCTGGTCTGAGTACCCTGACCAGATGTCTGACCTATAGTGTTCTTGAATTTCAAGCAGTCCTTAACCCTATGCTGGTCACTCCTGCAACCTATATACCTGTTCAATTTCCTCCAGCAGTTCCCCTTAGTATGGCCCTGATGCTGACAGAACCTGCACTGCTGGTGACATCTTGCAGCAGTGCCTCCCGTAGGAGCTCTATAAGAAGAGGTAGCTGAACTACCCTATTGAGAACGTGCTACAGTAGGACGCGACTGCCCCTAGTTCTGACTCTGAACTGGTCGTACCTTAGTCTGAGTAGGCCCGGTGTAACTCTGAGTCTGCCTTGGCCATTGATTCTGACCAACTGAAACATCTGCCTCTAAAATCCCTGACTATGAGTCTGATGTTGTCGTTTACTAGGCTAACTTGGTTCCCCAAACAAATCTGCTTTGCGTTTCTCGTATCTGGTAGCTATCCTGACTATTGCTGCATAAGTGGGGTAATCTTGAGTAGACAGATTCAACGAAATATCGGGCGTCAGCCCCATAATAAACTTCTGGATCCTCTTGCTCTCCGGCTGTACTAAGGCAAGCACATAACGGGACAAGCGGGTGAAAGCAGCATCATACTGATCAACTGTCATGTTGCCCTGCTTCAAATTAATGAATTCTTGCTCTCGTCTTTCAATAGCTGTCTCAGTAATGAATTTCTCCCGAAACTCTCTAACAAACTCATCCCATGTCCGCGGTACTACCTCAGCCTCCCATCTAGACTTTACGGTATGCCACCACTACTTCGCATCTCACTCGAGCATAAACTCAGCGTAAGCAACCCTCCTCGCGTCAGTATACTCGAGGCCAGTAAGAATTTTCTCCACTTTATTCAGCCACTACCCCCCCCCCCCCCCCCCCCCTGCTCCACCTTGACCCTGACCCTGATTACTTGCGGGCACAAATCCTCTCTGCCTCTGCAGTACTTGTGCAATATGGCCTATAGCAGCTGTTAATTGCGCATTGAGAGTCTGTTGATCTACTTCTTCTTCCCTGACATTCTGATTTCTGGTTTGACGGCGGGACCCCATTCTAAATAACTAGAATGCAAAGTTTTATGATAGGTATATAATTCGCAAGTAAATCAAATAAGGAAAAGTTCAAATAAGTCCACGGAAATTACATATAAGATCACACAAGCATTTTATACATAAAAGGTACAAATAAAACACTTAGTCATACTTTCCATTCTAAATCTTCACTTTATTCAATAACTCTTAAAAGACCTTTCACATTTCCATTTCCGTGCTAGCATGTTCTTTATCAAGTCAATCTTTGACTTAGCCAATCAAAGAGTCACTGATTCACGCAATCCCACAATCACATAATAGACCTCTACCCACAGACCGAGAAACATATCCCGGTTCAAGCATTCTATAAGCTCTAATACCACCTAAATGTCATGCCGCGACCTAACCCTGCACTAAAGGTTAAGTCCGGACCCAACAAACGGACAAAGTCTCCTCTATACTGTGGACAATCTGAAAACCTGAAAACATTCAGTCAAGTCACAAAACCAAGTAGAACTCCAATTCTAATTAAACCCCTAGCTTCAAGGTCATCCGAGCCTTAAGCATTAGAAACAGTTTAGATACATACAAGCATGCATTCCACAATACTAACTTCTTAAAAAAAACCGCTTATCATACCACTCTATGATAGCATTTGAACATACTTAGAAATTAAAGTCAACCATTACGACCCCTGCAACCACACACAAGTATGCAGCAAACTAAAAGTAAGAATATTAGTTATTACATGCCACGGATACAAATCATACATTACATTTAGACTTACAACTAAACAATATATACATGAGCCCATAGGCTCCAAAATAGAACATAAGTAATACAAACAGAGTCTTCAAATAACCAACAGGAAACACATCCACCTCAAGCAATTATCACACAGCAACTAAGGCAACTGTTCTGCATGCACCTCCTGCTCCTCACCCTCAACTAAATCAGGCTGGGGTTCAATCTCAGGACCTCCTGAAACATGTTAGCGAGGTATGAGCAACCACAATTGCCCAGTGAGGGATATAGTCTACCGGGGCATGCAATGCAACAGTTAGAGCAAATAAGCATTAAAAACAAGTAAAGGACAATTGAAATAGCAAGTAATCACACATATGAAAGGATACGATACACTTAACCCCAACACTCCAAAATTCTCTTTATCTTCGATCACGAACCTCGATCCACGAACCTCGATCAATGTGCCGGCATAAACCCCAATCACTCTAGTGGGCGTACTCCGGATGTACCCCAATAATCCTATGACCCAACACCCCCGACAATCTCCAGACCAGGCGAGTGAGGGATTAGAGCATGGAGATCGAAAATCCACTGGCAAGCCCGCTGCCGCCCAACCGATACTCAATACATCCGCCCCTAACACTATGGTTGGGCAACCACTATGCAATGCACTTTCAGAAAATTCTGAAGACTCATCTTCACCTACTGCCTTTGAGGAAGAAGAATCGTTCAACTCAAGTAAAGTGCTTGAACAAACCTACAAGAATATTCAATTAAAGAATCAATCCATTGATATGGTTAATGAGCTTGAAGAGTTGTCCTCATCGGATCATAGGGGATTTCGTGTAGCATCGGCTATCCCTGAAGCGCACGATACAAGCAAAGAAAATTCTCAGTCTTCTTCTTCAGCTAGGGGTACCTTTGCGCATGCTATTGGTACAACTTCAATGCCAATTAACTCCAGCGCTATGGTGGGCCACGATATTGTGGGTCTGAATTATTTTGGCAATCAGAATAATGGTAGGGAACAGAGAATAATCCCCATAATCAAATTATGCAGGCTGCAATTGGTTTTGATAGTCACAATACCGTGGGGCCACAACATGAAATGATTCAGCCATAAATTTTGAATGAGATACCAAGTATTATGCATGCGGGCCATTCAATTTTCAGTGGTCAACAACATCAGCACATGGGGCAATTCTTTAATGCTGTTGGACCTGGCAATTCCTACTCCAATCCGCGTGGACCATTTCCACTTGGAACTGCCAGCGCTCCTTTTGAAAATTACTCAAGTCAAGCTTTCAATCATGTGGACCATTCGCACATGGGTATACTTCCAACGGCCAATTTTCAGCAGCCTTCCCATATGCAAAATCAAGCATTGGACCCACGAGGACTATCTTCACATGGGGCTGCCGGTGCTCCTTTTGACAATTTTTCAAATCATGCTTCTAATCAAGTGGGCCATTCACACATGGGTTTGGCTCCAACAACTTATACCAATTCTACTATTGGCCATGCCCCAACTAGTCACGTGGATGACCCACGACTTAATTCTCTCAATTCTCTCCACCCTTGTGGAGACCACCATGTGATAGTTCAATCTTAGCATAATTTAGACAAGATTTGGGATCAACGTGGAGACAACAGTAACAAAAGTGAAATTAATCATTCCACTGAGTAGATTGCCTACAATGTTCAATTCCCTTCTCTCCAGAACACGAACTTGAAAGCTCCTATTAGCAATCATAGTCAACAATTAGCCATCTCCTCTCAGCAACCAAGTCTCAACCGAAATGCAAACACTACTCAAAATGCAAACACCACTCAAACTGCAAACACCAATGCACCATCAAACAATTTTGGACAGCCTAGTTCAAACCTTCAACCAAAACAAAATGCCCGTCCAAGAAAGGGACCTAAGCATCAACCTCAACCTAGAGCATGGATGACGACTAACAATTGGCAAGAAATGTTCAAGGGCTCTGTTGCTGAATCCTACAAATTGAAGTACTTTGAACCAACAATTAGAAATGGCAAGCCAACGTGCTCAGCTCCTCAAGAAGTTCATGATGTGGGAAATTCTTATTGGGAATGTTGTCTTCTTGGACAGTTTCTTAAGAAGCCACCACCTTTCTTTCTCATTAGAAATTTCATCAATAACAAATGGAACAAGTTTGGCTCTATCCAAGTTCGCTCAACAGACAATGGTCTATACATTTTCACTTTTGAAAATCAGGAAGTAATACCAATGATCCTTGAACAATTATGGCATGTTAACGATCGTCCTCTTCTTCTTAGAAAATGGGATCCTAATGCTCAGAAGGTTGAATTCAAATGTGATAAGATTCCTATGTGGATTAAATTGCGCAACGTCCCTTTTAGTCTTTGGTCCATTGAAGGGTTGAGTCGTGTTGCTAGCACTTTAGGAACCCCTCTCCAAGTGGACCCTTTTACTGCAACTCATTCACCTCTTGGTCTTGCTAAGGTTTATGTGGGAGTTAATCTTGAAAATGAGCTTCAAGAGATGGTGGATGTTCAAAACCAAAAAGGAGAATGGGTTGGTGTCTCAGTTGAATATGCTTGGAAGCCCAGGAAATGTACTAATTGTTTCCTTATAGGTCATCTGGCGCCTAACTGCCCTTCAACTCATATTGACCAGAATGCACAACAACCAGCCAGTTCTAATGGATGGACTGATGTCAGGAGGAAATCTTCTCTTCCAGCAAGTGTTCCCCAATCAAATTCTCATGAGAAGACTCAGGATGCCCCTTGCACTGCTGTTCAACAAACAAATTTGGGTTTATCCACTTCCCGATCACGAGTGAAGCCGTCCAGTCCTGGAACCTCTGGGAAAAGTTCGCCTTCCAAAGGAAAGGTCTCTGTCTTTTCTTCTGGAAGAGATTCTTTTTCTAAGCCAGATGATTCTGCGCCTGTCCATGACGATGTTGATTCCCAAAAGAGAACTAGAGTTGTTCCAGCCCCAGGTGATGTTGTGGTTTCTAATAATCAATTTGAAGCTCTCAACTTGGGTGATGATCTTGAACCAGGTGAAATTGATCCTAATATTGAGCAAAATGATATTGAGCAAAATGTGGATAATCGATTCATGAAGGCAACACCCCAGACCAGATGGGGTCTCCAACCTGGTCAACCCCCATAACCCACCAATGATTTTTTCCTCCTGGAACATCAGGGGGTTTAATAACCCCCAAAAACAAAAAGCAGTACTTCAACTTATAAATAAATTCTCTATTGATATTTTTAGCATTGTTGAAACTAAAATTAAAGCGGGAAATGAAATTGATATCATTTCTCATAAGTTTGAAGGCTTTGGGTTTCTGCATAATTATCATGCTAGGTCTTCTGGTCGTATATGGATTTTGTGGAAAATTGATCGCTATGACATCACAGTTATTGATTCAACTGACTAGGCTATTCATTGCTATGTCAAATCTCTGATGGATAGCTCATTTACTTTTCTCACTTTTGTCTATGGTGAAAGTCTTTCCTTTGACAAGAAAGCCCTTTGGTCTAAGATTCTTCAATGGAGCTCCACTAGTGCATCTCGACCTTGGTGTATCATTGGAGACTTTAATGAAGTCCTCTTCAAATCACATTTCAAAGAGCTCTGAGGATTTCACTAACTGCACCTCTCAAGCTGAACTCACTGAGCATCCTAGCATTGGACCGCACTTCACTTGGTCTAACAAAAGTTCTGGTAGGCATTTTAAAGCCAATAAGCTTGACAGGGCCTTTGTCAATACTAAATGGTTGGACATTTATCCACATTCATCTCTTCTTGTGGAAACGCTTGGTATCTCCAATCACTGTCCACTTATTATGTACACTTCCCTTCCACGATCTTCCAGACCGAAGCCTTTTAAATTCTTTAATGCTTGGACTTCTCATGAGCTTTTCTTTGATGTTGTGGAAAAGAACTGGAATTTTTATGTCTCAGGTTCACCTATGTACTGGCTTGTCCAGAAACAAAAAGTCCTGAAGAAAGCACTCAAGGATTTCAATGCTAATTTTTTTCACAATGCTAATACCAGAATTCGGTCTCTTTAGGATAAAATCTCTCATCTCCAGCATCTTTTACTTTCTGGTCATGGGAATGACAATATTATTGCTCAGGAGAAATCTCTTCTCAAGGAAGTGAAGTCCCTTTCCATTGCTCGAGAGGATATTCTCAGGCAAAAATCCAGGATCCAATGGCTTAAATATGGAGACTCTAATTCGGCCTACTTTCATAAGGTGATCAGAGGCAGACATTCTCGCAATTCTATCACTAAACTTTCTCATTCTGATGGTAGTTCTACCATGAATGAGGATGAGGTGCGTACTGAGATTGTGGATTTCTTTTCTAATCTTCTTGGTCCTAATTCACCTAGACACAGGCTTGTTCTTATGGAAGATATTCTTCCCTTTGTGCATCAAACTGTCCCTATGGAGAATCGCCATCAAATGATTGCTCCTGTGACTGCCGATGAAATTAAAAAGGTGATGTTTTCTCTCAATGGTAGTAAAAGTCCTGGACCTGATGGCTTTACTGCTCATTTCCACAAGATTGCTTGGCATATTGTGGGAAAAGATGTTACGGAAGCTGTTCTTTCTTTCTTTCATTCTACTTCTCTTTTGAAGGAGATCATTCAACCATTATTGCACTTGTTCCCAAAATTGGCTCTCCCTCATTGGATAAGGACTTTAGGCCCATTTCTTGTTGTAATTCGATTTATAAATGCATCTCTAAGATCATTGCGAATCGTCTTAAGGGTTGTCTTCCTCATATTATCTCTCATAATCAATCTGCTTTTATTGAGAATAAAATGATGCTGGATAATGTTCTTATTGCTCAGGATCTTGTTAGAAATTATTCCAGGGGCGGCCTTACTCCAAGATGCACTATGAAGGTGGATCTTATGAAAGCTTTTGATTCTGTCCACTGGGATTTTATCTATCAAGCTCTTCGTGCATTTGGGTTTCCTGATATGTTTGTTGGCTGGATTATGGAATGTATTTGTACCACAAGATTTTATGTTGCCATTAATGGAAGTCCTGAAGGTTATTTTCCTGGATCTAAAGGTGTTCGCCAAGGTGATCCTCTTTCACCCTATCTCTTTGTCATTGCTATGGAAATTTTGACTGGTATGTTGAACAAGCTTCATTCCTCCACTGGATTTCTGTTTCACCCCAAATGTGCAGAACTTAAGCTCAACCATCTCTGTTTTGCGGATGATCTCCTTATTTTTTGTAAAGCTGATGAGCATACTATTAGATTTATCTCTACTACTCTGGCTAATTTCCACAAATGTTCGGGATTGTTTTGCAATCCTGAAAATAGTGAAATTTACTATGGAAATTATTCTCAGGAGAAGATTAACTTGATTTTTGCTATTCTTGGCTTTGAACAGGGTTCCTTTCCAGTTAAATATCTTGGTGATCCTCTCATTTCTGGCAGACTCCGAAAATCTGATTGCTAGGCTATCATTGATAAAATTTCGAAAAGAATTGATCACTGGACTACTTGCTGGCTTTCTTTTGCGGGTCGCCTTCAATTGATCAAGTCTGTTTTGTGTGGTATGTGTACTCATTGGACTAGCTCACTCTTTCTTCCAAAAGGCCTTATTTCTGTCATTGAAGGCAAATTTCGTGCTTTCTTGTGGCGAGGAGTTGGCCCGAAGGTTGCCTGGGCTAATGTTTGTAAACCAATTGATGAGGGTGGCTTTGGTATTCGAAAAATTGAGGAAACAAACAAAACTGCACTTTTGAAGCTTTTCTGGAGATTTTATTCATCTCGTTATTCTCTTTGGGCGAATTGGGTTTGGACTAACCACCTCAAAGACAAATGCATTTGGACTCTCTCTATCCCCAAAGATTGCAGCTGGACTTGGAGAAAAATCTTGCAACTCAGATGTTTGGCTTTAACCTTCATTACTCATTGTATTGGTAATGGTATCTCTACTTTTTTCTGGCATGATAACTGGCATTTTTTAGGAAATCTTCGTACTCTTTATGGCATAGACACCTTCTATCCATCTTTTGATGCTAGAGTTGCAGATATCATCTATAACAAAAACTGGATTTGGCCTCATCACCCTCCTTCATTGGCAAATCTCCACCCCTGTGCTATTTTATCTCCTAATGATGATGAGGATACTTTCAACGGGGCTCCTGTTTCTAATGGGAAGTTCTCTTTCAAAAAGACTTGGGAAAACATTAGAGTTAAAAGGGATAAGGTATAAGCTTATTTGGTTTAACAATTGCATCCCTAAACATAATTTCATCACTTGGCTTGCAATCTTGAATAAGTTGACAACTAAGTACAGACTTGTTTCTTGGGGCATTCAAGATAATTCTAATTGTGTTTTTTGCTACATGGGATGTGAAACAAATGAGCACTTATTTTTTGAACGTTCCTTCACTCAGAGAATCTGGAGACAGGGATTGTCGATACTTTCCATTGATTGCTCGCTGTTCACTATTCCCAAAATTTTGGATACTTCTAGCTCTATTGATATCTGGAGTTATGATTCCGAAGTCCAGATTTTCAAAACTTTTCTCTGTGCTGCTGTTTATCATATATGGATCGAGAGAAATAGATGTATTTTCAAAGAAGAAGCCTTTATTGAAGAACACATCTTTAAGTCTATTTAGAACGATGTCAACTCCAAAATCCTCACGAGCAAAAAATTCTTACTATTGTCTCCACGCTGATCCAAAACCTTGTTAGAATTATTCTGAGACTGGACAATCACATGGTGGTCCCCATGAGGGTGGAGAGAATTGAGAGAGTTAATTCATGTGACATCCACGTGATTTGCTGGTGCTTGGTCAAAAACAGAAATGGTATGAGCTGTTAAACCCATGTGCGGATGACTCACTTGATTAAGAGCTTGATTTGAAAAATTGTCAAAAGGAGCACCGGCAGCTCCATGTGGAGCTGGTCCACGTGGGTCCAAATCATGATTTTGTACATGGGAAGGTTGCTGAAAATTGAACGTTGGAAGTATACCCATGTGCGAAAGACCCACTTGATTAAAAGCTTGATTTGAGAAATTATCAAAAGGAGCAGCTGCAGCCCCATGTGGAGATGGCCCTCGTGGATTGGAGTAGGAATTGCTTGGTCCAACGGCATTAAAGAAATGCCCCATGTGCTGATGCATTATATTTGGTATCTCATTCAAATTATGCTGAATCATTGCATGTTGTGACCCCACGGTTTTGAGATTATCAAAATCAATTGCAGCCCGCAGAATTTGACCATGAGGATTGCCAATATTCTCTAGGCCCGCGTGAGAGTTGTTGGAAACATGATGTTGACCAACAATCAAATTGTTTGTAACATGGCCCATGTGTAGCTGTTCCATACCATTATTCTGATTGCCAAAATAATTCGGACCCACAAATCCATGGCCCACCATAACGCTGGAGTTAAGTGGCATTGAAGTTGTACCAATGGCTTGCGTAGTAGTACCCATGGCTGGAGAAGAAGACTGAGCAATACCTTTGCTTGTACCGTGTGCATGAAGGATAGCAGGTGCTACGGGAAATCCCCTATGATCCGACGAGGACAACTCTTCAAGCTCATTAACCATATCAATGGATCTATTCTTTAACTGAATATTCCTATAGGTTTCCTCAAGCACTTTACTTGAGTTGAACGATTCTTCTTCATCAAAGGCTGCAGCTGAAGATGAATCATCAAAATTTTCTGAAACATTAGTAGACTTGGTTTTGGCCTTAAGCCTATCACTAGCACATGTTGGATTCTTCTTACCACCTGCCATGGTAAAAAGAAAAAATGAAGTGGCTGAGGGCGGGTTTGGAATAGTGTTTAGGTTGCAAAGGTTGAAGCTTGAAACAAAATGGTGAATGGTGGTGATTGGTGGTGGTGCTGATTGGAGGTGGTGGTGTTTGTTGTCTAGAGAGAAGGGAGATAATTTTCTCTCTCTTCCATTGTTTTTATCTTAGTTTGAGTTTTTTTTAAAGGACTTTTGTTCTTGACTTTCTTTTCTAATTTCTTATAGTCTTAGGGTCCTAATGGGATTTTGGAAATGTTTATTCTTGATTTAGGTTATTTAATTGGCGTTCGGCTGAATTTTAGCTAATTACACTTTTGTGACGCCCGAGAACTTCACCGTACACATTTTCACTGTTGCATCCACTATTTGCATATTTTCACCATGCATTACTTGTTACTTTATATGGTTACTATTCATCACGTTTTGAAACCACTTATTTACTTCAAATTACCATTTTTCTTAATTCATATTAACTGTTTTAGGAATGAGAAAAATATGCATTTGAGAGATTAGGGTTGAAGCACCCGTTTAGAAAATGTTTATTGAAACTAGTGAATAGTGTTACGTAGTCTAATTTCATAATTGAGCTAGCTAATAATTAATTGCACCTTAGGACTCGTTTTAAGCTAGCTTGACTCACCTTTTTAGTCAACATACACACATAACCTAACACAACTTAAAGCATATACTCAACACACACACAATGCTCAAATGATTATTGAATGCTCATAAGTGATGATATATGTTATATATAAGTGCTAGAGACCATGTTTATGCAATTGTTTCATTTTTTAATATGTTAAATTTGTTCGTTGATTGTAGGGCATGAATAGTGATATTTATCTAGGGTTTATTAAATTGTGTCTTATAGCTTGATTCATTGCTTCAAATAGGTTCCTTAGGTGTTAATAAAGATAGATAAATAACCCCGTTAGGTTCGATTGCTCAGAATTTGGCTAAAATGTGAAATTGGAGACTTTTTAAAAGGGGTTTCGGGTGCAATGTAAATCAGGGTTAATTTGGCCTTCACATTTGGTCCTCTTAGGCTATATAGGTGCTAAATAAGCTTTGCTAACTCTCGATTGAGTTCCGGTTGAGGTACATGTAGTACAAAGTCTTAAAGGGGCAATTGGGGCTTTTGTACTAAACGCGGGTAATTGGGTAACTTCGAGGGTCCTAAGGGTGCCTTATGGATTAATTAGAATTATGGAATAGGCCACTTTCTAAACTAGAACAATAGCTTGAGTTTGGAAGGAAAATGGATTGTGTTACAAAGGGCATAAAGTAGGAATCAGTTGTCTCATTCTTCTATGATCTTGTTTTTTTTTTTTTTTTGATAATTCAGTAAAATTTAATTCAAAGAGAAAACAAAGTACAAGTACAACTAAGGAAAACCAAAAAAGACAAAAAACAAAATCAATGAAAAAGAAAGAACAAAAAACAAAAAAGCAAATGAAATACTAATTAAAGTAATTCAGTAGCCCCCATCGCTCCAAAACATCACGATTGATAGATGTGTTCTTAAGTCGTGTTGCCAGCACTTTGGGTACTCCTCTCCAAGTGGACCCTCTGACTGCCACTCGTTCACATCTTGGTTTTGCTAAGGTGTGTGTGGAAGTTAATCTGGAAAATGAACTTCTAGAGATGGTGGATGTTCAAAACCAAAAAGGAGAATGGGTTGATGTCTCAGTTGAATATGCTTGGAAGCCCAGAAAATGCACTGATTGTCTCCTCATAAGTCACCTGGCGCCAAACTGCCCTTCTACTCATATTGACCAAAAGGCACAACAACAACCATCCAGTTCTAATGGATGGACTGATGTTGGGAGGAAATCTTCTCTTCCAGCAATTGTTCCCCAATCTAATTCTCTTGAGAAGACTCAGGATGGCACTTGCACTGCTGTTCAACAAAAAAATTTGGGTTTATCCGCTTCCCGATCAAGAGTAAAGCAGATCAGTCCTGGAAGCTCTGGGAAAAGTTCGCCTTCCAAGGGAAAGGCCTCTGTCTTTTCTTCAGGAAGAGATTCTTTTTCTAAGTCAGATGATGTCGTTCCTGTCCATGATGGAGTTGTTTCTCCAAGAAGGATTAGAGTTGTTCCAGCTCCAGGTGATGTTGTGGTTTCTAACAATCAATTTGAAGCTCTCAATTTGGGAGAAGATCTTGAACCAGGTGAAATTGATCCTAATATTGAGCATAATGAGCAAAATGTGGATATTTCGATTAATGATGATAAACCCCCAGACCAGGCGGGGTCTCCAACATGGTCAACTCCCTTAACCCACCAATGATTTTTTCATCCTGGAACATCAGGGGGTTTAATAGCTCCCAAAAACAAAAAACAATTCTTCAGCTTGTAAATAAATTCTCTATTGATATTTTTAGCATTGTTGAAACTAAAATTAAAGCGGGAAATGAAAATGATATCATTTCTCGTAAGTTTGATGGTTTTGGGTTTCTGCACAACTATCATGCTAGCTCTTCTGGTCGTATTTGGATTTTATGGAAATCTGATCGCTTTGACATCACAGAAATTGATTCAACTGACCAACCTATCCATTGCCTTGTCAAATCTTTGACAGATAGCTCATTTACTTTTCTCACTTTTGTCTATGGTGAAAGTATTTCTTCTGACAGGAAAGCCCTTTGGTCTAAGCTTGTTCAATGGAGCTCTACTAGTGCATCTCGACCTTGGTGTATTATTGGTGACTTTAATGAAGTCCTCTCCCAAGCAGACCATTCTACAAAGTACATTTCAAAGAGCTCTGAGGATTTCATTAATTGCACTTCTCAGGCTGATCTCATTGAGCATCCTAGCATTGGACCGCACTTCACTTGGTCTAACAAAAGTTCTGGTAGGCATTTCAAAGCCAGTAAGCTTGACAAAGCCTTTGTCAATGCTAAATGGCTTGATATTTATCCACATTCATCTCTCCATGTTGAAATGCCTGGTATCTCCGATCACTGTCCACTTATTATGTACACTTCCCTTCCACGATCTTCCAGACCGAAGCCTTTTAAATTCTTTAATGCTTAGACTTCTCATGAGCTTTTCTTTGATGTTGTGGAAAAGAACTGGAATTTTTATGTCTTAGGTTCACCTATTGATATGAACCACGCCAACATGTGACGCGACCCAACACCAAATATGGCAAACGACCCCAAGACCTTTCAGGAATGGATGGAACCGCGACCCTATGCTTAGCAAAGCTAGAACCTTGGTATAGTTGAGGACACCACAAACGAGGATGGAAATCTCGTTTGATAAGTCAAAGGTGAACGCCACAAGAATAATCTTGATAAGTTCGAAAAGTTCTTGAGAACTTAAGGAGAATAATCTCACAGATTTAATTTCAGAATTGTCTAACTTTATTATAACAAAAAGTGTCTTATATAGGCAATAACAAATAAGTATCCTGCTTAGAAAAGGACTCCTAAACCCTAGCCCAAGTAGGAAAAACGTGAATAGTAACTAGGTCAAAGGAAACAAACTTGAAGACCAAGAAAAGACTCCTATTTACTATTCACGTGAATAGTAACTGAAAAGGAAGCAAACTTGCAGCCCAAGAAAAGCTCCTTTCTAGTGTGAACACCTATTCTTGCAGCCCAAGAAAGTCTTTTTCCTAGTGCGAACACCTAAATTCGTCCATAGTGGACCCTAGGAAATAACTAGAATGCAAATTAAACTTAAACTAAAACTATGATAGAATTACAAAGAAATCAAATCTTGACCAAATCTTCAAATCTTCTTGAAACTTCTTGAAGAATCTTGAAGTTCTTGAATCTTGAAAATAGAATATTGACTTGAATCTTTGCTGGAAAATTCATCCAAATAGTGCAATGAATGTGGATGGCTAGTTCGCATTATTCCTCCCCTCTTGAGAAGGATTTTGATGAGGACATCAAGGCTGCTAGGAATGTTCCAGATTCGATGCAAGTGCCAGTTGGTCCAGTGACAAGAGCTCGCGCTAAAAGGTTCAAGGAAGAGCTGAATAATTTGGTTGAGAAAGTTCTACAACAAGAGGAAAGTGCGTTGGCTAGTAGAGATGAAGAAGGGTTGGTGTTACTCCTCCAAGTAGATCCACAAGAAAGCCAACAAGGCGTCCACATTCATTGAACCTTTTGGGCGAATTTTCCAGCAAAGATTCAAGTCAAGATTCTATTTTCAAGATTCAAGAACTTCAAGATTCTTCAAGAAGTTTCAAGAAGATTTGAAGATTTAATCAAGATTTGATTTCTTTGTAATTCTATCCTAGTTTTAGTTTTTAGTTTTAGTTTAATTCCCTATGGACGAATTTAGGTGTTCACACTAGGAAAGAGACTTTCTTGGGCTGCAAGATTAGGTGTTCACACTAGAAAGGAGTTTTTCTTGGGCTGCAAGTTTGCTTCCTTTTTAGTTACTATTCACGTCACTATTCACGTGAATAGTTAATAGGAGTCTTTTCTTGGTCTCCAAGTTTTTTTTTTTTTTTTTTGTTAATTCAGTGGTAGTATATTAAAATGAAAATAAAAGTACATCAAGGTACAATCAAAGTACAAATAAGTTCATGAACAAAATGAAAACAAAAAATTGAAAAAAGCCAACATTGAATCAGGCAAAATCGTAAATCCCCCAATCAAACAAAGTTCGTCTGTTGAGATTGGAGGGAGCAAATTTTCGACCCATGATGATCTTCGATGTGACATCACTACGAATGTTGTTGAAAATGTGTTCCTCAGTGTAGGCTTCCTCATTGAACAATCGTCGATTTCTTTCCATCCAAATGTGGTAAATTGCTGCACAAAGAAAAGTTCTGAAAATTTGTGTCTTTGCATCATAGTTCTTGTGTTGGATAGTATGTGAGATGTCCATGAAGCTCGAAAGAGTATAAAGTGTTTGATCAAGAGAGAGAGCAAGTAGACCTCGTTGCCAAATTCTTTTAGTGAAAGAGCATTCAAAGAAAAGATGCTCATTTGTTTCACATCCCATGTAGCAAAGAATGCAATTAGAATTGTTTTGAATGCCCCAAGAGACGAGTCTTTGTAGAGTGGCTAGTTTATTCTGAAAAGCAAGCCAAGAGATGAAACTGTGCTTCGGAATGCAGTTTTGGAACCAAACAAGTTTATACCAATGAATTTTCACTCTAATTTCCCTTATTCTGTTCCAAGTTTTCTTGAATGAGAAAATCCCATTATTGCAATGAGCCCAATGAAAAGTGTCACCAAGTTTGTTTCCTTTGACCTAGTTACTATTCACGTTTTTCTATTTCAGCTAGGGTTTAGGAGTCTTTTCTAATTAGGAAACTTATTTGTTCTTTGCCTATATAAAGCTGATTTGCAAGAAATAAAAAAAGACAACTTTGATATTAAATTTGTGAGATTATTCTTCTTAAGTTCTCAAGGACTTTTTCAAACTTATCAAGATTATTCTTGTGGCGTTCAACTCTGACTTATCAAACGAGATCTCCATCCTCGTTTGTGGCGTCCTCAACTATACCAAGGTTCTAGCTTTTCTAAGTATAGGGTCGCGGTTCCATCCATTCCTGAAAGGTCTTAGGGTCGTTTGCCATATTTGGTGTTGGGTCGCGTCACATGTTGGCCTGGTTCGTATCAGTTGGTAATCAGAGCTTAGGTTTATCAGGTTTGCCTATCCTTTCCTTGTTTTCTTAGTTAATTCCGTGAGTCTAGGTCTAGGTTTAAATTCCTTTCTTTGTTCTTGATTGTGTCTTGCTGCCAATTCGTTTTTGGTTGTGTTTCAATTCCGTTCTGACCTCAATTTTGTTTCTTATCTTGTGTTTCAAGTCTGTTTTCTTGTTGAAATCCGTGTCTTGCTTTCAAGTATTTTCTTGTTTTCTCATCAAATCCGTGGGTAGGGTTAAGGTTTTCAATTAGGACAAAACCCTAATTGGTTGTGTGCTCAAATCTGAAATCTTGGTTACTTAGTCATTGTTTTCGTTTCTGAAAATCAAAAAAGGAACATCAAGAAAAGAAAAGAAAGGTCAAGAAAATATCAAAAAAGAAAAAAAAAATTTCAGAGCTGAAAAAAAAAAAGAAGCAAAACAGTGAACAGAAAAAAAACTTTTTTTGTTGAATTAGCCTTCGTGGCCAAGCTTTTCTGAAGGGAAACGACGTTCTGAGCATAACCCACATCTTAGCTGTGGGCACTACCCTCTTAGGGCTAAATTCCATTGTTTAGTATGAGTTTTGGGCATTTTTGTGTTTTCTATTAGATTTTTCTCAACTTTCCTTATTTCTATGAGTTTTATTCAAGTTTCTTTATCTAACCTTGTTTCCAGAGTCTTAGAGGTCTGAAAAAAAAAATCATCAAATTTTGAAAAAAAAAGTAATACGCTGCTTTAGTGCCTATCTTGGTACTCTTGATTAGTTCTAGGGAACTTGAAGGAGAATACGAGAGGAAAAAGGCAGAGTGCATGAGATTATTAGAGGGTAAAAGCTAAAGTGAGTTGAGCGAAACACGTGAGGGAGTGAAATTCAATCATGGCTCATAATCAAGAGGATGACACAAAAGTAGAAGCTCAACAACCACTTCTGAATTTACAGTTGCAAGCTTTTTTGGGAGAGATGAGACAGATGATGAGAGCTGAATTTGAACAAATACATGAGAGGTTTGAAAGAATATATAAGGTCAAGCCTGAGCCCAAAACATCCACCTATGCCACGACTTCTCAAGGTAAAACAGCCCCTCCTACAACTCGTTCTAGTGATATTAAATGCTTTAAATGTCAGGGACGGGGACACATTGGAAGCCAATGCCCAAACAAGCAAGCATTGGTAGTCTTGGAGAGTGGTGAGATTGAGTCCGAAGACGAAATACATTTTGATGTCATGCCCATACTAGAGGACACCGAAGTAGGTGAAGAAGAGGGATTTGGGGCAGATTATGGAAAGATGCTTGGATTAGTGGCACGACGAGCTTTGAGCTTGCAAGCTAAAGAGGAGGAAGAAGTAGTGCAACGTGAGAACATCTTTCATACCCGCTGCCACGTGAAAGATAAGGTATGTAGTGTTATTATTGATGGTGGTAGTTGTACTAACGTTGCTAGTGCTTCAATGGTTGACAAGCTAGGGCTCACAACAATTAAGCATCCACGTCCATACAAGTTGCAATGGTTGAATGATTGTGGTGAGGTAAGGGTTACAAAACAGGTTGTGGTGCCGTTTCGCATTGGAAAATATGAGGATGAAGTATTGTGTGATGTGGTACCTATGCATGCTGGACATCTTCTTTTGGGAAGACCATGGCAATTTGATCAACGTGTACAACATGATGGCTTCACCAACAAGTACTCATTCATGTTCAATCAACGGACAATCACTCTAGTTCCAATGACACCAAAACAAGTCTATGAGGATCAAGTGAGGTTACAAAAATTGAGTGATCAAAATAACTTGAGTGATCAAAAGAATTTGAGTGAGCAAAAGATTGAGAATGAAAAGAACAAAAGCAAGGCCGAATCTGGAAAGGTAGTGAGGAGAGAAAAGAATTCGGCCAAGGAGGTAAAAACAGAGGGAAAACAAAGAAATTTCTATGCAAAAGCAAGTGAGGTTAAGAGAGCTTTGATTTCAAAAAGGCCAATGATTGTACTTATGTACAAAGAGGCTCTTTTAAACACTAACCAACTTGACTCTGCATTGCCTAGTGTTGTTGTTTCTCTCTTGCAGGACTTTGAGGATGTGTTTCCCGATGAGATACCACATGGTCTACCACCTTTTCGAGGAATTGAACATCAGATAGATTTCGTACCTGGAGCCTCAATTCCAAATCGTCCAGCTTATAGGAGCAATCCAGAGGAGACGAAGGAGCTTCAAAGGCAAATCGAAGAGTTGCTGGAGAAAGGGTACGTGAGAGAAAGCATGAGTCCTTGTGCAGTTCCTGTAATTTTAGTGCCTAAGAAGGATGGGACATGGAGGATGTGTGTTGATTGCAGAGCCATCAATAACATAACAGTAAAGTATAGACATCATATTCCTCGCTTAGATGATATGTTAGATGAGTTGCATGGTTCTTGTGTGTTTTCTAAGATTGATCTTAAAAGTGGATACCATCAGATAAGAATGAAAGAATGAGATGAATGGAAAACAGCATTTAAAACTAAATATGGATTGTATGAGTGGTTAGTCATGCCTTTTGGATTAACTAACGCACCTAGTACTTTCATGCGCTTAATGAATCATGTTTTGCGTGCTTTCATTGGTAAATTTGTTGTTGTTTATTTTGATGATATTCTGGTTTATAGCAAGAGTTTGCATGAACATGTTTCACATTTAAATTCAGTTTTGGATGTCCTTAGAAAGGAGAAGTTGTATGCTAACCTCAAAAAGTGTACTTTTTGCACGGATAAGCTTGTTTTCCTAGGTTTTGTTGTTAGTACTAAAGGTATTGAGGTTGATGAAGAGAAGATCAAAGCCATCCAAGAATGGCCAACCCCCTCAAATGTAGGTGATGTTAGAAGTTTCCATCGACTTGCTGGCTTTTACAGGAGGTTCGTGAAAGATTTTAGCACCATCACAGCACCACTCACTGAAGTTATCAAGAAAAACGTTGGGTTCAAATGGGGTGAAGATCAAGCGAAGGCGTTTCAGCTTATTAAATACAAGCTTACTCATGCTCCATTACTTGCTTTACCTAATTTCACTAAAACGTTTGAAATTGAATGTGATGCTTCAGGTGTAGGTGTAGGAGCTGTTCTTATGCAAGAAGGAAGATCCCTTGCATACTTTAGCGAGAAGCTTAGTGGGGCTGCACTTAACTACCCAACCTATGACAAAGAGTTGTATGCTTTGGTTCGAGCTTTGGAGACATGGCAGCACTACCTATGGCCAAAGGAGTTTGTAATTCATACAGATCATGAATCCTTGAAGCATTTAAAGGGTCAACACAAGCTGAATAAGAGACATGCTAGGTGGGTTGAGTTCATTGAGACTTTTCCATATGTCATTTGCTATAAACAAGGTAAGGAAAACGTGGTTGCAGATGCATTGTCAAGAAGGTATGCCTTAATCTCTACTCTTGATGCTAAATTTCTGGGTTTTGAGCATATTAAGGACCTATATCAAGATGACCACGACTTTAGTGAAGTTTATAGTGCTAGTGAGAAATCTGCAGAAGGTAAGTTCTATAGGAATAAAGGGTTTTTGTTTAGAGAAAATAAGTTGTGTGTGCCTAACTGTTCTTTAAAGTGTTAGTTAGGGAATCCCATGGTGGTGGTTTAATGGGACACTTTGGGGTTGCTAAGACTTTAGCTATTTTGCAAGAGCACTTTTATTGGCCACACATGAAACGGGATGTTGAGAGAACTTGTGGAAGATGTGTTACTTGTAGGCAAGCTAAGTCTAGGGTTCAGCCACATGGATTGTACACACCACTACCTATTCCTAGTTCACCTTGGATTGATATTTCAATGGATTTTGTTTTGGGTTTACCTAGGAGTAGGCGTGGAAAGGATTCAATTTTTGTTGTTGTGGATAGATTTTCTAAGATGGCTCATTTTATCCCTTGTCATAAGACTGACGATGCTTCTAATGTTGCAGATTTGTTCTTCAGGGAGATTGTTAGGTTGCATGGTATGCCTAGGACAATTGTTTCAGATCGTGATGCTAAGTTCTTAAGTTACTTTTGGAAGACTTTGTTGGGGCAAGCTAGGGACAAAACTTTTGTTTTCTACAACTTGTCATCCTCAAACTGATGGTCAAACAGAAGTAGTTAATAAGACTTTATCTTCATTATTGAGGGCTATCATAAGTAAGAACATTAGGACTTGGGAAGATTGTTTACCACATGTTGAGTTTGCATATAATCGTACTGTTCGTTCTGCTACTAAGCTTTCACCTTTTGAAATTGTTTATGGTTTTAATCCTTTAACTCCTTTGGATTTATCACCTTTACCTGTGTCTGAGCATGTGAACTTAGATGGTAAGAAGAAGGCAGAATTTGTGAAACAACTCCATGAGCGAGCACGCCTCAACATAGAGAGAAGAACTGAACAATATATCAAGCAAGCTAACAAGGGACGTCGCAAGCTGGTCTTTGAGCCTGGAGATTGGGTGTGGGTACACATGAGGAAAGAAAGATTTCCAGCACAACGACGTTCTAAGTTGCTACCTAGAGGAGATGGTCCTTTTCAAGTCCTCGAGCGGATCAATGATAATGCCTACAGACTTGATTTGCCAGGTGAGTACAGTGTTAGTGCTACTTTCAATGTTACTGATTTAAGTCCTTTTGATATAGGTGACGATTTGAGGGCAAATCCTTCTCAAGAGGAGGGGAATGATGAGGACATCAAGGCTGCTAGGAATGTTCCAGATTCAATGCAAGTGCCAGTTGGTCCAGTGACAAGAGCTCATGCTAAAAGCTTCAAGGAAGAGCTGAATAATTTGGTTGAGAAAGTTCTACAACAAGAGGAAAGTGCGTTGGCTAGTAGAGATAAAGAAGGGCTGGTGTTACTCCTCCAAGTAGATCCACAAGAAAGCCAACTAGGCGTCCACATTCATTGAACCTTTTGGGCGAATTTTCCAGGAAAGATTCAAGTCAAGATTCTATTTTCAAGATTCAAAAACTTCAAGATTCTTCAAGAAGTTTCAAGAAGATTTGAAGATTTAGTCAAGATTTGATTTCTTTGTAATTCTATCCTAGTTTTAGTTTTTAGTTTTAGTTTAATTCCCTATGGACGAATTTAGGTGTTCACACTAGGAAAGAGACTTTCTTGGGCTGCAAGATTAGGTGTTCACACTAGAAAGGAGTTTTTCTTGGGCTGCAAGTTTGCTTCCTTTTTAATTACTATTCACGTGAATAGTTAATAGGAGTCTTTTCTTGGTCTCCAAGTTTGTTTCCTTTGACCTAGTTACTATTCACGTTTTTCTATTTCAGCTAGGGTTTAGGAGTCTTTTCTAA
Source organism: Ehretia macrophylla (assembly GCA_037974665.1). Classification (NCBI taxonomy): domain Eukaryota; kingdom Viridiplantae; phylum Streptophyta; class Magnoliopsida; order Boraginales; family Ehretiaceae; genus Ehretia; species Ehretia macrophylla. Next base: position 3,643,638 of record CM075767.1, on the reverse strand, counting down.
TTAGGAAACTTATTTGTTCTTTGCCTATATAAGGCTGATTTGCAAGAAATAAAAAAAGACAACTTTGATATTAAATTTGTGAGATTATTCTTCTTAAGTTCTCAAGGACTTTTTCGAACTTATCAAGATTATTCTTGTGGCGTTCAACTCTGACTTATCAAACGAGATCTCCATCCTCGTTTGTGGCGTCCTCAACTATACCAAGGTTCTAGCTTTGCTAAGCATAGGGTCGCGGTTCCATCCATTCCTGAAAGGTCTTGGGGTCGTTTGCCATATTTGGTGTTGGGTCGCGTCACATGTTGGCGTGGTTCGTATTAGATTTGTCCTCAAATCCTCCAGGTTCAAAGACCAGCCTAGGTGGTAGACCATGTGGTATGTCCTCGGGAAACAGTTCAACTCCTCTGTGCAACCTGTTCCTCCTTTGTGCGTTTGGAGCAACTTGTGGATGTGCCCTTTGTGCTCTCTTCAACCCTATCCAACCTCTCATGTAGTTGAAACAATTCAGCCCACATCATCCATCTCATCTCCCCCATCAATGCCTGCATCTTTAAATTCGGAGCAGCGGCTTGTTGACCTTCTTCGTTTGTGTTGTTCCCTTGAGTTTGAGACATGGTTGAAATTAAACTCCCTCACGTGTTTCTCTCAACTCAATTGGCTTTTATCCTCTATTAATCTCACACACACTGCCTTTTACCACTCGTATTCTTCTTTAAGTTCTCTAAAAACTAACCTAGAATATCAAGAAGGGATCCAAAGCAGCGTAACAAATCTGTCACGAAATCTGAATTTTCATTTTTTGAATTTTTTTGATTTTTTTTTTGCAAAAAGTCCTCTAAGACGTGGGGAACAAGATTAGAACCAACAGTTAAGACAAAGAAGGAAAAAGAAACCTAGAGTGATTGGAAAAGTTAAAGAAAATCTATGCGAAAACACAAAAATCGTCAAAAACACATAGTAAACGATGGAATTTGGCCAAAAGAGGGTGGTGCTCACTGCAAAGCAGTGAGTTATGCTCAGAACGTCATTTCCCTTCAGAAAAGTTTGGTATTGAAGGCTGATTCAACAAATATTTGTTTCAGACCTTCACTATCTTTCTTTTTTTTCGTTTTTTTGTTTGTTTTTCTTTCTTTTCTTGACTTTCCTTTTCTGTTTTTTTCTTTTCCAGAAACGAAACACAATGAACAAGTCACAAGAATTCAAATTTAGAAGCACAAGAAACCCTAGTTCACGCTTTTAGGGTTTGGCCAATTGATACCAAGAAACGGAATTGAAAAACAAGACACAAGAAAAGGAATTGACAGCAAGACTCAATCAAGAACGAAGAAAGAAAATTGAAACCTAACCTAGACACACGAATTTGACCAAGAAAATAAGAAAATGATAGGCAAACCTGATAAATCTAAGCTCTGATACCAACTGATACGAACCACGCCAACATGTGACGCGACCCAACACCAAATATGGCAACGACCCCAAGACCTTTCAGGAATGGATGGAACCGCGACCCTATGCTTAGCAAAGCTAGAACCTTGGTATAGTTGAGGACGCCACAAACGAGGATGGAAATCTCGTTTGATAAGTCAAAGGTGAACGCCACAAGAATAATCTTGATAAGTTCGAAAAGTTCTTGAGAACTTAAGGAGAATAATCTCACATATTTAATTTCAGAATTGTCTAACTTTATTATTACAAAAAGTGTCTTATATAGGCAATAACAAATAAGTATCCTGCTTAGAAAAGGACTCCTAAACCCTAGCCCAAGTAGGAAAAACGTGAATAGTAACTAGGTCAAAGGAAACAAACTTGAAGACCAAGAAAAGACTCCTATTTACTATTCACGTGAATAGTGACGTGAATAGTAACTAAAAAGGAAGCAAACTTGTAGCCCAAGAAAAGCTCCTTTCTAGTGTGAACACCTATTCTTGCAGCCCAAGAAAGTCTTTTTCCTAGTGTGAACACCTAAATTCGTCCATAGTGGACCCTAGGAAATAACAAGAATGCAAATTAAACTTAAACTAAAACTATGATAGAATTACAAAGAAATCAAATCTTGACCAAATCTTCAAATCTTTTTGAAACTTCTTGAAGAATCTTGAAGTTCTTGAATCTAGAAAATAGAATCTTGACTTGAATCTTTGTTGGAAAATTCATCCAAATAGTGCAATGAATGTGGATGGCTAGTTCGCATTACCTATGTACCGGTTTGTCCAGAAACAAAAAGTCTTGAATAAAGCACTCAAGGATTTCAATGCTAATTTTTTTCACAATGCTAATACCAGAATTCGGTCTCTTTAGGATAAAATCTCTCATCTCCAGCATCTTTTACTTTCTGGTCTTGGGAATGACAATATTATTGCTCAGGAGAAATCTCTTCTCAAGGAACTGAAATCCCTTTCCATTGCTCAAGAGGATATTCTCAGGCAGAAATCCAGGATCCAATGGCTTAAATATGGAGACTCTAATTTGGCTTACTTTCATAAGGTGATCAGAGGCAGACATTCTCGCAATTCTATCACTAAACTTTCTCGTTCTGATGGTAGTTCTACCATGAATGAGGATGAGATGCGTACTGAGATTGTGGATTTCTTTTCTAATCTTCTTGGTCCTAATTCACCTAGACACAGGCCTGTTCTTATGGAAAATATTCTTCCCCTTGTGCATCAAACTGTCCCTATGGAGAATCGCCATCAAATGATTGCTCCTGTGACTGCCGATGAAATTAAAAAGGTGATGTTTTCTCTCAATAGCAGTAAAAGTCCTGGACCTGATGGCTTTACTGCTCATTTCTACAAGATTGCTTGGCATATTGTGGGAAATGATGTTACGGAAGCTGTTCTCTCTTTCTTTCATTCTACTACTCTTTTGAAGGAGATCAATTCAACCATTATTGCACTTGTTCCCAAAATTGGCTCTCCCTCATTGGTTAAGGACTTTAGGCCCATTTCTTGTTGTAATACGATTTATAAATGCATCTCTAAGATCAATGCGAATCGACTTAAGGGTTGTCTTCTTCATATTATCTCTCATAATCAATATGCTTTTATTGAGAATAGAATGATGCTGGATAATATTCTTATTGCTCAGGATCTTGTTAGAAATTATTCCAAAGGTGGCCTTTCTCCAAGATGCACTATGAAAGTGGATCTTATGAAAGCTTTTGATTCTGTCCACTGGGATTTCATCTATCAAGCTCTTTGTGCATTTGGGTTTCCTGATATGTTTGTTGGCTGGATTATGGAATGTATTTGTACCACAAGATTTTCTGTTGCCATTAATAGAAGTCTTGAAGGTTATTTTCCTGGATCTAAAGGTGTTCGCCAAGGTGATCATCTTTCACCCTATCTCTTTGTCATTACTATGGAAATTTTGACTGGTATGTTGAACATGCTTCACTCCTCCACTGGATTTCTGTTTCACCCCAAATGTGCAGAACTTAAGCTCAACCATCTCTGTTTTGCGGATGATCTCCTTATTTTTTGTAAAGCTGATGAGCATACTATTAGATCTATCTCTACTACTCTGGCTAATTTCCACAAATGTTTGGGATTGTTTTGCAATCCTTAAAAGAGTGAAATTTACTATGGCAATTGTTCTAAGGAGAAGATTAACTTGATTTTTGCTATTCTTGGCTTTGAAAAGGGTTCCTTTCCAGTTAAATACCTTGGTGTTCCTCTCATTTCTGGTAGACTCCGAAAATCTGATTGCCAGGCTATCATTGATAAAATTTCAAAAAGAATTGATCACTGGTCTACTCGCTGGCTTTCTTTTGCGGGTCGCCTTCAATTGATCAAGTCTGTTTTGTCTGGTATGTATACTCATTGGACTAGCTCACTTTTTCTTCCAAAAGGCCTTATTTCTGTCATTGAATGCAAATTTCGTGCTTTCTTGTGGCGTGGAGTTGGCCAGAAGGTTGCCTGGGCTAATGTTTTTAAACCATTTGATGAGGGTGGCCTTGGTATTCGGAAAATTGAGGAAACAAACAAAACTGCTCTCCCCAAGCTTTTCTGGAGATTTTATTCATCTCGTTATTCTCTTTGGGCGAATTGGGTTTGGACTAACCACATCAAAGACAAATGCATTTGGACTCTCTCTATCCCCAAAGATTGCAGCTGGACTTGGAGAAAAATCTTGCAACTCAGATGTTTGGCTAAAACCTTCATTACTCACTGTATTGGTAATGGTATCTCTACTTTTTTCTGGCATAATAACTGGCATTTTTCAGGAAATCTTTGTACTTTTTATGGGATAGACACCTTCTATCCATCTTTTGATGCTAGAGTTGCAGATATCATCTATAACCATAATTGGATTTGGCCTCATCACCCTCCTGCATTGGCAAATCTCCACCCCGGTGTTATTTTAGCTCCTAATGATGATGATGATACTTTCAACTAGGCTCATGTTTCTAATTGGAAGTTCTCTTTCAAAAAGACTTGGGAAAACATTAGAGTTAAAAGGGATAAGATTCATTGGTTTAAGCTCCCTAAACATAGTTTCATCACTTGGCTTGCAATCTTGAATAAGTTGACAACTAAGTACAGACTTGTTTCTTGGGGCATTCAAGATAATTCTAATTGTGTTTTTTGCTACATGGGCTGTGAAACAAATGAGCACTTATTTTTTGAATGTTCTTGATGAGGACATCAAGGCTGCTAGGAATGTTCCAGATTCAATGCAAGTGCCAGTTAGTCCAGTGACAAGAGCTCGCGCTAAAAGGTTCAAGGAAGAGCTGAATAATTTGGTTGAGAAAGTTCTACAACAAGAGGAAAGTGCGTTGGCTAGTAGAGATGAAGAAAGGCTGGTGTTACTCCTCCAAGTAGATCCACAAGAAAGCCAACTAGGCGTCCACATTCATTGAACCTTTTGGGCGAATTTTCCAGCAAAGATTCAAGTCAAGATTCTATTTTCAAGATTCAAGAACTTCAAGATTCTTCAAGAAGTTTCAAGAATATTTGAAGATTTAGTCAAGATTTGATTTCTTTGTAATTCTATCCTAGTTTTAGTTTTCAGTTTTAGTTTAATTCCCTATGGATGAATTTAGGTGTTCACACTAGGAAAGAGACTTTCTTGGGCTGCAACATTAGGTGTTCACACTAGAAAAGGGCTTTTGTTGGGCTGCAAGTTTGCTTCCTTTTTAGTTACTATTCACGTCACTATTCACGTGAATAGTTAATAGGAGTCTTTTCTTGGTCTCCAAGTTTTGTTTCCTTTGACCTAGTTACTATTCACGTTTTTCTATTTCAGCTAGGGTTTAGGAGTCTTTTCTAATTAGGAAACTTATTTGTTCTTTGCCTATATAAGGCTGATTTGCAAGAAATAATAAAAAGACAACTTTGATATTAAATTTGTGAGATTATTCTCCTTAAGTTCTCAAGAACTTTTTTTCGAACTTATCAAGATTATTCTTGTGGCGTTCAACTCTGACTTATCAAACGAGATCTCCATCCTCGTTTGTGGCATCCTCAACTATACCAAGGTTCTAGCTTTGCTAAGCATAGGGTCGCGGTTCCATCCATTCCTGAAAGGTCTTGGGGTCGTTTGCCATATTTGGTGTTGGGTCGCGTCACATGTTGGCGTGGTTCGTATCAGTTCCTTCACTAGAAGAATCTGGAGACAGGGATTGTCGGCACTTTCCATTGATTGTTCACTGTTCACTATTCCCAAAATTTTGGATACTTCTAGCTCTATTGATATTTGGAGTTATGATTCCAAAGTCCAGATTTTCAGAACTTTTCTCTGTGCTGCTGTTTATCATATATGGATCGAGAGAAATAGACGTATTTTCAGAGAAGAAGCCTTTACTGAAGAACAAATCTTTAAGTCTATCCAGAACGATGTCAACTCCAAAATCCTCATGAGCAAAAAATTCAAGAACACATCTATCAATCGTGATGTTTTGGAACGATGGGGGCTACTGAATTACTTTAACTAGTAATTCATTTGCTTTTTTGTCTTTATTTGGTTTTCCTTAGTTGTACTTGTACTTTGTGTTTTATCAAAAAAAAAAAACAAAAGTCCTTTAAAATTAGGGGCAGAAGTGGAGACTTTGGAACTTTCGGGGTCAAAATTGCAATTATGAGAACTAATACATGGGGTCCAAGTTTGGCATTTTAAAATGGATATCACATATCTTAAATCATACAAGGAACACCCCGGTCGAATTAGAAAAGAAACGGAGCAACTTTTACATTTTAGAAAACACGAGGGGACGGCTAGCAAAACTTTCAAACTTTGGGGGCTAAATTGCAAATACCAAAAGTTAAACTTGGAGACCAAGATTACAATTATAACTAGGATTTAAGTTTGGCTAATTACCTAAGTGGCCCCATGACTAAAGCTAGGCAAAATGGGGGTCAATCTACAAAGTAAAAAGGCAATAAGGGTTATTATGCAATTAGGCAATAAATCTAACCTAGCTTCCCAGAGAAGAATAAGAAGATATTTCTTGTCATCTTCTTCTCCAATGGGCAGCCCAACATAGGAGTCCTTGAGAAAAATTTTGAGCTTTTTTCCCTTGCAAACTTGGTGAACAACAACAACAACAAAGGTGATTAGCAAGCTAGCAAGGTGATTCTAAGCCATTTTCGAGGTGATTCTTGTATTTTCAACCAAAAATCAAAGGTGACGGTTCTTTCAAAATGGATATTTATGAGATATAAATATCACCATATCTATGGATTTATGAGGCTTGTATGGTGATATATTAACAAATCTATGGATGAAAAGTTGTTGGATCGTGTTTGTTGAAGATTTGAACCAAAGTTGCCATTCTTGTTGGTTGAAGCTTCTTGGATGAAGTTGTTTGTATCTAGCTATGAATGTAAGCTTGTTTGATGTATATTTAGGTTGCTAGAGGTTGCTAGAATGTATAGTAGATGTTCTTGATGATTTGGAAGCTAAACATGTAAGAATTCTCGGAATAGTTTTCTTGACAAATTTGTGTAATCAGAAATTTTTAGCCCATTTTTATGGTTGGATGATTTTATAAAACATTGGAAAAATTTCAGGATGTAGTAGACTTGTAGAGAAACATTTCTTCTGTTGAACAAAATCTGAGGAAAAATCATTTTCAGGCTCAAAAATACACGAGACAGTAGGTTACGGGATTTTTGTTAAATCTGACAGCTCACTGCCTTAAGTTTCTTTTTTTTTTTTTTGTTAATTCAGTATGATTTTATTAAAAAAGAAGAACAGTACAACAAAAGTACATCAAACCAAAGTGGAAAAACAAAAGAAACAAAAGGAAAAACAATCAAAATGTCCAAGAATATTTCTTGGATCACAAAGAGATGAAAAACAAAAACAGAGAATAAATAAAATTAAACTTCCCAGCTGTTCAGAGTTCTATTGTTTAGAGTTGAGTTGTTGAAATGACGACCGAGAAAGATCTTTGAAGTAACCTCATATCGAATGGTGTTCAATAATTGTTCTTCAGTAAGAGCTTCATTGTTGAAAATTCTACAGTTACGTTCCAACCAAATGTTGTAGATGGTTGCACAAAGGTAAGTTCGAAAAAGTCTGGGTTTTAAGATCCCCACTTTTGTGTTGAATAGAGGTAGCAATTCCCATGATGCTTGGCAATGAAGATATAGAGTGATCAATAGAGAGTGCAATTAACATTTGAAGAAAAGATGCTCATTTGTTTCACACACCAAGTAGCAGAAGATGCAGTTTGAATTGTCTTGAATCCCCCAAGAAACAAGCCTTTGGCGAGTAGCAAGTTTGTTCTGGAACGCAAGCCAAGTGATGAAGCTGTGTTTTGGAATACAATTAGGAAACCAAACAAGTTTGAACCATTGAATTTTTTGCCCACATTTCCTAATTGCATTCCAAGTGTCCTTGAAAGAAAAAATACCATTTCTACAGTGTGCCCAATTAAAAGAATCCGAAATATTGGAAGCCAAATCAATAAGATTGCAGGGGTTGAGATCGGCAAGAGAAGGTGGATGATGAGGCCAGATCCAATTATTATCATGAATGACATCAGAAACACGAGCATTGATGGAAGGAAAAGTAACATCAACACTAAATTCATGTAACAAGTTACCTGAAGGGTGCCAATTATCATGCCAGAAATGTGTCAAATTTTCGTTACCAATAAGATGAGTAATGGAATGTTTTGCCAAGTTCCTGATATGAAGCATTTTTCCCACGTCCAACAAATATCCTGTGGAATAGTGAGTGTCCAAATACATTTATCTTTGATATGGTTTGACCATACCCATGAGGCCCAGAGAGTATCCCGTGTTGAGTAAAACCTCCAAAAAAAGCTTAAGGAGAGCAGTTTTATTGGCTTCCTCAATACTACGGATTCCAAGTCCACCTTCATCAATTGGTTTGCAAATAAGATCCCAAGCAATTTTAGGACCACTATCCCTCCAAAGAAAAGCTTTGAACATTATTTCCATATCCAAAATGACACCTTTAGGAATAAAAAGTATACTAATCCAGTGAGAGTACATACTGGACAAGATTGATTTGATCAGTTGGAGCCTGCCTTAAGTTTCTTGTGCGCATTAAACATAGTAAACGACCTCTGAATTGAATGAAACTTTCACTGTAGCTATATTAGGCAGTTAGGAACAACTTTTGTGTTTTACAAAACATCAAATTCCATCATTTTAAATATCTGAATTTTTCATTTTCAAAATAACCCTAGAATAGCCTTCAATTTGGATAGTCAAGATATAGATGCATTAAATTGGTTATAACTCTCTCAATTTAGATTGGAATTGAGCTTTTCTTGATTCCAGAATTATCAACGCTCGAAGAGCTTTAATTCTATAATGAAAACAGAGTATTTGGAGTTCAGGAAGATAGGTAACTAATTTGCCAAAGTTAGGTCATTGTAGTGGCTTAGGCATTGGCTTAGATGGATTAGTTAGGTTCTAATGCTTAGTGTATTTGATTAAATGGCTAAGTTATTAGTTTCTGCTAATGTGCAATGATATTATATGACCTCTAGATATGTTAGGACACTTGTGTGATCATTTACATGGATTAAATTGCTTGTTGCTCGTTAATTACTGGTTTGCTATAAATGTATAACTATGTGAATGTTTTGAACTCGATGCTTATTTGATTGCTATAAATGCTCGGATTATGTGAACTTGAACTTGAAATGGTGTAAAAAGGGGTTACAACCACCTAGTCTTGGCATGGTAGTGTGCATACTACGCCGGACATCCTAGGGGTGTTGGTGATCTTATGTCTACCATGGTTCGTATTCACCTCTCGCTCAGGAACTTTGATTTCCTTGGAGAATCAGATCATAGGATTCGAGTATTATCCGGAATACTCTACTTGGGGGAGATAAGGAAGGAGATGTTGAACATCTCAGTACTATTGCTTGAATCAGATTCGCTTGGAAAGAGTAAGTTGTTATGTGATTTATAATCCTCTTCTCGCTTGGGGGCATTGACTCCCTCGAAGATGTTGGAAAGAGTAAGTTATTTCTTACTTCGTATGTGATATATGACTTGCATATATATATATTTGAACTGTTTCCTGATTTCAGATCTTGCTTGCATTGCATCCACGGATTTACACAACGGTTTATGAAAAAAGAAAAATGTATTCAAAAACCTTCCCAGATTCCTCCCTCATTGAGCTTTGGTACCGGATAAGCTCACCCTCGTTTTTCCCCCTTTCAGGTATAAGTGAGTCGGAGTACAGTATTTGATGATTCTGTGCTAAGGGAAAACATGTTCGTGACTTGAATCCCTAGTAATGAAGTTTGTATATTATGTGGTATTTAAATTAATGTAATAGTTAGATGTCATACTTATATATAAGTTTTTGATTATTCAAATGATATACGCTTTACTTTGGAATTAGATGTCGTTGTAGCATGTGTTGGGTGAATTCTATTATGTTGTTGGAAGTTGGAGTTGAGGAGCTGTAGCAAAGGATTTGGAGTTGTGGTTTGTGGCTTTTCTGTTTGCAGGTTAAAGAAAAAAAAAATTGTTATGTCCATATTGCAGCCGTTATGTTGCCCAAATTTTGAGGAATCTATTAATAAGTTTAAAATTTGACTAAATATGGAATGGTAAATGATTTGACTAAGTATGGATTGGTAATTGAATCAACTAAGCCATAACCAGATTTAGTCACTCGACTAAGGTAAATGGAATTTAGTAATTTGGAATTTGGCATTTGGGAATAAACTATTTGATAGCTTTGGCAAAATTGAATTATGATTATAGTGTTCGGACTATTGTAATTGTGCCTTATGGACTTAGGCGGAGCGATCTTCTTAAGCCCGTGGCATCACGGTCCCAGGAATGTTCGCGGTTTTATTATGGTATCAGAGATTGTATTAGTGATTGAAAAATTGGGGTCGTGACAAAGTCTAAAACCTTTCTAAAGTGTTTTATAGAGCTTAAGACTAAGGTAGAATAACCAAACAGGAAAGGTATTATGTAACGACCCCAACCCGACCCTTCTCAAGATTAGGTCAAAGTCTTCATTTATTTTCGTTGTGGTTTCATGAATATAACTTTCTATAACTTTAAGAGGAATAATATATAGAAAATTATTCAATAACTAGCTTTTATATAGTAATTCAAGTACAAAAGGGTGTTACAATAGGTACATCACCACTCAAGATATGGAAACTACCCTGCTGTTCTACAAATTAGGGTTTCAACAATAATTACCTTTTTCTACCCGAGAGTACTTCTAGTCTTTCAACTTGGATCATACAGTAGAACATGTTAGGCAAGAAACTTTCAGTACGTAGTCAACCAACTTCAGCACATAATAACAACTTCCATTTCAAGCTAAACTGCACCTGCAAGGGGAGGAGGGAGGAAAGAGGGTGATACGAACCACGCCAACATGTGACGCGACCCAACACCAAATATGGCAAACGACCCCAAGACCTTTTAGGAATGGATGGAACCGCGACCCTATGCTTAGCAAAGCTAGAACCTTGGTATAGTTGAGGACGCCACAAACGAGGATGGAAATCTCGTTTGATAAGTCAAAGATGAACGCCACAAGAATAATCTTGATAAGTTCGAAAAGTTCTTGAGAACTTAAGGAGAATAATCTCACAAATTTAATTTCAGAATTGTCTAACTTTATTATCACAAAAGGTGCCTTATATAGGCAATAACAAATAAGTATCCTGCTTGGAAAAGGACTCCTAAACCCTAGCCCAAGTAGGAAAAACGTGAATAGTAACTAGGTCAAAGGAAACAAACTTGAAGACCAAGAAAAGACTCCTATTTACTATTCACGTGAATAGTAACGTGAATAGTAACTAAAAAGGAAGCAAACTTGCAGCCCAAGAAAAGCTCCTTTCTAGTGTGAACACCTAATCTTGCAGCCCAAGAAAGTCTCTTTCCTAGTGTGAACACCTAAATTCGTCCATAGGGAATTAAATTAAAACTGAAAACTAAAACTAAGTTAGAATTACAAAGAAAACAAATCTTGACCAAATCTTGACCAAATCTTCAAATCTTCTTGAAACTTCTTGAAGAATCTTGAAGTTCTTGAATCTTGAAAATAGAATCTTGACTTGAATCTTTGCTAGAAAATTCATCCAAATGGTGCAATGAATGTGGATGGCTGGTTCCCATCATTCCCCCCCTCTTGAGAAGGATTTGTCCTCAAATCCACCAGGCTCAAAGACCAGCCTAGGTGGTAGACCATGTGGTATCTCCTTGGGAAACACATCCTCAAAATCCTGCAAGAGAGAAACAACAACACTAGGCAATGCAGAGTCAAGTTGGTTAGTGTTTAAAAGAGCCTCTTTGTACAAAAGTACAATCATTGGCCGTTTTGATATCAAAGCTCTTTTAACCTCACTTGCTTTTGCATACAAATATCTTTGTTTTCCCTCTGTTTTTACCTCATTGGCAGAGCTCTTTTCTCTCCTTACCTCCTGTCCAGATTCGGCCCTACTTTTCTTTTCACTCTCTATCTTTTGCTCACTCAAATTCTTTTGATCACTCAAGTTATTTTGATCACTCAATTTTTGTAACCTCACTTGATCCTCATAAACTTGTTTTGGTGTCATTGGAACTAGAGTGATTGTCCGTTGATTGAACATGAATGAGTATTTGTTGGTGAAGCCATCATGCTGCACACGTCGATCAAATTGCAGCTTGTATGGACGTGGATGCTTAATTGTGTTGAGCCCTAGCTTTTCAATCATAGAAGCACTAGCAACGTTAGTACAACTACCACCATCAATAATAACACTACATACCTTATCTTTCACGTGGCAGCAAGTATGAAATATGTTCTCACGTTGTACTACTTCTTCTTCCTCTTTAGCATGCAAACTTAAGGCTTGTCGTGCCACTAGTCCAAGCATCTCTCCATAATCTGCCCCAAACTCCTCTTCTCCTTCTGTGATGTCGAGTATGGGCATGACATCAAAATGTATTTCGTCTTCGAACTCAATCTCACCACTCTCCAAGACTACCAATGCTTGCTTGTTTTGGCATTGGCTTCCAATGTGTCCTTGTCCCTGATATTTAAAACATTGAATCTCACTAGATCGAGTCATAGTAGAGGTTGTATTACCTTGAGAGGTCATCGCAATAGTGGATGGTTTGAGCTCGGGCTTGGCCTTGGAAGTAGACGGATTTTCTTCATCCTTTAGGTAACTCGTCCTCCAAGGTGTAGGTGATGCACTCAAGTATTGTACTACTTGTCTTGGTCGTGTACTACCCCTCTTGAGTTGCTTCTCCACTTTAATTGCTTTATGCACCAATCCTCTAATTCCACATAATGATGCAACTTTATAGTGTTAGCAATCTCTTGATTTAGCCCATTCAAGAATTTGGCCATTGTTGCCTCTCGATCTTCCTCCACATTGGCTTTAATCATAGCCATCTCCATCTCTTTGATGAAGACCTTGCAGCTTGAGGTATAAATCTCGATAGTAATGACTTGGTACAAATCGTCGCCTCATCACTCTCTTCATCTCATCCCAAGTTGCAATAGGACGATCTCCATTCCGCCTCCTATTGATGCACAACTGATCCCACCAAACAATAGCATAATCAGTAAATTCAATTACAACAAGTTTTACCTTTTTCAGTTCAGCATAGTTATGACAATCAAAAACCAACTCCATCTTCTTCTCCCACTCAAGATATGCTTCGGGATCACTCCTTCCTTGAAAAGCAGGAATCTTCATCTTGATGCTTCTTCGGGATCACTCCTTCCTTGAAAAGCAGGAATCTTCATCTTGATGCTTCCCAAATTGTTATCAACACGGTTCCTAGCTTCTCTATCTCGGCTATGTCTTCCATTGCTGCCTATTGACATCCGATCAAGTTCCTCTTATCCTTCTTCTTCAAATTCATCCACAACTTCAATTTCTCTTCGATGCAACCTGTTCCTCCTTATGAACAAATTATGTGTTTATTTAATTTAGTACCTAATATGTGAAATTTGCTTAGGTTTAGTAAGTTAAATGTGCATTTAAAATCCATTTGAATTGCAAAATGTTGACTTTTCGTCTTCTTTGACCACATAAGGGTAAAGTTATAAATCCTAGTTAAAATCATGTCTAAGCTAGTATTTTATCACTTTAGACATTTACTAGAGTGTTAAAATTGAATTAGAAAAAATAGAAGGCTAACTTAGTCATTTGGACATTGTATCTTGCATTGACCATTTGTTGACAATTATTTAAGCATATAATATAAAATAAAAAGCCAAAAAAACTCATTTTTTCCTTCTTCAACCGAGAGCATGAGAGGATGAGTGAATAGTGTATTCTACCATTGCAACCAAATTTGAGCTCGTTCTAGCATTATCTAGCCTCCTTGTACCTATTTCTGCTTTTCTTTCCAAAAAAGATGAGGGAATTTTAACATCTTTTTTTTTTTTCCTAGGTCAGTAAGAATGGATTTTATAAAAGAAGAAAAGAGATTACAGAGAATATACAAGCCCGTAGGCAATCAAACATGATACGAACCTGGTCAACATGTGCCGAGACCTAATACCAAGAGTGGTAAAACAAACCCAACTTAACAACTGGAAAGCTTAGTAGGGGACATATTAACGCGGACCAGCAAATTCATGAGCATGCTAGACAGACATCACATGGTCATGGGGCAGCCAAGACCCCACAAGTTGGATCTTCTTTTGACCAAGAAATTCCGATTAGCAAGGAGAATGCGTTGGATCAACTTTCAGCTGGAAAATTGGTGGCCCAATCGGGTCCACCTAGCTTACAAGATGCTGCGGTCCCCACTACTAGTGTTATTGTTGGTTCAAATTGTCAACGAGCTTTGGCTAGTGGACATGAGATTTCTTTGTCACCTAGTGATAAATCTATCACAATTGCTCCTTTGACCGAGGCACCTAATTGTGGGACGCAGCAGCTTGGTTCTAATGATGCTAATGGTAATATTGCGGAGTGCAACAAATCAGAGAATGTTCTTTTTAATGGCCAACAATTGGACCCTTGTTCACATGGCCGCACATCTATCGAGACTACGCAGCAAACTATTGTGGAAAATATTCTTTTTGAGCACAATGCACATGCGACAAACTTCACAACTGCAAATGCTAAAAACATTCCTGATGGTCCACGTGGGGATCATTCGCCACAACTTGAGGATGGTCAGGTGGCGAATGAGAAGAATAATGAGAATTCTACACCAGCTTTGGGTGCCAGTCTCTCAATTCCTACTCTCAATGTGAATCAACCATCTACTGGCCAACCAACCACTAAAGTCTCTCTGGAAGATTTTCCTCCACTTCGAGGGAAAGAGGACAACACCAAGAATGCTCAACATGATGATTCTTTTGTTAACAAGAATAATGCTCATCCTTGTAACGTCTCAACCAACTGGAGGGGTATCTTCATGGGAGATCTTAACGACTCGCTTAAGCTTAAGGTCTTTGAATTTGAATAGAAGGATGGTAAACCAATTGCTTGTCCTCCTCCTGAAATTTTTCATGCTGGAGCTACACATTGGCAACGCTGCTTGATTGGTCAATTCTTGACAAACCACCTCCATTCTTCTTGATTCAACAAATGGTCGACACAAAATGGAAAAAATTTGGTCCGGTAGACATCAGATCTACTGAATCTGACATGTATGTGTTTCAATTTGAGACGAAAGCTATCTGTGATGTGGTTCTTGAAGAGCTTTGGCATGTTTATCATCGTCCTCTCTTGTT
This sequence comes from Ehretia macrophylla, assembly GCA_037974665.1. NCBI lineage: Eukaryota > Viridiplantae > Streptophyta > Magnoliopsida > Boraginales > Ehretiaceae > Ehretia > Ehretia macrophylla. The sequence continues at coordinate 3,628,482 of CM075767.1, read as the reverse complement.
GAGGCGTTGGACTCCAGGCACTCAGTTGATTAATCTACAATGTAATAGAAGATGGTCTCAGTTATGTGTCAAGCACCATTGGTTTTCCTTTTCAAATGGATTCCCTTACTGCTTCTCGCCGACACTTAGGGTATACACGAGTTTGTGTTGAAATGAATGTTGAAAAGGAGTTCCCGAAGTCTACTTCGGTTAGGCTTCTTGATGGGTCAGTTGCCGAAATTCAAATTGAGTACACTTGGAAACCAAAGAAATGCACTTATTGCAAGGTTTTCGGTCATAATGAAGTGACTTGTACTGCCATCCCAAAGGAAACAGTATCCGTTCCAGTGGAAACAGTATCCGCTTCAGTGCAGAATGTTACCCAATCTGAGAAAGTTACCAAAGAAAATGAGTGGAAGACTGCTACCAATGTTTCGAAGAAGAATAAGAAGACTTCTTCAACTACAGCCTTTACCAAAAACAAGTTTGATGTTTTCTCGGAGAATCCAGAAATTGGTACTATGCAGCCAATTGACCCAAATGCTGCATCAACTAGTCAACGAAATGTTGCAAACAAGAATGCAACTCCTCCCATTCCTGGTAAATTTGTGGACCAAGCAAGGAAAAATCCAAAGTATCCTCAAAAAGATTATAGAAATGTCCAAGCCATTTTCGCCCAAAGAGGTAGGAAGTCTTCTGATGATTTCAATTCCCGTGGCAGGAATAAGATCGATTTTAAAGCGCGCGAAAAAATGCACAAGGATATTCTTCAGTCCATTTCTGGCCCTGCTCATGAAACAGATGCCTTTGAGGACTACTCTGTCAGAGAACCCCTGATTGGATGCATTGATTTTTTCCTTTCTAGTTGGTCTCTGAATTTTTTACGTCATTTTTTGATGTGATCTATTTGTCTTTTTCCGAATTGGCCGCGGCCACCCTGTAATTGATCTGTACCCATGTACTGTCTTTTTTTGGTTTCAATAAACACTGAATTAACAAAAAAAAAAACAAACAAACCCAAGATCTTTTCAAGAATGATGGAAACCGCAACCCGTTGCTTAGTAAAGCAAGAACCTTGGTATAATTGAGAATGATAGAAACCGCAACCCATTGCTTAGCAAAGCAAGAACCTTGGTATGGTGAAGACACCACAAACGGGGATGTAAATCCGCTTGATAAGTCGAGGTTGAACGCCACAAGGAATCCCTTGATAAGTTCGAAAGAGTCTCTTGGAGAACTCAAAGGAGAATAATCTCACAATTTTAATAGTCAAAAAGTCTTTCTTTATTTCTTGCAAATCAGCCTTATATAGGCAAAGAACAAATAAGTTTCCTAATTAGAAAAGACTCCTAAACCCTAGCTAAAATAGAAAAATGTGAATAGTAACTAGGTCAAAGGAAACAAACTTGGAGACCAAGAAAAGACTCCTATTAACTATTCATGTGAATAGTAACTAAAAAGGAAGCAAACTTGTAGCCCAAGAATAGCTCCTTTCTAGTGCGAACACCTAATCTTGCAGCCCAAGAAAGTCTCTTTCCTAGTGTGAACACCTAAATTCGTCCATAGGGAATTAAACTAAAACTGAAAACTAAAACTAGGATATAATTACAAAGAAATCAAATCTTGACTAAATCTTCGAATCTTCTTGAAACTTCTTGAAGAATCTTGAAGTTCTTGAATCTTGAAAATAGAATCTTGACTTGAATCTTTGCTGGAAAATTCATCCAAATGGTGCAATGAATGTGGATGGCTGGTTCGCATCAAAACATGCGTGAACAAATTCACCACATGAAACAGAAAATAAAATAACAAATTGCACATGGTAACAATAAAAGAAAAGAAACGAAAAGAAAAACAAGTAAAAAATAAAATCAAAGTTGCACGCAGGCAACACTTTAGGTAAGTAGGATATCAATTGATGCACGCACCACAAAGTGACGATTGAATGATGAGTCCTTGAAACTGCTTCCAACCTTAGTCTTAAAAAGCCCATGAAGTGGATTTTTACATCTTTAATTTAAAGTTGATGTATGGGTTCTAAACTTGCATATATATGACATATATTGTTGATAATGGACTTGATTCTTGCTAGATAGGCCTTAGAGAACAACTTACTTGAATATTAGCTTGAATAAACCATAGGTTGTTGTAGTTTAGTTTTATGTGTTGTATGTTGGACTAAATTGCTAAATATGAGTTGAAACTTCATTCCTAGCTTATGTTTGAAGTCTATACACGTTTATACATCAACCTAGCATTGCATAATGGCTTGATATTGCGTAAAGGGTGAAATTTGAGGGGTGTTGGTGGCTGGATTTTCCAGCGTCGGGAGTGGGCTTGCTGGTGCTGGTCAGCCATGTTTTGGGGGTCTTTTGGGCTTCCCTTGTGGTGTTTTAATTGCATACTATATTAATTTGTTGCTAGGTGGTGGTTGGGGTAATATATGTTTGCGTTGTTCCGTAATATGTTGCTAGAATTAGACTAAATATTGTTAGGGAATGTTGATTTAAATTCTTTGATTGTTGAATGTGTTACTAAGGCTTGAAATGGTGTCAATGTAATTGGAGTGGGTGAAGGCAAAATGTGGTTTAAGTGCCTGGTTGCTTGGTTAATAGATTGCTAAATGAAAATGAAATGCTAATGTGTTTGGGAAACAACCTACTTAGTTATCTTCCCTAATTGTTATGAATGTGTAAGATGTGGTTGAATGTATGTGAATGCGATGTGAAGGGTTGCAACCATTAAATCAGACACAGTAGTGTTCGTGTTGCACTGGGCGGCATAGGGATTGCCAGGCGATAACATGACTACCGAGGTTCTAATCCCTATCCCGTATGAATGGAGAGTTCATAGGGTGTGGGTCATAGGTTTTGGTGTACATCCGAAGTAAACCCGTGGGAGTATAGGGGAAGATTTCGTGATGGTATATAGGGGATGGCATCAGCAGAACGAGCATATCCTTACTAAGGCTCCGTTTGTTTGCCGTAAAATAACTTGCTTGTGGAAAATATTTTTTGTGGAAAATGTTTTCCTGGAAAATAAAATATTTTACAGGGCTCCGTTTGTTTGTTGTAAAATAACTTGTTGGGGGAAAATATTTTTCTGGAAAATAGAATACTGGAAAATATTTTCTGGTGTTTGGATGGACCATAAGTTCCGTAAAATGTTTTTTTCTCACAAAGGAAATGAAAACATTTTCCAAAATATTTTACAGTTGACCAATTTTTCAGTGTTACCAAACACTGTAAAATTAAGTAAAAGCAGCTGTAATTTTTAACTGGAAAATATTTTACAGTTAACCAATTTTCTGGTGTTACCAAACATCATAAAATCCGTAAAATATTTTCCGGGAAAATATTTTGCGGCAAACAAACGGAGCCTAAGTGTTTACTTTGCATTACTCGAACTGTTTGTATTGTTGCATATTATTGTTCATTACATGTTTTCAAAAGGAGTTTTCAAATTTAAATGGCTTTTCAAAACCTTCCTTACTCTCCCTCAATCACTGATTTTGTAAAACTCACCCCCATTTGCCAACATTTTAGGAGAGCCCGAGGTAGAATATGTACAGTACGTGCCACAAGAACTTGTTGATGAGCCTGAGGCTTAGTTTGCTTGTTTGGTTGATGTCTACATCACCTTGGAACTTGTAGTTATGTTGTAAATCTAATGGAGACTTATTGGCTATATGTAATTTATACTAAGCTTAAGATGTTTACTTTAAAGTTTGTAGACTTATAATGTAATTCATAAGTCCATTTTGTTATGTCTAAGTGGCTAGGCTTATGAAGTTTATTTTGCGGCATGTACCTTTATAACTATGTTAAAGTAGTTGTGACGGATGACTTACACTTTTGATGTATGTTGGAAGATCCATGATTGTAAGTTTGACTTATTTGTGGATTATATGAGATGTTGTACAGGTTTTATTTGTTATGGGACCATATTTCAAATGTTATAATGCTAAAATTCCGTCATGTCCTGACTTGGTTCTAGGTAGGGTCGAGTTGGGTCGTGACATATCTCACCTCTAAAACGATAAGGGTATCTTCTTAAGGATGTGCAAAAGATATTTTTGCTTAGAGATATTAAATCATGTCGATGATTCTATAACTTATGAGTTAATGATATACAATATCAAAAATCTAAGGAGCAATGTGAGCTAGAATACGACTCTAACTAAGTCTAGACCTTGGCAGACTCAACTGAAGGTATTGTACCTATGGGATCTTCAAGAGAAAGATTGAAGCGGATTGAAAGGTGGAGACCTTTAAATCTTGATTGGTAACCAAAAGATATCGTCAAAGACAAAGTGTTGACTATTACGAAATCTTTCTATCAATAGCTATGTTTAAGTCTATTTTGATCATGCTTATCATAGTTTCACACTATCCTTACGTCATCTTGTATATGGACAACAAAATAATATTCCCTGGATAGATATCTTGAGGAAGATACCTATATGGCATAGCCTTAATATTTTGAGTCCAAAGGTAAAATGTGTGAAAGCTTAAGAGATTCGTTTATAGTTTTAAGCAAGCTTTTAGGAGTAGGAACATCTAAATTCTAATGAGATCAAAGAGTTTGGTTTCACTAAAATAAAGATGAACCTTGAGTTTACAAAAGGGTTAGTGGGAGCACAATCTATTTTGTAATCTTATATGTTGATGACATCCTTGACCATAAATGATGATAAAAACGACTAAAATCTAATTAAGCAAAAACATTATCCATAAGAGATTTGAGAAATACCATTTATATCTTGGGAATTCGTATCTATAGGATAGATTTTAGTCGTATCCATAAGCAAAAACATTATCCATAAGAGATTTGAGAAATACCATTTACATCTTGAAGAAAGTTCAAGATGGAAAGCTTTTAGAAGGATTTATTGTGATACCCGAGACATCTATCATGCTTGCATTAACTGTTACGTACCTTTTGTGCATTAAATGTGCATCTTCATACTTTTATAAATAGTTACTATTCATCATGATTTTTAACTGTTTATTTTCTCTGAATTAGCATTTTTCCTATATTATATTACTTATTTGAAGAACGAGAAAAATGAGAATTTGAGCATTGCATGTTAGGAGAGCTAGTTTAGAAAATATTTTGTGGTTCGAGCAAATAGTAAAACATTGGGTAACATAGTTAAATTGGCCTAGCTAACTTTAAATTTCATTTTTGGACTTAGAAATGTTTAGTCTTGCATTTCATGGCCCTATATCATTATATACATATAACATATGCATAAAATATAATACATACACAACACAATAGCCACAAAACAAATCAAAAAATTCCAACTTTGTCCCCTCATATGGTCGACGGCTAGCTCAAAGAGAAAAGAGAGAAATTGCACTTTGCTTCATCAATTTTTGGCTCCTACAAACTAGAATCAAGTGATTTCAAGTGTTCTCTAGCCTACTACTAGCTCCTACACACTTTGGTGAGGGAGTTTTGCATGTATTTTTGTATTTTTTAGTTGTTGTCAAAACTTTGAATTTCAAGATTTATGACCTATAGCTTATGAAATGCTTAGAACTTGTGAAATAAATCTTTTATGTGCTATATAGACTTGTGTAGTGTGGTTGTATAGCTAACTTGTTGGATTTTTGCAAATGATTACATGTAGAAGACAATGAATAATGTCATTTCTAGGGTTTTGATAAAATATGACTTAGAGATTGATTCTATGCTATAATTAGATGCTATAGGTGTTAATAAAGATAGATTAATGATTGTGTGCAGTTAATTTGCTCGGAACTTGATTAAAACACAAAATTAGCTAAATTTCAAAAGGGGTTTCATATGAAAAGTGAATCCAGGTGCAATTGGACATTATAGATAGTGTTTATTAGGTGTGGGGATACTAAATGTGCTTTTATGGCACCAAATTAGGGGTTAGTTTGGGTACTTGTAGTTCGAACGCACTAAGGGGCTCTCGGGACTTTTGTGCTTAGCCTAGCTAAAAACAGGTTTTCCTAGTGTCAAGAGGTGCCATAAAGTGTCATTAGAAGTATAGGATAATTAACTTGTGAATTGCATTTGGTATGTTTCGTTTGGAACCTAAATTGTGCAAGTAATCAAAGGGGAAAAGCACTAAAGCCGTGTTTATTGTTAATCTTGGCTTAGAGACTTTCTTATTATGTTATTCTAGTGCTTATTGAACTGTTTGTATGTTGAATTTCATGGTTGTGGTTGACCTACTTTGTTGTCCCTCTATTATGTGTTTAATTAGTTTCTAATGTTCTATTGCTTTATTATTTTTATATGTTTTTTCGTATCGATAGTTGCACAACCATATCGTCGTACGGATGTGATGAGCCTCTCTGGGCGACATCGAGCTTGCCAGGGTTGGTCGCTCTAGCTCCATAGCTATACCTCACTCACCTAGTCCGGAGATTGCCAGGGGGTATTGGGTCGAAGGTTTGGATACATCCAGAGTACCTATTGGTGTTTGGGATGCCGGCATATCGTGGATCGTGGATTGTGGATGGGGGTTCGTGGTTCGAAAATTGGAGTGATAAGGGTTATCGATCGTATCCTTTTAAAATGTGTGGTATCTTATTATTTATTTGATATTCTAATTGTTCAATTGCTATGCTTGTATATAACTGTTGCATAGCACGAAACGATTTTCAAAAATGCCCCGGTTAACTGTATCCCATCCCTCATTGAGCAATTGTGGTTGCTCATTCCTCGTTTTAACATGTTTCAGGAGGTGCTGAGGTTGACCCCCAGCTTATAGTCGTAGAGGAAGAGGAGGTTGATACGAACCACGCCAACATGTGACGCGACCCAACACCAAATATGGCAAACAACCCCAAGACCTTTCAGGAATGGATGGAACCGCGACCCTATGCTTAGCAAAGCTAGAACCTTGGTATAGTTGAGGACGCCACAAACGAGGATGGAAATCTCATTTGATAAGTCAAAGATGAACGCCACAAGAATAATCTTGATAAGTTCAGAAACAAGTTCTTGAGAATTTTAGGAGAATAATCTCACAAATTTAATATCAAAATTGTTTTTCTTTATTATCACAAAAGCAGCCTTATATAGGCAATAACAAATAAGTATCCTGCTTGGAAAATGACTTCTAAACCCTAGCCCAAGTAGGAAAAAAGTGAATAGTAACTAGGTCAAATAAGTAGACTTAGAGCCCAAGAAAGACTCCTATTAACTATTTATGTGAATAGTAACATGAATAGTAATTAAAAAGGAAGTAAACTTGAAGCCCAAGAAAGGCTCCTTCCTAGTGTGAACACCTAAATTGCAGCCCAAGAAAGACTTATCCCTAGTGTGAACACCTGATTTTCGTCCATAGGGGATTCTAGAGAAAAAACTATAATTCAAATTAAACTAAAACTAAAACTAAGATAGAATTACAAAGAAATCAAATATTGACCAAATCTTCAAATCTTCTTGAAACTACTTGAAGAATCTTGAAGTTGTTGAATCTTGAAAATAGAATCTTGACTTGAATCTTTGTTGGAAAATTCGCCCAAATAAATGGTTCATTAAACTTGGATGATTCAATGAATGTGGACTGTTCAACGAATGTGGAGTTAGAGAAGTTACCTTGATTGTTGTGTTGCGGTGTGCTTGTTGCTTGAGGTTGGCTTGTTTGGTTGATCGTGTGAAGAATGTGAAATTGTTGTGCATATGTGATCTATTTTGAGCCTATGGGTTTTTGTATATATTTGTGTTGTTGAAGGATTGTAAGAGTTAGTTTGTTATTGTATGGTTTGGATGGTAACGACATGTAATAACTTATAACTTTACTTTACTATTAATGTTGCATGTTTGTGTGATTAAAGGAAGTAAGTTGCTTGGCTGAACTTAATTTATAAGAAAGTTTAATTGATAAGATTAGAGTGGTAAGATAAGCGGCTTTAAAACATAGAATTTCAAGAGTTGAGACAATGCATGCTTGTGTGTTTACTTTATCATGATTAAGGCCCGAATGGCCTGAAGGTTGGGAGAAGTTGGTTGGTTGGAGTTGGAGTATGTTATAGAATGTGGTTTGTGCCTTTATTTTCTGTTTATAGGTAACCAGTTAGTCCACGATACAGAGGAGACTTTATCCGTTTGTCAGGTCTGAACTTAACCTTTTAGAGTGGGGTTGGGTCGAGGTATGATATTTATTGTCTATGAGACATAAAACCTTCACTCTCTAAAAGGTTGTCTCTCGAAACTTTGAAAAGAGGTATTACATGACAGGATACCTTATGCTTCAGCAGTAGGTGATCTCGTGTATGCTATCATATGTAAAAAAAGGTCTGATACTAGAGAAGCTGTAACTTGTTGAGCTGATATCAGTCTAAATCCAGTCGAGGGATATTATATCGCTATTAAAGCGTATCCTAAAGTACTTGAGAAAAACTAAAGATATTGTTTTGGCACGTGGATGTGGTAAATTTTGTGTTGACGGATTTACCAACTCAATTTTCTAATCTAAAGAAGATGATAGAACGTCTGCATCTGGGTTCAATTCCAATGGTGGAGTTTTAAATTGTTGAAAGAGTTTTTGGACAATTTGTGACTGTTACCTTGGAAATTGAGTACTTTGTGGCATGTAGTGCCACGAAGGTAGCTAATCTTGCATGTGATGCTGAGAGTAGGGCAGTTTAGATCAATAAGTTCATGATAGAACTAAAAGTGATTTCTTCCGTTGAGTTGCTAATACTTTTGTATTGCGATACGATGGAGCTATTGCACAAAGCTATTGAAACCCAGGTCTCACAAAGATCTAAACATATAGAAAGATTGTTTCTATACCATTCGAGAATTTGTATCTCATCTTTATTTTGTAGAAAATGGCTTCATTAAATAATGGAGTTACCCATTTACCGAAGCTATGAGTCAGTCACAACTAGGTCATCATCTTGAGAAGATGGGTATGAGATACCAGTGTATGTTGCACTAGTCCTATATCGTATAGCATTAGTGCAAGTGGGAGATTGTTGGAGATATGCCCTAATGCTATGATTAGATGACTTATAATTGCGCATTTTGGTGTATACTTGTTTCATTAATATAAATGGCATGTTTAATTATTCATATTCTCCTTCTTTCTCATATGAATGAGTCCCTAGTATTTTCGTCAAAAGAAATGTATTCTCAAGGAGTTAAAAATATATGAGCACATTTTTTTGGCCCGAGAAATACTTAAAATGTTCATAGCCCTTAGCTTATTTGAAAGAGACTTCAATTAATCAAGTATGAGCTATCACATCAGTTTGTTACCTTTAATTAATATGAGATATTAATAATAAAGGATGGTGAGTCACATACCATACAAGCATGAGATGCTAATAACAAATGTTTGTGTGAGTATTAGTTGAATAATGACTGAACGTGACATGAATAAAAAATCACATGCCATGGATTAATGATTTGTTATTCGTTGCGATGGTGCATGTGATCCTTAGACTTGAGACAACACGGTTGTTATATGTATTGGGGTTTGATACTTAATTTTGGATAGTACTTCTCCTGAGCACTGGAAAGTTACATTCACTCGTAGTATCATTCTTTCAATATAGAGAGTGATATGTGCTTTTCAAGAGAGAATCTATTACCTCAATTATTGAGGCAATGTCCTATGCGATTCAATTTGGTAAATGAGGAAATCCTTGGCCAAGGTGTGATTGATGGAAATGAGTTTTTTCATGGTTGTCATCTCATATTTCACCACATTGAATCTACGCATAGAATTGAGTCTATGAACTTAATCAGACCATGGATCTTACTCAATCGGGACTACTAATGGAAGGATTAAATTGCACGGTAATCAGCAACTAAATAGGTTTATTACATGATAACTTCATTGCCTTATATATTGTCTTGATATGTTTCTAGACGTCACTCAAGACCTTAAGAGTGTGTTTGGATTGAGGGGAATGGAGGGAATGGGAAGTTTAGTAAAGGAGATGTTTAGTCCTTTCCTTGTTTGTTTTGGAAGGTTACCAAGGAGGAGAGGAATGAAGGGGTCAAAACAACCCCTCATACACCCAATTTTTCTTTCCTTCCAATTTGGGGTAAAATGGAGGGAGGGGGAGCCAACAAAAATTTGATACCAATTTTGACCTCCTCATCTCTTTCATCTTCTCAACTGAAAGCGTGCAACTGTATGTATGCGTGCAACTGTGTGTGCTTGCGTTTTCATGTGTACAACTTCTTTGTGTTTGCTTTAGTGTGTGTCCGTGTGGTTTTATGTGTGCAAATGTGTGTGTAATGTGTGCAGTCGTGTTTGTGTGAGGAAGGAAGAAGATGAGTAAAGAATAAAAATGAAAAATTGGCCATAAAGCTGCTGCAAGTGTTTGTTATTGTTTTTTTTTTTTTTTTTGGGCAAAAGCTGCTGTGTGAGATGGAGGAAAAGATGGAAAAAAATAAAAAGAATAAAGAATAAAAAAGATAATGTTTAGAATTGGTAAAGTTTTATATAAAATAAGAAAAGGGCTTAAAAGTCATTTTATACATAAAATTTATCCATCCCTTCCATTTTCTTTCCAATCCAAACAAAGAATACTTATACTCCTTTATAATACTTTCATTTCCTCAAATTATCCAATCCAAACATGATTTAATTCTCTCCCCTCCTCTCCTTTATTAAATTTCCTCCCCTCAATCCAAACACACTGTAAGGGTGTTTCAAGGATTAGAGGAGAAATTCTTGAAACAAATCAAGAGCTTGATTGACATTAAAGGTGTTTGATGTTTCCTTAATGCTATTTGGCTATGAACCTAGAAAGTCACACCATATTAGCAATGAGATTAAGTCTTGCTTGGATTTTAATCATCTTCTTTAAACAATTATTAAAAGTTAATAATTGAAGTCTCAACCATTAAAAGTTAATGGGACAAATTTGTAAGATTGGCAAAGTTTTGAGGTGCTTGGTGCAAATAGCTAAAATATGATTTAATCTTATTTGTTGCCAGCATCTAATCCTAGCCATTGATCTTGCAAAGATCCAAGGGGTGTTATTTGAACACGTAACTAGAAAACTTAATGGTTAAGTTTTCATCCAACTCACGTTGTCTTGAGAAGACAAATAGAAAAAAGAAGATGTCATGTCTGTCAAGGGTTGCAGGGCCGGCCATCCAAAGCAAGAGAAAAAATGCACTTTTCTTTATTCTTTGCTTCAAATAGACATACATACAAACACTTGATATACAAGTTGTAGTTACACAAGGGTTAGTTCTTCCTTTGCTATACTTGTTGGAGGCCTTTGAGACTTAAGATAACTAAACTAAAGTAGTTAACTAATCTTGGAGAGATGTTTAAGTTCACTAAATCTTCCAAGGAGTTTGCTAGCATTACAACTCAAAGGAGGAGGAAAGGTTTCGTCAAATTGCTAGGTGGACAATCTAGAGCTTCTACATTTGTGAAAGGGACAAAGATCTTTTCAAGGGTTCACCAAGCAATTTCAACCTTAGGTCTGATATTGGGTAAATTCCCGACCACAGGCACAATTACCAAAATACTCTTAAGATGGAATATACAGGGAAGGCCGTAGGTAACCTCAACCTGAGGCCCAAGGTCATAGATGTCATGTCTACTGAGTATTTGGAGAGCTCAGTTTGAGAATACATCCCGAAGACCTCAGAAAAAAATTGTTGTAACTAACTCGACACAATCTCAGAAAATCAAGGAAGAGAGAGAAAACAGAATGCCACACAAAGGTATAAATAGCACTTGCTCACTCAGATAGAAGGTAACAAATATCTCTATACACTTTTTCAAATCTATCTTTCTTCTTCTCTAAAAAAGTTACTAACTTGATCGTCGAAGTGCTAACGTGGGCTCAACCCATAGCGTTCCTTTTGCAGGATTCGGCCCAGTCAAGCGATCCGAATTTTCTACTCTAACAAGGTCTTCAAGAGTATTCATTTATCCTTGCTTTACCTTTGGTTTATAATGTATATAGCATAAATATCAAGAGACTGGATTGTTTTGAATGCTTTAAAAAATTGTATTTCATAATTTATTCCGCTGCATATCTTTGATTCATTATGTACAATGTTCATTGTATGTATATTATATTTGTTGCTAGAATACAAGCATACAATACATGCAAGAGATCACTACATACAAGTGTTTTAGTTTTTCTCTATTACACAAAAGGAAAAGAAACAAGTACATTGAGAACTAACTCTTTCCAATAAACATTGGCGCTACTAGTAAGATTTACCTCCATCGATCAAAGACTAATAAGTGTATAGATCCATTGCTAATTTCAGCATGCAATAATCCTATGCAGTCACACAATGATTCAAATTTTTAGAAATAAACCAGGCTCTGGAAATAGCTCAGAAGTCTAAAACAAGAAAATAAACCAGGTTCTGAAACATCAGAGAAAGGCCACCAGGCTATCTATACTGTTATCTGCATGCCCTTCCTAACCCCCGATGCACTTGGCTCGCTCCTCGACTCGGCCGTCTCAACTCACTTATCTCTGCAACTCGGCCGAGTCATCCACGCCCAGATCATCAAAACACTACTCGTCCACCACCACCATCATCATCATCATCATCATCATGCCCATGCCCTCCCTCCTTTCCTCTCCAACCATCTCATCAACATGTACGCCAAACTCGACCGAGTCGACTCAGCCGAACTCGTCCTCAAACTCACCCCGATTCAGTCGCGCTCCGTCGTCACCTGGACCTCCCTCATATCCGGCGCCGTCCAGAATGGTCACTTCACCACCGCTCTGCTCAACTTCACTAACATGCGCCGTGAGTGCATTCAACCCAACGATTTCACTTTCCCTTGTTTATTCAAAGCTGCAGCTTCTCTCAACAACTCTTTATTCATCGGCCTTCAGCTTCACGCTTTAGCTTCGAAACTCGGGTTAATATCTGACGTCTTTGTTGGTTGTAGCGCTTTCGACATGTACTCCAAAATGGGGTTTAGAAATTACGCTTACAAAGTGTTTGATGAAATGCCTTACAGAAACATCGCCACGTGGAACGCCTCTATTTCTAACGCGGTTATTGACGGGCGGCCTGAAGAGGCCGTTTTTAAGTTCAGAGAGTTGTTAAGGGATGGTAAGGAATCTCCAAATTCGATTACATTTTGCGCCTTCTTAAACTCCTGCGCTGACCTACACGGTTTGTGTTCAAAGATGAGTCGCGATCGTAACACGCCGCTGCCTTGCCCGTACGTGAAGTTAGGGCAGGTGTTGCATGGGAATATTATACGACGTGGTTATGCGTTGGACGTGTCGGTTTTGAATGGGTTGATTGATTTCTATGGAAAATGTGGTGAAGTTCTGTCTTCGGAGAGTGTTTTTAACAATATGGGTGAGAGGAATGTTGTTTCGTGGTGCTCGATGTTAGCGAGTTACGAGCAGAATGATATGGGAGAGAAAGCTTGTGGTGTGTTTGTGAGAGCGCAGAGAGAGGGGATTGAGCCAACTGATTTTATGGTCTCCAGTGTGGTGAGTGCTTGCGCCGGATTGGCAGGGCTTGAATTCGGGAGGGCGGTTCATGCTCTGGCTGTCAAGGCTTGTATCGAAAGGAATGTGTTTGTTGGAAGTGCTCTTGTTGACATGTATGGGAAGTGCGGGAGTATAGAGGATTGTGAGAGCGTGTTTTGGGAAACATGTGACAAGAATTTGATTACTTGGAATGCGTTGATCGGTGGTTATGCTCATCAAGGGCATGCTTACAAGGCATTGGAGTTGTTTGAGGAGATGATGAAAAGAGGTTCTGAGGTCGTGCCTAACTATGTAACATTGGTGTGTGTACTAACAGCATGTAGTAGGGCCGGGATGGTAAAGGTGGGAATGGAAATCTTTGAGTCGTTGAAAGGAAAGTATGGGATTGAACCAGGCGCAGAGCATTATGCATGTGTGGTTGATATGCTTGGGCGGGCCGGATTGGTTGAATGTGCCTATGAGTTTATCAAGAGCATGCCTATTCAACCAACCATTTCAATTTGGGGGGCACTTTTAGGGGCTTGTAGAGTATATCGGAGGCCGCAATTGGGGAAGATTGCAGCTGAGAAATTGTTCCAGCTTGATCCAAATGACTCTGGCAACCATGTCTTGCTTTCTAATATGTTTGCTGCAGCTGGACGGTAATTTCACTTCCTGATCTAACTAACCGTCGATCATATATGTGATACCATTCCTTGTATGAAATCTCACAAAGTCTTATCTTGTTTGCTATTCTGCCAGTTGAAAGCCATTTCTGCCTGCAAAGAACTTCATCCTTTAGTTTATTATCCCTGAATATCAATTTTGTCTAGTTAGAAACACCACATACCTGAGTAAAATGTTCCTTGATGACCTACTTCTTTGACACTCTTAATCATGATTCTGATACGGAAAAACCATGTTGTTAGACTATCTTTACAATGAATGTATAACACTAGTATCTTGTACAGGGTTAACCATAATCCCTTCCTTGTGCTTCGTAGGCTCAAGAATGGAACAGCTGCATTCTGTAACCTCAGATTGGTCCCAAATAATATGAACTTTTGTGAAATGGAATATCTCTGTCTTTAGAATATCATGTCATATCGATATTTGTAACACAAAAAAGCTTGTTGGAACCATTAATTTATAGGAAAATTCATGAAGCATACTGCATTCCTTATTCAAAAATGGAACGAGCTCTTTGTATGGCAGTTGGCGTTTAGTGAAAAATTGAGTGCATATTTTAGAGACAAGTAGGGCCTGATAAAATTTGGAAAAGAGCGAGTAATATAAAATGCCTATAGTTTCCAATGAAGTCGCAACTGCCAACTGGAGTGTTTATATTCAAAAATATATTTGGATTTCTTATTGATCATATCATTGTGGACAACAAATGCAGGTGGGAAGAGGCAAACCTTGTGAGGAAGGAGATGAAGGATGTTGGCATCAAGAAGGGCACAGGATATAGTTGGATTTCTGTTAAGAATACTATCCATGTTTTTCAAGCAAAGGATGCATCTCATGAGAGAAACTCTGAGATAGAGGTGATGCTCACGAAGCTAAAGGGAGAGATGAAGGCTGCTGGTTATATTCCAGACACCAATTTCTCACTTTATGATTTGGAGGAGGAAGAGAAAGAATCAGAAGTTTGGTACCACAGTGAGAAGATTGCTCTCGCATACGGCCTTATTGCCATCCCTCCCGGAGTTCCTATAAGGATAACTAAAAATCTGAGGGTCTGTGTAGACTGCCATAGCGCAATTAAATTCATCTCAGGCATTGTGGGTCGAGAAATTATTGTAAGAGATAATAATAGATTTCATCGTTTTAAGGACAATCACTGCTCATGCAGAGATTATTGGTGATCACCTGGATTCTCCCTTGTAATATATATTTAAAACACACCAAATCAATTCTTTATTAGGATTTCAGATTATACCGAACAGAAATGTCTTTAGTGGCACCTTCTTGGTTGTTACCATAAAGGAGCCATCGATAATAATGTCGTGATAGATGGCACAAAGTTTAGATTTGGTTTTAAGCGCAGATAATCAGTGAAGTTGTAGGTCTGAGCAGCTGAGTTGATTTTGTAGGGCATGAACTTATTCTAAGACTGCCTCATATTACCCATAGTCAGTTATTTGTTCAACCAGACGCCAGCCCTAAAATTTCTTCAGGCACTTTTACACCCAATATTCTGTTGTTGGATTGCTCCAGGTATCCTTCTTCGTTCTGTTATTTTGTTTTCTATATACAGTTTTTATTGAATACAGTTGATCCATATATGGATATAGACAAAATTTTATGTCGCCTTTTTTTATTATTGTTTAAGATATTTCAGAAAAACTCTCAGTTGCTATTTCTAATTTAGTGACTAATTAGCTAGTATTAGATATAATTCTAGAAACATCTCTAATCCTTCATGTTTCTCATGATATATAAGAGGTACATAGACTCCATACTACGTTTAATGAGTACTAGTGTAAATTCACATATATTTCACATGGATTTGAGTCTAGGCACTGATATTTGGTATCTAACTCGATGTTGCACACACTTGAATAGTATATTTATGCTATGATGCTTGGAAGGACAAGAAAAGTTTAGTTACATAATTGACTCGAGAAGCACCACGTAAGATTATGTAAATTATGCATCTTTCTGATGTACGATCATCAATGTATGTCTATAGCTTATGCAAGGAGCTGCTATTGGTCATGATTGTTGGAACACAGTCAAATACAGTTTGTTTTTCATACTTCTGAATTTCATCTATGTGATATTCCTGAGCAACTGAATCGAACTCTTTTTGCTCTCACATTGACAGAAGGCTGATAATCTGCTTAAAATTGTTGTGGATGAATAAGTTGATTTCTGTCCAAAAAATTTCTGTAAAGAATTTTTTACTTTCACATAGGTCTTTGAGAAACATACTTTTCGAATGAGTTCCCTGAATTTGAATGTTGCCCTCAGCATGAATCATGATCAGTTTTGAGCATATTATGTGGTGTAGTAAGATTTGGAGTCAGAATATTGGATATTGAAGAATCAGGTTACCATCCTTGGAACATATTTGTGTTTATAGACCATGATTGTTCGTGCAGATACCTTGTGAGGACTTTGCTAGTGACACAATGGCTTCCGATGGCAGTGGAGATGTGCAGCATTTTGACAACAGCTCATGCAATTAAGCAGCTGGATAAAGGGAGGGCGCCTGGTGACTTGTTTCAAAGCTCAGAAAGATGATGCAGATGTATCTCTCAGGCCATTAAATCGAGTTTTCTGATAGGGGAGGAATGCACATGCTTCCTAAATATGAGCGAGTAGTCTGTTGGGCCATCTTTGTTTACTTAAACAGACAACAGCTAACAGAGACGAGGGGTGAAAGATCTATCAGCGCTTTGTCTATATTTTTCTCCAAGTCTTCCTGTAGTTCACCACCTTGCCTGGTGGAGTTGAATGGAGAGAGCAGAACAAAGGTTGTCACTGCTGACAAGGGGACAAAGTCCATACCACCTGTTCCGTGTGCAAGTTCTGAAGCAAATAACAGAACACCACCTTCACAGAAATGGCAACCATGGAGGGAGGACTAGTGACAATACCGTTCTGCGCCATCTGCTGCTTCTGAAAAAGAAAATATAGGATCAAACAACAAAGGTTGAAGATGCCGTGGAGCTTAGGATCACCGTGGGAAGAACGATGAAAATCAACTTGTCTTATGAGTATCTAAGCTAAGATTTTAAAATCTGAATCTATTAAGCTTTCATTCTTTACTGATCTATATATTCTTTCGTTAGATATGTGACCCAAATATTTATGTCAAAATTTTTACACCAAAACAATAATTATACAAATAAAGCCAAATTGTACATGAAAATCACCTCCCACGAAAAAGGGGGTTAATTCCAAGCCTATATCATCACCAACGATGATTGTACTTTTTTGTTTAACATGGTGGATGATATTATCGATAACGATGATAAGTTGTTTCCTTCATATTTCTGCAGGGCTTAGTGTTTAGGGTCACGCCTTGAATGGACAATCTATTTCAATACTTTCCACATTATGAAACAACTCTTCTAGTCGTCTTCAATTTGGAAGTCGAACTTTTCAGATTCTACCGAATTGGGCTTCTTAAGTTTGACTTAAGATGTGACCTATTATCATGCAATTATAACATTTAAAATTTCTTCTACCCTCCTGTGGCTCGTCCTCCACAGATCAACGGCTGTGACTAAGCCACGTTGGCGACACATTGGAGCCACGTAGGCAGTGACTCTTTAATGACCCACAATGACAAGAAAACAAAAAAAAAAAAAAAAAAAAACAATTGAAAAGTCCATTATGACCTTGCAAGATGGTCTTGCGCCATTTAATTTTGACAGCGCAAGTGGCATGTGGGTCCCGCGCTAATTAATTGCTTCTGATCGAGGAGAGAGAATGGAAAGAAAATGTCCATTATGGCATCAACGATATAGATAAAATATCTATTATGCCCTCCCAGTATATATTATAAAATAATGTAGATGCAATTAATAGAAGGCTAAATGACACAAAAAGGACACGCAATAAAAAGATAAGAATTGTTCAAATTGAATGAAGACACAACACAGGTAGAAATGACTAAAAGGAGCAAATGAATGTGGAAAATTAGGAAAGTGAAAGGTAGTTTTTCACTTTATTTGAGTTTTGAAATGTTGAGAGCCATTTTCCCAATTATAGACAAATGCGGTGAATATATTTGAAGAAAAATATATTGTACTTTTATTAATGTTTATATTTTAAAACTAATGCCAATGAAATTACTATATATAAAATCATATATTAGGTTCAGAGTTAAAATTATGAACACCTATGTGCGTTCAAAGACCATAAGCATACAGTGATTTTACCATAGTACATTACATCATCTATGAAAGTAACAAAATTTAGTATTTCTCGTAAATCAGAAGATGACGTAATTGTAGATGTAAAAATTCACAATCACGAATTTCAGGCCACCAGCAACCTACAAGGACAGAAGGCGATAAAACGACGTGAGTCTAGGGACACCGGTGTGGTGCCGGCCGAAGACACTCCGACGCTCAAGTCAGTAGTTTATCGAAAAAGATAAGAACGCATGGAAAATATAAAGGGAAAATAGGAGACTACCGTGGTAGCGGCGTCGATATAGAGAGAGTAGGCCAGGAGTATATAGAGGGAAGAGGGAGAGTATTGCTAGATGCGACTAGTACTTGATGCCCTCTCCTTGTGTAGGCGTGGCCTACTTATAGGTATGGGTAGGCCAAGAGTCACGGACTCTTGGGTCTTATATTCCTAGTAGACTACGTGATCGCTTATCGTGTAGGGTAGAGGTAGTCTTCATCCCAAGTCCTTCGGTGGTCGTCTGCTTCTCGTAGGCTGGGCAATTGTGATAAGTCTAAGGTCGTTTATCCCTTGAGACTTGTATCTCGAGTAGACTACTTCAAACGAGTAATCTTTTATCCCGTAGGATAGGGTTGATCTTTATCTTGAGTTTGCCGATAGTTGTCCGCTACTAGTAGTCTAGTCTATTAGAATGTCTCCTTGATCGTTTATTCGGAGATATCTGATAGAGTTCGAGTTGGATTAGAGTTTATCCCTGGTTGTTCGTGTAGGACGGTACCGCCATGCGGGCTTAGCCAAGAGCTTTGAGCTTTATTGGACCTAACTTGGGAGTGGGCCGCGACTTATAGTATCGTATATGGGCCTTGGCCCAGGAATTACGTGTTGATTGGGGCCAAATGACCCGTCGCGGTTGAACCATGGGTCCAAGCCCAATTTTGGCGTTAACAGCTTGTCCCCCACTCCCTAAGTCGAAGAGTCTTCGAGTTAGGGAGTAGTTGCTCGTTGGTGAAACAACTCCGACTTGGTCCTTCTATAGAGAGGCATTTTATGCAGGCTGCACTCAATGGAGAACTTTATTTACTTACTATTTGCTCACAGTCGAGAGTGGGCTACATCTCGTGTTGCCGTAGTGGGCGAACCACAAGGTCAAGAGCCTTGATGGGATGGCCTTCGGATCTTTGTGCGCGAGATCATGCAGACTATAATTCCTTATATAAGCTATTGAAGAGACTACATGCGAGTCGATGTGCTTGAGTTGGAGGGGTCTACATGGCCAACATGTCCCCGAGCGTAGCCTACATAGTCACGATATGTTTAGCGTAGCCTGCAATTTCAAGTTTCGTTTGGTAGGAGCCTACGTCACCAAGAGTGCTTGGGCGCAGCCTACATTCTTCAAGTACGGCTTTATGTGGAGTTCAGGACTTGCAACCTACACTTGCTTTGCAATTCGCAGCCTACATTCTTTGGTCTTGCAATTCGCAGCCTACAATGGCTGGTATGCAAGCAATTTCGTAGCCTACAATGACTGGTATGCTAGCAATTTCGCAGCCTACAATGGCTAGTATGCTAGCAATTTCGCAGCCTACAATGGCTGGTATGCTAGCAATTTCGTAGCCTCCAATGGCTGGTATGCTAGCAGTTTCGCAGCCTACAATGGTTAGTATGCTAGCAATTTCCCAGCCTACAATGGCTGGTATGCAAGCAATTTCGCAGCCTACAATGACTGGTATGCTAGCAATTTCGCAGCCTACAATGGCTAGCAATTTCGCAGCCTACAATGATTAGTATGCTAGCAATTTCGCAGCCTACAATGGCTGGTATGCAAGCAATTTCGCAGCCTACAATGACTGGTATGCTAGCAATTTCGCAGCCTACAATGGTTAGTATGCTAGCACTCTCTCAGCATACAATGGCTGGTATCCAATCAATTTCGCAGCCTAGAATGACTGCTATGGTAGCAATTTCGTAGCCTACAATGGTTGGTATGCAATCAATTTCGCAGCCTACAATGACTAAGTCAGGTTTAAGCATAGCCTACGATTCTATGACTTGCTTGGGAGGAGCCTACATGTTCCAAGTACTGCTTCAAGCGGACTTCAAGGTTCGCATCCTACATTCTCTTTATAACTCGCAACCTACCAAATTGCCTTGCAATTTCGCAACCTACCAATTTGTCTAGCAAATTCGCGTCCTACACTCTTGGTGCTTGCAAGATGCATCCTACCATCATGCAATCCGCAAAGTATCTTGTTCTCTTTAACCATGATCGTAGGTCACTTGAAATTCACAACCCACATGTTACTTGTAATTCGCAACCTACATCTTGCTATGTAGGTTGCCACTTTGAGTTCCTTCTTATAGGAGTTCTTTATGTAGGTTGCTCTTTAGATGCCTTTACATGTAGGCTAGACTTTAGAGCTCGCTTAAGCTGGTCGCATGGACCTGACGTAGGTTGCGATTTTGAACCTTGTTGGTAGGCGGGACTTGTAGCGTCCTCGCGTAGGCTACGATTGTCGAACCTTGATTATAGGTGGCAACTTCGCATCCCTGGACCCGAATAGACTCTCCTAGGCCCCGCGTGGTCGCGATCCAGCTACTAGTTTGTAACTTAGCCTTTTGCCTTCTACAGGTAGGCTACCCTTTAGGACCTCGATGGTAGGCGACCATTTAGAGACTTTACGTAGGCTGCGATTTTTGAACCTTGATGGTAAGTGACTTTTTAGTGCCCCTGGACCCGAACCGACTCAACTAGGCGCTCTGAAGTCGCAATGCAACGGCTAGTCGATGACTTAGCACATTCTCTCATTTACGTATGTTGCTCTTTAGGACCTCCTTCTTGTTGCGGAAATAGAGCTGACACACCATAGTGCTTTCGAATGATAGTCTAGTAACTGCTGGAGAGTGTCTCTCTTTGCTATGTACCTTTGTTGTTGTACTGAGGTGTTACTCGAGTGTTAGATCGACTTAAACGAGCTAACTAGTCCGGCGTCTGTGGCAAGCTCGCTGAGAATCCGTCTATTTAGTTTGTCTATCTTCACTTTTTGATGACTTGTAATGCAGGCGCCACTTAGCTATGAGGTAGCATGCCCCTAGTGCTCCTTGATGTATGGTAGACACTGGTCATTCTTAACTTTGACCTGTCGGACGCATGTATGGCGCACATTGCACATTTGTTTTTTGGCATGTTGGTGGATCTATCTTCGCAGACTACCGTGCTGGCAGACTGGTCCACTTAGGGTGTGGATAAGGGAGCCTGGCCATCGTAGGCTACAACACCTGTGGGCTACAATTCCCATAGGCTGGTGTTTCTAGGACTTTCGCAAGGTTGCATAGGATTATACTTCGTAGGTTGGTGCTCATTTAACTTTATATGGTTCGTAGGACCTTATATGTAGGTTGGTCCACGTAGAGCCTTTGTCTGGTCGCAATGAACCATAAGTTGGCCCATATAGGACCTTACATGGCCGCGTAAGACCGTAGGTTAGTCCATATAGGGCTTTAGATGGTCGCATAGGACCATAGGTTGGTCCATGTACGACCGAACATGGGCGCGTAGGACCGGATGCTAGGCCATAGAGGAGTTGTATGTAGTCACAAGGTACTACATAGGCTAGTCCGCTTAGGACTTTCTTGTAGTCGCGAGGGACTACGCTTGCTAGTCCACTTCCGACTTTTTGGTAGTCGCAAGGGACTACGTAGAACAGTCCTCTCAAGACATGTACTTGGTCGCAAGGAAACTACATTTTGTAGGTTGATCCATACAGGACCTCTATTTGGCCATAAGGGGTTATACTTCGTAGGTTAGTCCTCATAGGACTTTTGTGTGGCCGCAATGGGCTATACTTCGCAAGTTATGCCCTTTATAGGATTTTCGCTTAGCCGTAATGAGCTAAATCTTATAAATTGGTCGCTTGGGACTCTTCTGCAATAGTTTGGTCTCGTAGGACTCCTAACAGGTAGCTCGGTCGCTACGGACTCCTATCATAGAAGTTTGTCCATGAGGACTTTGAATGGGTAGTTCAACCGCTATGGGCTTCTACCTCAGTAGCCAGTCCATGAGGACCTTTGTATGGTCGCAAAGGACTGTAAATTGGTTTGCACAAGACCTTATTTGGCCGCAAGGGACCGAATGTTAGTCCTCATAGGACTGTATGTGGTTGTGTGAGACCGTAGGTTTTAGGTTAGTCCACATGGGACTTTGAACAGTCGCGTGGAACCGTAGGTTAGTCCACGTGGGACTTTAAGTGGTTGCGAGGGACCGTATTTATAGGTTCATCCTCATAGAACTTTATGTGGTCATGAAGGACCGTAGGTTGGTCCACGTGGGACTTTAAGTGGTCGCGGGGAACCATATTTGTAGTTTGGTCCGCTTAGGATCTGAATTAGAAGTCTGGCCGCTGCGGACCTCTACCGTAGTTGTATGTCCATGAGGACTCTGAATTAGTAGTTCAACTACTGTGGGCCTCTACCGTAGTTGTTTGCCCCTGAGGACTTTTATGTAGGTTGGTCCACTTAGAGCGGACTTTCACGTTGTCGTATCCGACTACTACATTGTAAGTTAGTCCTCATAGGACTTTTAGGTAGTCACAATAGACTACATAGGCTAGCCCAGTCCAGTTAGGACCTTTATTTTGTACTTTTTCTTTCTTCAGATGCCGAGGCGGTGAATTGGGGACTTCGCGAGTCTCTTCGAGTTGATCAAGATAGGTCTAGAACACTATTTGAGTTTGTGTTTGCCTACTAGCTCATACCGCGTAGCCCAAACGATGGGTGTGTTTGCTCGTATTCCGTTAGTTTGTTTCAAACATGCCTTCAGATTCAGATCTCGAAGTCTTAACTAGATAATTCTCACAATGATTGGGTCGTAACATGTTGCCTTTTTTATTTTGAGAAACTAACTACAGTGATTGGTTCCTGGGCGTATCACCGACAGAGACTGATTCTACTAACCCCTTGGAAAGGAGACTAACGACCCCCTAGAGGGGCTACTGACTAACGGTCGCTAATACTAAAAGTAGTGTTTGTTGAGGCGGATGGTCTCTCAACTACTGTGATTGAGATGTGCTCACGGTAAGTTGCTTGAATTGAGCTTGCTCCAGTTGGTATATGACATCGTAGCCTGGTTGTCTTTGGGAGGTTCCCCGTTGCGTTCTTATTTCACCGATCCCCCACTTGGTAGGGAACTTGATCACTTGGTGGTAGGTGGACGGAACAGCTTTCATATCATGGATCCACGGTCTCCCCAAAATGATGTTGTAGGGCGATGAACAATCTATCACCGAGAATTGAGTGAAGAGGTTCACGCCTTGTGTATAAACGGGAAAGATAATCTCTCCGATGGTGCTCTTGCACTCGCCGCTAAACCCTACTAGTATGGTTGTAGAGCTCGTGATGCGGGATTCATCAATTCCCATTTCCCTCAAGGTATATAGCATGAGTATATTGGTAGCACTACCATTGTCGATGAGTATTTGTCTGACCAACCGGTTGGCAACAATCAACTCGATGACCAGGGCATCATGGTGCGGACTATTAAAGTAGGTCTTTTCATGGATAGGGAACGTGATGACTTGATCTTGTTCGGACTCCCTGAGTCGTTGGGGCCTAAAGTCAGACTTGAACTCGCGACTGGTACGTACCTTTGCTATTGAGTGTGCAGTCCCAATAACCCGTGATCTACTAGTGATAGCGTTAATGGTGTGCTCGTATTGTGGTGACCCTAGTTGAGTGGTATCTTGAGTCGCATGCTCTCCTTCTCCTTGGGCCATCATTCTTCTTATGTGGATTTGTTTTTGTTCAAGTAATCGTCTATTATCTCGTGAGTGGTTGCTCATTCGCTCATCCGTAGTGTAAGGCTCATATCTTCTACGATGTTGATCAGATGTTGTAATATGTCTGGGATCTTGCCTATCGTAGCGCGGTGAGGAGGGACGGTAGTTGGCTCTATCTTCTTCCCACATGATCTGGGCCCACGCCTTGGCGAGGACATCCTCCATGGTCTTGCATGGGTATTTGGTTAACTCTTTATACAAGTCCGACTCGCGAAGCAGACCCTTGCGGAAGGCAGAGATGGTCGTGGCCATGTTACATTGGGGGATGGTTACTTTCTCCTTGTTGAACCTCCCCACAAAGTCGCGCAGGAGTTCGCCTCTCCTTTGTACAATCAAGTAGAGGTCATCAGACTGTTTCTCTAACTTCCTACTACTCGCGAATTGCTCCCCGAACATGTCTGTCAGTTGGGCAAAGGAAGCAGTACAATTGTTTGGTATGTTAGTATACCATTGCAAGGCAGGTCCTACCAAACTAGAGCCGAAGCCCTTACACATACATGCTTCCCTAGAATCTCGCGGGACGGCCACGGTGAACATCCTCTGCTTGTATTGCATTATGTGATCATCAGGATCAGTAGTCCCATCATAAGGCCTCATGTTTGGAAAGCTGAATTCGGTCGGCATCTCCACCATTGCAATGGTGTCAACAAACGGGGAGTCGGCAAAGCTGTTTACCGCACTCCTCTTAATGGGGGCAGGCACCCCGGGAATCCTCTGGATGAGGGACTCAATCTCCTGGAATCGTCGAAGGATATCATGGCTCGGTCCTCCCTCGTCTGTCGGCTGCGTTAGAGGTCATTCAGTAGTGATAGTGGTTTGGAGGTAGACTCCACTGCCGGGCGTCTGTTGGGGTGTGGATCCAAGGGATTGCATGGGCGCCACCATCTCACCATAGGCGATTGCTTTCCCGCGATTCAAAGGGGCAGTGGTCGCTGTGAGGGTCTTGACCCTTTCCTCTAGCTCAATATTCTCCTAGCGAAAGGCGGTGTTTTCCGCCTCGAGCTCCTTAAGTTTATCCTTGCATGCTTCCATCTCGGTCATCAAGGCCTCCATCTGTGCCTGGACATCGTTTTGAATGCTGCTTTCAGTCATGGCTTTTGTCGAAAGTAAGAATGATCGAGAGTTCGTAGCCTTCTGTTTGAGTAACTAAGTTGCTAGGGCCCCACGGTGGGCGCCAAATTGTAGATGTAAAAATTCACAATCACGAATTTCAGGCCACCAGCAACCTACAAGGACAGAAGGCGATAAAACGACGTGAGTCTAGGGACACCGGTGTGGTGCCGGCCGAAGACACTCCGACGCTCAAGTCAGTAGTTTATCGAAAAAGATAAGAACGCATGGAAAATATAAAGGGAAAATAGGAGACTACCGTGGTAGCGGCGTCGATATAGAGAGAGTAGGCCAGGAGTATATAGAGGGAAGAGGGAGAGTATTGCTAGATGCGACTAGTACTTGATGCCCTCTCCTTGTGTAGGCGTGGCCTACTTATAGGTATGGGTAGGCCAAGAGTCACGGACTCTTGGGTCTTATATTCCTAGTAGACTACGTGATCGCTTATCGTGTAGGGTAGAGGTAGTCTTCATCCCAAGTCCTTCGGTGGTCGTCTGCTTCTCGTAGGCTGGGCAATTGTGATAAGTCTAAGGTCGTTTATCCCTTGAGACTTGTATCTCGAGTAGACTACTTCAAACGAGTAATCTCTTATCCCGTAGGATATAGTTGATCTTTATCTTGAGTTTGCCGATAGTCATCCGCTACTAGTAGTCTAGTCTATTGGAATGTCTCCTTGATTGTCTATCCGGAGATATCTGATAGAGTTCGAGTTGGATTAGAGTTTATCCCTGGTTGTTCGTGTAGGACGGTACCGCCATGCGGGCTTAGCCAAGAGCTTTGAGCTTTATTGGACCTAACTTGGGAGTGGGCCGCGACTTATAGTATCGTATATGAGCCTTGGCCTAGGAATTACGTGTTGATTCGGGCCAAATGATCCGTCGCAGTTGGACCATGGGTCCAAACCCAATTTTGGCGTTAACAGTAATTAAAGTAAATAAATATGAATTCAAGTTTAAAATCAAATTGAATGACACCTAACATACACGAAACTAACATGTGATGAAAAATGTAATACATGTAGAGTGTGACATGTGGCTAATTAGTAGAAAGTTAACACAATCTAATTATGTCGAGCATGCATAATTTGGTCGTAGTAGATTTTATCACCTGGCAAAGGACTCGATCTCATATTCCATAGTATCTCAAGGTTCGATCGAGTTTTTACTGCTTAGAAAAATCTTTAATTCCAAAGTAAATAATTGAGCATCTCACTTAAATTAAGACTTGTTTGAAGTAAGTAATCATGAAATCAAGGTTAATAATCATTTTAGCTTCACTTAACTTTCACGGAACTAATTCTAGATTACGTAGTATGTACAGAGTATCTGTAGCAACTACTATTATTTGGGGAAATCTAGTTGCTTAAATTTGTTTTTAATTAAAGTGGCTACACATATACTATAGTATGTTGGGACATTGTTATTATGAATACAGCAACATAACGTTAAAAATATATGGCGTAGCAATGTGGGCTATAATAGCATCGCATAAAATTTTGCAGCGCCCAAATTTTGTCCAATGTTGCTGAGAAGTTAACAGACTGCACAGAAGTATGAAAACTAAACCATTTTGAAGGCCCAAAGTCACACACATGATGACCTAGTACAGTACCCATTTTAAAGGGCCCAAAATCTTGCAATACACTCTCATTTGCACTGTGTAAGGACGGTAAAAAATAATAATAATAATAAACAATTTTTAAGGCCCAAATTCACACATATTACGTTGAGTATGACAACCCACTAGAATAACCATTTTGAAGGCCCAAAATTCATGCAATATAATTCGCTTTTAAGGAGCAAAAAAAATGAGGAAGAAGGAAATGGGGTAAAAGAAATAGAGAAATAGAGGCAAAAAAAAAAAAAAAAAACGTGAAAGGAAAATAAAAATAAATTGAAATGGATGGTATTGTAAATTTAAGAATTTTAATAAAGAGAAGTAATATAGGTTTTAGTTAAGTTTAGGTTAAAGGGTGTTGATCACTTATCTCAAAAGTTGAAAATACAAAATTGAATTAATGAAATTTATATCTTATGTAGGTGATGTAGAAGATGAAATTGAAATTATGAAGAAAATTTACACATACAAAACTTAAGGATAGAGCATGAGATATGAATACCACATTACATGATCTCTTATCAAATATTTTGTCATGGCGATTGTGGTTTTGACAACGTTCAAAGGAAGAAGGGCGGAAAAAGAAAATAGAAGAACAAAGTGGAAACGAAGAAAAGTTGATAGAAAAAAAAAAGGTAGGCTTGTTGGGATTAGTATTCCCAAAAGCTCACTGCACGTGACATTTTAGTTACATTGGATACGTGTTTGTGATTGTTAGTATTAATGAAAGCATTCATTTATATTATTTATCTCACTTATGTGTAATTATTAGTATAGAGGTCCTTCAACCATAAGTGAATGACCTAGGTGCACGGTGTCCAAGTATAGAAGATCTAAGTCATAAACACCTAGGTTCTAGAATCAGTTCATAACCAATTTGTGGAGTTGGGCGCTTCATCAAGGTTTAGGTTGTGATGCCCGAGAACATCATCGTACTTCTATTAACTGTTGCATTCACTGTTTGTGCATTGTAACTGTGAATGACAAAAATGAGCATTTGAGCAGTTAGTGTTAGGAAGGCTCGTTTAGGAAATGTTTTAGTAGTTCGAGTGAATAGTAAAACATGTAGTTAGTGGCTAAATGGAATTATTTGAATTAGGATTGATTTAATTAGCCTTTTTAAGCTATGTTGGCCCACTTTAAGTTGTCATTACACACACACTTATACATATAACATTATATACATACACATTAGGACATATATACATACATTATAGCATAAAAAAACAAAAGAAAAAGACCCAAAAATCAGACCCCCAACCCGTGAGCAGTAGCAGCCAAAAAGGAGAGGAAAAGCTTCAAACTTTGCTTGAAAATCCTAACTTTGAGCTCAACTTGATCTTCTCCAAGTGCATACAAGTCATCTCCAAGCTTCTATACTTCAATTTGTGAGCGATTCTTGCATCTTTGTGAATTTAAAGATTATGTTATGTTAGTTTCTGGCTCTTAATCAATTTGATAATTAAACAAATCAACTAAGTAAATTTTCAGGAAAGTAAATTTGTTGCAACAAAAGTAAGGACACAGAAATTTTAACGTGGTTCAACCAACTTGGTCTACGTCCACGCGGCCACTCCTTGGCCAACAAATCAATTCACTAAGTTTCAAGAGATTACAGACACCAATGGAAACTTACGCAATTGAAGACTCCCTCTTAACCCTTGCCACCTAAGTGTAAGACTCCCTTAGTAGATTCTCTAGTTTGGCGAGCTTCCCTCGACTTACAAAAGTTCTCTCCCGAGAACATACCTTCTTCTCCCGAAGAATGAATACAAAATACATAAAAAGAGTCTTGAAACTCTAGATGGATTGGTCAATACATATGACTTAAACCAGACTGTGTTGCAACACTAAATAGAACATTCAGTACATTCTGTTACATAGAATGTTGCAACACGACTTGACACAGACAGCCTACACCTAACTCATGATTCTGCTGCTACTTTTCTGCTCACTGCTCGCCCTCATTCAACTGAGAAATGAGTCGCATATTTATCAAGTTTTGATGCAGATGTCGAGTATAGGCAGGAGTGTCTTCGATGTTGTCTCTTTAGTACAAGAGTTCTTAATAGCTTGAAACTTTATCTCTTTATCACCTTATCTCCAAAATTGTAGAAACTCCTCATAGCAACCTGGACTCTTCAAGACTTGAATCCTACTTGTACTAGACCTCCACAACACTCTGATATCTCTTGCATGGAAAAACTGCATAGCCACTTACCTGCAAGACTAAAACTCCACACCAATAATATCCATTAGTTTTGCTTAAAACATAGCCAATAAAAATTAATTAAAATCAGATCCTAACAATCTCTCCCTTTTGCTTTGTTTTGGAAAAAATTCACAAGCAATGGTTAACATCAAACTAAGCAATGTAAACAATCTCCCCCTTAGCAAGGTAACTCATAATTGAGCAAAGCTCAAAACATAAACCAAACAATTATAAACCAGCCTGCCAAATTCAATCATCATCCTGCGGTCAACCATTGAATCAACCATTGTCATGGAAGCAAAGCTTTAAAACATAAACATAAACCATTGTCTTGTGTCTCCCCCTTTGACAAAAGAAACCAAAGTAGTAGAATAGGGTATCAAAGCAATAGAAGCATAACATAAAACATCAAACAGAAATACGGATCCAGAGCAAAGTAGCAGAATGTAAACAAAGCAAAGTATCAGAGTAAAAACAAAACCAATAAAGTAGCATAGCAATAATCATCAAGCAAATGAACATTCAAACAGTGGATTTGGAGACGAAATCAAGTAGGGTCTATTGTGCTTCCATCAACTTCTCAAGATCAGCCATGATCGTCTACTGATTAGCTTTAACAGTGGCTTGATCGTTGCACAGCTCATAGACTTCACGCTAATATTTCTCCAGATATGATAAACAGCAACATAGAGAAAAGTTATGAAAATCTGGACTTTGGTATCATAACTCTTGATATCAATAGAGCTAGAAGTATCCAAAATTTTGGGAAGAGTGAAAAGTGAACAATCAATGGAAAGTGCCGACAATCCCTGTCTCCAGATTCTCCGGGTGAAGGAACATTCAAAGAATAAATGCTCATTTGTTTCACAACCCATGTAGCAAAAAACACAATTAGAATTATCTTGAATGCCCCAAGAAACAAGTCTGTGCTTAGTAGTCAACTTATTCAAGATTGCAAGCCAAGTGATGAAACTATGTTTAGGGATGCAATTGTTGAACCAAATAAGCTTATACCAATGAATCTTATCCCTTTTAACTCTATTGTTTTCCCAAGTCATTTTGAAAGAGAACTTCCCATTAGAAACATGAGCCCAGTTAAAAGTATCATCATCATCATTAGGAGATAAATTAGCACCGGGGTGGAGATTCGCCAATGAAGGAGGGTGGTGAGGCCAAATCTAGTTATAGTTGTAGATGATATCTGCAACTCTAGCATCAATAGATGGATAGAAGATGTCTACCCCATAAAGAGTATGAAGATTTCCTGAAAAATGCCAGTTATCATGCCAGAAAAAAGTAGAGTTACCATTACCAAGACAGTGAGTAATGAAGTTTTTAGCCAAACATCTGAGTTGCAAGATTTTTCTCCAAGTCCAGCTGCAACCTTTGGGGGTAGAGAAAGTCCAAATACATTTATCTTTGATGTGGTTAGTCCAAACCCAATTCGCCCAAAGAGAATAACAAGATGAGTAAAATCCCAGAAAAGCTTCAAAAGTGCAGTTTTGTTTATTTCCTCAATTTTCCGAATACCAAGGCCACCCTCATCAATTGGTTTACAGACATTATCCTAGGCAATCTTCGGGCCACATCCCGCCACAAGAAAGCACGAAATTTGCCTTCAATGACAGAAATAAAGCCTTTTGGGAGAAAGAGTGAGCTAGTCCAATGAGTATACATACTAGACAAAACAGACTTGATTAACTGAAGGCGACCCGCAAATGAAAGCCAGCGAGTAGTCCAGTGATTAATTCTTTTCGAGATTTTATCAATGATAGCCTAGCAATCAATTTTTCGGAGTCTGCCAGAAATGAGAGGAACACCAAGATAGTTAACTAGAAGAGAACCCTCTTGAAAGCCAAGAATAGCATAAATCAGTTTAATCTTCTCCTTAGAATAATTGCCATAGTAAATTTCACTCTTTTCAGGATTGCAAAACAATCCCGAACATTTGTGGAAATTAGTAAGAGTAGTAGAGATAGATCTGATAGTATGCTCATCAGCTTTACAAAAAATAAGGAGATCATCCACAAAACAGAGATGGTTGAGCTTCAGTTCTGCACATTTGGGGTGAAAAAGAAACCCGGTGGAGGAGTGAAGCTTGTTCAAAATACCAGACAAAATTTCCTTAGCAATGACAAAGAGATAGGGTAAAAGAGGTCACCTAGGCGAACAAAAAATCTTGTGGTACAAATACATTCCATAATCCAGCCAACAAACATATCAGGAAACCCAAATGCACAAAGAGCTTGATAGATAAAATCCCAATGGACAGAATCAAAGGCTTTCATAAGATCCACCTTCATAGTGCATCTTGGAGTAAGGCCACCCCTGGAATAATTTCTAACAAGATCCTGAGCAATAAGAACATTATCCAGCATCATTCTATTCTAAATAAAAGCAGATTGATTGTGAGAGATAATATGAGGAAGACAACCCTTAAGACGATTAGCAATGATCTTAGAGATGCATTTATAAATCGTATTACAACATGAAATTGGCCTGAAGTCCTTAACCAATGAGGGAGAACCAATTTTGGGAACAAGTGCAATGATGGTTGAATTGACCTTCTTCAAAAGAGAAGTAGAATGGAAGAAAGAAAGAACAGCTTCAGTAACAACTTTTCCCACAATATGCCAAGCAATTTTGTAGAAATGAGCAGTAAAGCCATCAGGTCCAGGACTTTTATTGCCATTGAGGGAAAACATCACCTTTTTAATTTCATCGGCAGTCGCAGGAGCAATCATTTGATGGCTATTCTCCATAGGGATAGTATGATGCACAAAGGGGAAAGTATCTTCCATATGAACAGGCCCGTGTCTAGGCGAATTAGGACCAAGAAGATTAGAAAAGAAATCCACAATCTCAATACGCACCTCATCCTCATTCATGGTAGAACTACCATCAGAACGAGAGAGTTTAGTGATAGAATTGCGAGAATGTCTGCCTCTGATCACCTTATGAAAGTAGTGATACGAACCTGGTCAACATGTGCCGAGACCCAATACCAAGAATGGTAAAACAAACCCAAGATATTTTCAAGAATGATGGAAACCGCGACCCTTTGCTTAGCAAAGCAAGAACCTTGGTATAGTGAGAATGATGGAAACTGCGACCCGTTCCTTAGCAAAGCAAGAACCTTGGTATGGTAAAGACGCCATAAATAGGGATGTAAATCCGCTTGATAAGTCAAGGTTGAACGCCACAAGGAATCCCTTGATAAGTTCGAAAGAGTCTCTTGGAGAACTCAAAGGAGAATAATCTCACAATTTTAATAGTCAAAAAGTCTTTTTTTATTATCACAAAAACAGCCTTATATAGGCAATAACAAATAAGTATCCTGCTTGGAAAAGGACTCCTAAACCCTAGCCCAAGTAGGAAAAACGTGAATAGTAACCTAGGTCAAAGAAGTAGACTTGGAGCCCAAGAAAGACTCCTATTAACTAAAAAGGAAGCAAACTTGCAGCCCAAGAAAGTCTCTTTTCTAGTGTGAACACCTAACTTTCAGCCCAAGAAAGACTTTTCCCTAGTGTGAACACCTAATTTTCATCCATAGGGGGTTCTAGAGAATAAACTAGAATTCAAATTAAACTAAACTAAAAACTAAGATAGAATTATAAAGAAATCAAATCTTGACCAAATCTTCAAATCTTCTTGAAACTTCTTGAAGAATCTTGAAGTTCTTGAATCTTGAAAATAGAGTCTTGACTTGAATCTTTGCTGAAAAATTCGCCCAAAAATGGTTCAACGAACATGGATGCCCAAATGGTTCATTGAATGTGGACGTGTATGGGTTCATTGAATATGGACGATTCAATGAATGTGGACATGTTGTAGGGCTGGTTCTTGGCTCTCTTTTGGATCAAATTTGATGAGTAAAACCAGCCTTTGTCCTCATCAAGTAGGCTGAATTAGAGTCCCCATATTTAAGCCATTGGATCCTGGATTTCTGTTTGAGAATATCATCTTGAGCAATGGAAAAGGACTTCACTTCTTTAAGAAGAGATTTCTCCTAAGCAATAATATTGTCATTCCCATGACCAGAAAGTAAAAGATGCTGAAGATGAGAGATTTTATCCTGAATAGACCGAATTCTAATATTAGCATTGTGAAAAAAATTAGCATTGAAATCCTTGAGAGCTTTCTTCAGGACTTTTTGTTTCTGGACAAGCCGGTACATAGGTGAACCTGAGACATAAAAATTCCAGTTCTTTTCCACAACATCAAAGAAAAGCTCATGAGAAGTCCAAGAATTAAAGAATTTAAAAGGCTTCAGTCTGGAAGATCTTGGAAGAGAATTGTACATAATAAGTGGACAGTGATTAGAGATACCAAACGTTTCAACATAGAGAGATGAATATGGATAAATGTCCAGCCATTTAGCATTGACAAAGGCTCTGTCAAGCTTACTGGCTTTGAAATGCCTACTAGAACTTTTGTTAGACCATGTGAAGTGCGGTCCAATGCTAGGATGCTCAATGAGATCAACCTGAGAAGTGCAGTTAATGAAATCCTCAGAGCTCTTTGAAATGTACTTTGTAGAACGGTCTTCTTGGGAGAGGACTTCATTAAAGTCTCCAATGATACACCAAGGTCGAGATGCACTAGTAGAGTTCCATTGAACAAGCTTAGACCAAAGGGCTTTCCTGTCAGAAGAGATACTTTCACCATAGACAAAAGTGAGAAAAGATTTGACAAGGCAATGAATAGCTTGGTCAGTTGAATCAATTACTGTGATTGCATAGCGATCAGATTTCCACAAAATCCAAATATGACCAGAAGAGCTAGCATGATAGTTTTACAGAAACCCAAAACCATCAAACTTACGAGAAATGATATCATTTTCATTTCCCGCTTTAATTTTAGTTTCAACAATCCTAAAAATATCAATAGAGAATTTATTTACAAACTGAAGTACTGCTTTTTGTTTTTGGGAGCTATTAAAACCCCTGATGTTCCAGGAGGAAAAAATCATTGGTGGGTTAGAGGAGTTGACCATGTTGGAGACCCCACCAGGTCTGGGGGTTTACCGTCATGAATCAAAATATCCACATTTTGCTCAATATTAGGATCAATTTCACCTGGTTCAAGATCATCTCCCAAGTTGAGAGCTTCAAATTGATTGTTAGAAACTACAACATTACTTGGAGCTGGAACAACTCTAGTCCTCTTTGGACAATCAACCCCGTCATGGACAGGAACAAAATCATTTGGCTTAGAAAAATAATCTATTCCTGAAGAAAAAACAGAGGCCTTTCCCTTGGAAGGCGAACTTTTCCCAAAGCTTCCAGGACTGATTGGTTTCACTCTTGATCGGAAAGTGGATAAGCCCAAATTTGTTTGTTGAACAGCAGTGCAAAGGCTATCCTGAGTTTTCTCATGAGAATTTGATTGGGGAACAATTGCTGGAAGAGAAGATTTCTTCCTAACATCAGTCCATCCATTAGAACTGGATGGTTGTTGTTGTGCCTTTTGGTCAATATGAGTTGAAGGGCAGTTAGGCGCCAGATGACCTATGAGGAAACAATTAGTGCATTTCCTGGGCTTCCAAGCATATTCAACTAAGGCATCAACCCATTCTCCTTTTTGGTTTTGAACATCTACCATTTCTTGAAGCTCATTTTCCAGATTAACTTCCACACACACCTTAGCAAAACCAAGATGTGAATGAGTTGCAGTGAGAGGGTCCACTTGGAGAGGAGTACCCAAAGTGCTGGCAACACGACTTAATCCTTCAATGGACCAAAGACTAAAAAGAACATTGCGCAGTTTAATCCACATAGGAATTTTATCACATTTGAATTCAACCTTCTAAGCGTTAGGATCCCATTTTCTTAGAAGAAGAGGAAGATCATTAACATGCCATAATTGTTCAAGGATTATTGGAATGACTTCCTGATTTTCAAAAGTGAAAATGTACAGATCGTTGTCTGTTGAGTGAACTTGAAAAGAGCCAAACTTTTTCCATTTGTTGTTGATGAAATTTCTAATAAGAAAGAAAGGGGGAGGTTTCTCAAGAAATTGTCCAAGAAGACAACATTCCCAATAAGAATTTCCTACATAATGAACTTCTTGAAGAGCTGAGCATGCCGGCTTGCCATTTCTAGTTGTTGTTTCAACGTACTTCAATTTGTAGGATTCGGTAACAGAGCCCATGAACATTTCTTGCCAATGGTTAGGTCCCTTTCTTGGACGGGCATTTTGTTTCGGTTGAAGGTTTGCACTAGGCTGTTTAAAGTTGTTCGATGGTGCATGATGAGGACATCATGGCTGCTAAGAATGTTCCAGATTCAATGCAAGTGCCAGTTGGTCCAATGACAAGAGCTCGCGCTAAAAGGTTCAGGGAAGAGCTGAATAATTTGGTTGATAAAGTTCTACAACAAGAGGAAAGTGTGTTGGCTAGTAGAGATGAAGAAAGGCTGGTGTTACTCCTCCAAGTAGATCCACAAGAAAGCCAACTAGGCGTCCACATTCATTGAACCTTTTGGATGAATTTTCCAACAAAGATTCAAGTCAAGATTCTATTTTCAAGATTCAAGAACTTCAAGATTCTTCAAGAAGTTTCAAGAAGATTTGAAGATTTAGTCAAGATTTGATTTCTTTGTAATTTTATCCTAGTTTTAGTTTTCAGTTTTAGTTTAATTTCCTATAGACAAATTTAGGTGTTCACACTAGGAGAGAGACTTTCTTGGGCTGCAAGATTAGGTGTTCACACTAGAAAGGAGCTTTTCTTGGGCTGCAAGTTTGCTTCCTTTTTAGTTACTATTCACGTCACTATTCACGTGAATAGTTAATAGGAGTCTTTTCTTGGTCTCCAAGTTTGTTTCCTTTGACCTAGTTACTATTCACGTTTTTCCTACTTGGGCTAGGGTTTAGGAGTCCTTTTCCAAGCAGGATACTTATTTGTTATTGCCTATATAAGGCACTTTTTGTGATAATAAAGTTAGACAATTCTGAAATTAAATTGTGAGTTTATTCTCCTTGAGTTCTCCAAGAGACTCTTTCGAACTTTTCAAGGGATTCCTTGTGGCGTTCAACCTTGACTTATCAAGAGGATTTCCATCCCCGTTTGTGGCGTCTTCACCATACCAAGGTTCTTGCTTTTCTAAGCAACGGGTCGCGGTTTCCATCATATTCACTATACCAAGGTTCTTGTCTTGCTAGGCAAAGGGTCGCGGTTCCATCCATTCTTGAAAGATCTTGGGTTTGTTTTACCAATCTTGGTGTTGGGTCTTGGCACATGTTGACCAGGTTCGTATCAGTTGGTAATCAGAGCTTAGGTTTATTAGGTTTGCCTATCCTTTTCTTATTTTTCTTGGTTAATTCCTTGAGTCTAAGTCTAGGTTTTAATTCCTTTCTTCGTTCTTGATTGCGTCTTGCTTCCAATTCGTTTTCTTGGTTGTGTCTTGATTCCGTTCTTGTTCTTTTAATTTCGTGTCTTGAGTCTTGTTCTCCGTTTCTTGAGTCTTGTCTTCAATTTTGTTTTCTTGCTTTCAATTTCGTTTCTTGTTAAGCTTTCAATTGTCCAAACCCTAGAATCTTGAATTAGGGTTTCTTGTGTTTCTAAATTCGAAATCTTGGGTACTTGCTCATTTGTTTTGTTTCTGAAAATCAAGAAAAGAAACTTCAAGAAAAGAAAAAAACAAAAAGAAAAAAATTCGGAGCTGAAAAAAAAAAAAAAAAAAAAAAAGGCAAAACAGTGAACAGTAAAAAAACTTGTTTTTGTTGAATTAGCCTTCGTGGCCAAGCTTTTCTGAAGGGAAACGACGTTCTGAGCATAACCCACAGATTAGCTATGGGCACCACCCTCTTAGGGCCAAATTCCAACGTTTGCTATGAGTTTTGGGCATTTTTGTGTTTTAGAATAGGGTTTTTGTAACTTTCCTTATTTCTCTAGGTTTCCTTCTTTGAGTTTTATTCAAGTTTCTTTCTCTAACCTTGTTTCCAGAGTCTTAGAGGTCTAAAAAAAAAAAAATCATCAAATTTCAAAAAAAAAAGCAATACGCTGCTTTAGTGCCTATCTTGGTACTCTTGATTAGTTCTAGGGAACTTGAAGGAGAATACGAGAGGAAAAAGGCAGAGTGCGTGAGATTAATAGAGGGTAAAAGCCAAATTGAGTTGAGTGAAACACGTGAGGGAGTGAAAATTAATCATGTCTCAAAATCAAGCAGACAACATTAATGAAGGTGTTCAACAACCCGTTGGACAGAACTTACAGATGCAGGCATTGATGGGAGAGATGAGACGAATGATGAGGGCTGAATTGGAGCAGATTCATGAGAGGTTGGATAGGGTAGAACAGAGGCCGGAAAGGGTGCAACCACTAGTTGCTCCGAATGTACCCAGGAGGAACAGAATGCGGCAAAGAGTGGAAGATGTTGAAGATGTTGATGAGATCGATGAGGAAGGTTTAGATGAAGAGTTTGACAGAATTTCGATGGGCAGCAATAGGCGACATGGTCGGGATAGAGATGCTAGGGATCGTGTTGATCGTGTTGATAACAACTTAGAAAGCATCAAGATGAAGATTCCTGCGTTTCAAGGAAGGAGTGATCCGGAAGCCTATCTTGAGTGGGAAAAGAAGATTGAGTTGGTGTTTGATTGCCACAACTATTCTGAGTTGAAAAAGGTAAAGCTTGCTGCAATTGAATTTACTGATTATGCTATTGTGTGGTGGGATCAATTGTGTCTCAATAGGAGGCGCAATGGAGAACATCCTGTGGCAACTTGGGATGAGATGAAGAGAGTGATGAGGAGGCGATTTGTACCCAGTCATTACTACAGGGACTTATACCTCAAGCTGCAAGGACTTCATCAAGGTAATAAAAGTGTGGATGATTATTACAAAGAGATGGAGATGGCTATGATTAGAGCCAATGTAGAGGAAGATCGAGAGGCAACAATGGCTAGGTTTCTGAATGGGCTGAATCGAGAAATTGCCAACACCATTGAGTTGCATCATTATGTTGAGTTAGAAGATTTGGTGCATATGGCAATTAAGGTGGAGAAGCAAATGAAGAGGGGTAGTTCACGACCGAGACCAGCCCTGCAACACTCAAGTGCATCACCTTGGAGGTCGAGCTACCCAAGAAAGGAGGATAGTTCGTCTATTTCCAAGGTCAAGACCGAGCCCAAAACATCCACCCATGCCACGACTTCTCAAGGTAAAACAGCCCCTCCTACAACTCGTTCTTGTGATATTAAATGCTTTAAATGTCAGGGACGAGGGCACATAGCTAGCCAATGTCCAAACAAGAGAGCAATGATAGTTTTGGAAAGTGGGGAGATTGAGTCTGAAGATGAAACGCAATCTGATGACATGCCAATACTAGAGGACACCGAAGTAGGTGAAGAAGAGGAATTTGGGGCAGATTATGGAGAGATGCTTGGATTAGTGGCACGACGAGCTTTGAAGTTGCAAGCTAAAGAGGAGGAAGGAGTAGTGGAACGTGAGAACATCTTTCATACCCGCTGCCACGTGAAAGATAAGGTATGTAGTGTTATTATTGATGGTGGTAGTTGTACTAACGTTGCTAGTGCTTCAATGGTTGACAAGCTAGGGCTCACAACAATTAAGCATCCACGTCCATACAAGCTGCAATGGTTGAACGATTGTGGTGAGGTAAGGGTTACAAAACAGGTTGTGGTACCGTTTCGCATTGGGAAATATGAGGATGAAGTGTTGTGTGATGTGGTACCTATGCATGCTGGACATCTTCTCTTGGGAAGACCATGGCAATTTGATCGACGTGTACAACATGATGGCTTCACCAACAAGTACTCATTCATGTTCAATCAACGGACAATCACTCTAGTTCCAATGACACCAAAACAAGTCTATGAGGATCAAGTGAGGTTACAAAAATTGAGTGATCAAAATAACTTGAGTGATCAAAAGAATTTGAGTGAGCAAAAGATTGAGAATGAAAAGAACAAAAGCAAGGCCGAATCTGGAAAGGTAGTGAGGAGAGAAAAGAATTCGGCCAATGAGGTAAAAACAGAGGGAAAACAAAGAAATTTTTATGCAAAAGCAAGTGAGGTTAAGAGAGCTTTGATTTCAAAAAGACCAATGATTGTACTTATGTACAAAGAGGCTCTTTTAAACACTAACCAACTTGACTCTACATTGCCTAGTGTTGTTGTTTCTCTCTTGCAGGACTTTGAGGATGTGTTTCCCGATGAGATACCACATGGTCTACCACCTTTTCGAGGAATTGAACATCAGATAGATTTCGTACCTGGAGCCTCAATTCCAAATCGTCCAGCTTATAGGAGCAATCCAGAGGAGACGAAGGAGCTTCAAAGGCAAGTCGAAGAGTTGCTGGAGAAAGGGTACGTGAGAGAAAGCATGAGTCCTTGTGCAGTTCCTGTAATTTTAGTGCCTAAGAAGGATGGGACATGGAGGATGTGTGTTGATTGCAGAGCCATCAATAACATAACGGTTAAGTATAGACATCCTATTCCTCGCTTAGATGATATGTTAGATGAATTGCATGGTTCTCGTGTGTTTTCTAAAATTGATCTTAAAAGTGGATATCATCAGATAAGAATGAAAGAAGGAGATGAATGGAAAACAGCGTTTAAAACTAAATATGGATTGTATGAGTGGTTAGTTATGCCTTTTGGACTAACTAATGCACCTAGTACTTTCATGCGCTTAATGAATCATGTTTTGCGTACTTTCATTGGTAAGTTTGTTGTTGTTTATTTTGATGATATTCTGGTTTATAGCAAGAGTTTGCATGAACATGTCTCACATTTAAATTCAGTTTTGGATGTGCTTAGGAAGGAGAAGTTGTATGCTAACCTCAAAAAGTGTACTTTTTGCACCGATAAACTTGTTTTCCTAGGTTTTGTTGTTAGTGCTAAAGGTATTGAGGTTGATGATGAGAAGATCAAAGCCATCCAAGAGTGGCCAACCCCCTCAAGTGTAGGTGATGTTAGAAGTTTCCATGGACTTGCTGGTTTTTACAGGAGGTTTGTGAAAGATTTTAGCACCATTGCAGTACCACTCACTGAAGTTATCAAGAAAAACGTTGGGTTCAAATGGGGTGAAGATCAAGAGAAGGCGTTTCAGCTTATTAAATACAAGCTTACTCATGCTCCTTTACTTGCTTTACCTAACTTTACTAAAACGTTTGAAATTGAATGTGATGCCTCAGGTGTAGGTGTAGGCGCTGTTCTTATGCAGGAAGGAAGACCCCTTGCATACTTTAGTGAGAAGCTCAGTGGGGCTGCACTTAACTACCCTACCTATGACAAAGAGTTGTATGCTTTGGTTCGAGCTTTGGAGACATGGCAGCACTACCTATGGCCAAAGGAGTTTGTAATTCGTACAGATCATGAATCCTTGAAGCATTTAAAGGGTCAACACAAGCTGAATAAGAGACATGCTAGGTGGGTTGAGTTCATTGAGACTTTTCCATATGTCATTCGTTATAAACAAGGTAAGGAAAATGTGGTTGCAGATGCATTGTCAAGAAGGTATGCCTTAATCTCTACTCTTGATGCGAAATTTCTGGGCTTTGAGCATATCAAGGACCTTTATGAAGGTGACCACGACTTTAGTGAAGTTTATAGGGCTAGTGAGAAATCTGCAGAAGGTAAGTTTTATAGGCATGAAGGGTTTTTATTTAGAGAAAATAAGTTGTGTGTGCCTAATTGTTCTATAAGAGACTTGTTAGTTCGGGAATCCCATGGTGGTGGTTTAATGGGACACTTTGGAGTCGCTAAAACCTTAGCTATTTTGCAAGAGCACTACCTATTCCTAGTTCACCTTGGATTGATATTTCAATGGATTTTGTTTTGGGTTTACCTAGGAGTAGGCGTGGAAGGGATTCAATTTTTGTTGTTGTGGATAGATTTTCTAAGATGGCTCATTTTATCCCTTGTCATAAGACTGACGATGCTTCTAATGTTGCAGATTTGTTCTTCAGGGAGATTGTTAGGTTGCATGGTATGCCTAGGACAATTGTTTCAGATCGTGATGCTAAGTTCTTAAGTTACTTTTGGAAGACTTTGTGGGGCAAGCTAGGGACAAAACTTTTGTTTTCTACAACTTGTCATCCTCAAACTGATGGTCAAACAGAAGTAGTTAATAGGACTTTATCTTCATTATTGAGGGCTATCATAAGTAAGAACATTAAGACTTGGGAAGATTGTTTACCACATGTTGAGTTTGCATATAATCGTACTGTTCATTCTGCTACTAAGCTTTCACCTTTTGAAATTGTTTATGGTTTTAATCCTTTAACTCCTTTGGATTTATCACCTTTACCTGTGTCTGAGCATGTGAACTTAGATGGTAAGAAGAAGGCAGAATTTGTAAAACAACTCCATGAGCGAGCACGCCTCAACATAGAGAGAAGAACTGAGCAATATATCAAGCAAGCTAACAAGGGACGTCGGAAGCTGGTCTTTGAGCCTGGAGATTGGGTGTGGGTACACATGAGGAAAGAAAGATTTCCAGCACAACGACGTTCTAAGTTGCTACCTAGAGGAGATGGTCCTTTTCAAGTCCTCGAGCGGATCAATGATAATGCCTACAGACTTGATTTGCCAGGTGAGTACAGTGTTAGTGCTACTTTCAATGTTACTGATTTAAGTCCTTTTGATGTAGGTGACGATTTGAGGGCAAATCCTTCTCAAGAGGAGGGGAATGATGAGGACATCATGGCTGCTAAGAATGTTCCAGATTCAATGCAAGTGCCAGTTGGTCCAATGACAAGAGCTTGCGCTAAAAGGTTCAGGGAAGAGCTGAATAATTTGGTTGATAAAGTTCTACAACAAGAGGAAAGTGTGTTGGCTAGTAGAGATGAAGAAAGGCTGGTGTTACTCCTCCAAGTAGATCCACAAGAAAGCCAACTAGGCGTCCACATTCATTGAACCTTTTGGATGAATTTTCCAACAAAGATTCAAGTCAAGATTCTATTTTCAAGATTCAAGAACTTCAAGATTCTTCAAGAAGTTTCAAGAAGATTTGAAGATTTAGTCAAGATTTGATTTCTTTGTAATTTTATCCTAGTTTTAGTTTTCAGTTTTAGTTTAATTTCCTATAGACAAATTTAGGTGTTCACACTAGGAGAGAGACTTTCTTGGGCTGCAAGATTAGGTGTTCACACTAGAAAGGAGCTTTTCTTGGGCTGCAAGTTTGCTTCCTTTTTAGTTACTATTCACGTCACTATTCACGTGAATAGTTAATAGGAGTCTTTTCTTGGTCTCCAAGTTTGTTTCCTTTGACCTAGTTACTATTCACGTTTTTCCTACTTGGGCTAGGGTTTAGGAGTCCTTTTCCAAGCAGGATACTTATTTGTTATTTCCTATATAAGGCACTTTTTGTGATAATAAAGTTAGACAATTCTGAAATTAAATTGTGAGTTTATTCTCCTTGAGTTCTCCAAGAGACTCTTTCGAACTTATCAAGGGATTCCTTGTGGCGTTCAACCTTGACTTATCAAGCGGATTTCCATCCCCGTTTGTGTCGTCTTCACCATACCAAGGTTCTTGCTTTTCTAAGCAACGGGTCGCGGTTTCCATCATATTCACTATACCAAGGTTCTTGTCTTGCTAGGCAAAGGGTCGCGGTTCCATCCATTCTTGAAAGATCTTGGGTTTGTTTTACCAATCTTGGTGTTGGGTCTTGGCACATGTTGACCAGGTTCGTATCAGTGCATTGGTGTTTGCATTTTAAGTAGAGTTTGCATTTCGGTTGAAACTTGGTTGCTGAGAAGAGATAGTTAAGTGTCAACTATGATTGCTGATAGGAGCTTTCAAGTTCTTGTTCTGGAGAGAAGGGAATTGAGCATTGTAGGCATGCTGTTTAGATGAAAGATTAATTTCACTTTTGTTACTGTTGTCTCCACGCTGATCCAAAATCTTGTTGGAATTATTCTGAGATTGGACTATCACATGGTGGTCCTGATGCGAACCAACTGTCCACGTTCAATGAACCATTTTGTCATTTTTAGAGCAAAGAATCAAGTCAAGATTCTGTTTTCAAGATTCAAGAACTTCAAGATTCTTCAAGAAGTTTCAAGAAGATTTGAAGATTTGGTCAAGATTTGATTTCTTTGTAATTCTATCTTAGTTTTAGTTTTAGTATTAATTTGAATTCTAGTTTATCAGGTGTTCACACTAGGGAGAAGTCTTTCTTGGGCTGCAAGTTAGGTGTTCACACTAGAAAGGAGCCTTTGTTGGACTACATGTTTGCATCCTTTTTAGTTACTATTCACATAACTATTCATATGAATAGTTAATAGGAGTCTTTCTTGGGCTCCAAGTCTACTTCTTTGACCTAGGTTACTACT
This sequence comes from Ehretia macrophylla, assembly GCA_037974665.1. Lineage (NCBI taxonomy): Eukaryota > Viridiplantae > Streptophyta > Magnoliopsida > Boraginales > Ehretiaceae > Ehretia > Ehretia macrophylla. The sequence goes on along the minus strand of CM075767.1, from coordinate 3,585,128 downwards.
CACGTTTTTCCTACTTGGGCTAGGGTTTGGGAGTCCTTTTCCAAGCAGGATACTTATTTGTTATTGCCTATATAAGGCTGTTTTTTGTGATAATAAAGAAGACAACTTTGATATTAAATTTGTGAGATTATTCTCCTTATGTTCTCAAGAACTTTTCCAAACTTATCAAGATTATTCTTGTGGCGTTCATCTCTGACTTATCAAACAAGATTGATACGAACCACGCCAACATGTGACGCGACCCAACACCAAATATGGCAAACGACCCCAAGACCTTTCAGGATTGGATGGAACTGCGACCCTATGCTTAGCAAAGCTAGAACCTTGGTATAGTTGAAGACGCCACAAATGAGGATGGAAAACCCGTTTGATAAGTCAAGGATGAATGCCACAAGAATAATCTTGATAAGTTCGAAAAAGTTCTTGAGAACTTGAGGAGAATAATCTCACAAATTTAATATCAAAATTGTCTTCTTTTATTTCATGCAAATCAGCCTTATATAGGCAAAGACAAATAAGTTCCTATTTGAAAAAGAACACCTAAACCCTAGCTCAAATAGAAAAATGTGAATAGTAACTAGGTCAAAGGAAACAAACTTGCAGCCCAAGAAAAACTCCTTCCTAGTGTGAACACCTAATCTTGCAGCCCAATAAAGTCTTTTTCCTAGTGTGAACACCTAAATTCGTCCATAGGGAATTAAACTAAAACTAAAACTAAAACTAGGATAGAATTACAAAGAAATCAAATCTTGACTAAATCTTCGAATCTTCTTGAAACTTCTTGAAGAATATTGAAGTTCTTGAATCTTGAAAATAGAATCTTGACTTGAATCTTTCTTGGAAAATTCGCCCAAAAATGGTTCAACGAACATGGATGCCCAAATGGTTCATTGAATGTGGACGATTCATTGAATTTGATGAGTAAAACCAGCCTTTGTCCTCATCATTCTCCCCCTCTTGAGAAGGATTTGTCCTCAAATCCTCCAGGTTCAAAGACCAGCCTTGGTGGTAGACCGTGTGGTATCTCCTCGGGAAACATATCCTCAAAATCTTGCAAGAGAGAAACAACAACACTAGGCAATGCAGAGTCAAGTTGGTTAGTGTTTAAAAGAGCGTCTTTGTACAAAAGTACAATCATTGGCCATTTTGATATCAAAGCTCTCTTAACCTCACTTGCTTTTGCATACAAATATCTTTGTTTTCCCTCTATTTTTACCTCCTTGGCATAGCTATTTTCTCTCCTTACCTCCGCTCCAGATTCGGCCTTACTTTTCTTTTCACTCTCATTCTTTTGCTCACTCAAATTCTTTTGTTCACTCAAGTTCTTTTGATCACTCAATCTTTGCAACCTAACTTGATCCTCATGAACTTGTTTTGGTGTCATTGGAACTAGAGTGATTGTCCGTTAATTGAACATGAATGAGTACTTGTTGGTGAAACCATCATGTTGCACACGTCGATCAAATTGCCATGGTCTTCCCAAGAGAAGATGTCCAGCATGCATAGGTACCACATCACACAATACTTCATCCTTATATTTTCCAATGCGAAATGGCACCACAACCTGTTTTGTCACCCTTACCTCATCACAAAGGCTGGTTTTACTCATCAAATTCAATGAATCGTCCACATTCAATGAACCCATACACATCCACATTCAATGAACCATTTGGGCGTCCATGTTCATTGAACCATTTTTGGGCGAATTTTCCAGCAAAGATTCAAGTCAAGATTCTATTTTCAAGATTCAAGAACTTCAAGATTCTTCAAGAAGTTTCAAGAAGATTCAAAGATTTATTGATGAGGATAATGATGAACCTTCTCTTGATCGTTCTCAGAAAAACAATTCCAATTCTAGGAATCTTGGCAATCATCAAGGTACGGGAGTTTACCATGGACAACAGAAGTCCCAAATGAAACAAGTCACTTATTCAGCCAAGCCTTCAAATGGGACTAATGTGAGTATCCCTAAGCTTCAAAATTCTGGAAACCAAGCTCAGAAAATGTAAGTCACCCCGTTCCTACCACAAGGTTCTAAAGACAAAAATTCCACAACTGCTACAGGCAAAGTCATTTCAAATTTCAGTTCTTCTGGCAAGGAAAATTCTGTTGCCTCAACTTCAAGGGTTAAATCATCTTTTGACTATACTCGGGCAGTCCAAGGCATCTTCAATGGAAGACCACCTGATCGAAAAACTTAATGATGATGTTGTTGTTTCATTTGTCCATTTTCATGTTTTTCTCTTGTAACTTAAGGTCTGCGACCGATCTTATTTTCTTGTTTCTTCATTGTTCTTGTTTATGACACCAGTTGTCATACAGTTTGTACTTTGGTGTATTTTTCCATTTTCTTTCAATAAAATCCTACTGAATTAACAAAAAAAAAAGATTTGATTTCTTTGTAATTCTATCCTAGTTTTAGTTTTAGTTTTAGTTTAATTCCCTATGGACGAATTTAGGTGTTCACACTTGGAAAAAGATTTTCTTGGGCTGCAAGATTAGGTGTTCACACTAGGAAGGAGTTTTTTTTGGGCTGCAAGTTTGTTTCCTTTGACCTAGTTACTATTCACATTTTTCTATTTGAGCTAGGGTTTAGGAGTTCTTTTTCAAATAGGAAACTTATTTGTCTTTGCCTATATAAGGCTGATTTGCATGAAATAAAAGAAGACAATTTTGATATTAAATTTGTAAGATTATTCTCCTCAAGTTCTCAAGAACTTTTTCGAACTTATCAAGATTATTCTTGTGGCGTTCATCCTTGACTTATCAAACGGGTTTTCCATCCTCGTTTGTGGCGTCTTCAACTATACCAAGGTTCTAGCTTTACTAAGCATAGGGTCGCGGTTCCATCCAATCCTGAAAGGTCTTGGGGTCGTTTGCCATATTTGGTGTTGGGTCGCATCACATGTTGGCGTGATTCGTATCAGTTGGTAATCAGAGCTTAGGTTTATCAAGTTTGCCTATCATTTTCTTGTTTTTCTTGGTCAATTCGTGTGTCTTGTTTTAGGTCTTAGATTTCTTTTGTCGTTCTTGATTGTGTCTTGCTTCCAAATCGTTTTCTTGGTTGTGTCTTGATTTCGTTCTTGCTGATACGAACCACGCCAACATGTGACGCGACCCAACACCAAATATGGAAAAACGAACCCAAGACCCTTCAGGAATGGATGGAACCGCGACCCTTTGCCTAGCAAGACAAGAACCTTGGTATAGTGAATATGATGGAAACCGTGACCCGTTGCTTAGCAAAGCAAGAACCTTGGTATGTGAAGACGCCACAAACGGGGATGGAAATCCGCTTGATAAGTCAAGGTTGAATGCCACAAGGAATCCCTTGATAAGTTCAAAAGAGTCTCTTGGAGAACTCAAGGAGAATAATCTCACAATTTAATAGTCAAAAAGTCTCCCCTTTATTATCACAAAAATCAGCCTTATATAGGCAAAGAACAAATATGTTTCCTTTTTGGAAAAGAACTCCTAAACCCTAACATGAATAGTGATGTGAATAGTAACTAGGTCAAAGAAGTAGACTTGAAGCCCAAGAAAGACTTCTTTCCTTGGAGCCCAAGAAAGTCTCCTTTTCTTGGAGGCCAAGAAAGACTCCTTCTTAGTGTGAACATCTAATTTTGTCCATATTGGACTCTAGGCAATAAATTAGAATTCAAATTAAACTAAAACTCAAACTAAGATAGAATTACAAAGATATCAAATCTTGACCAAATCTTCAAATCTTCTTGAAACTTCTTGAAGAATCTTGAAGTTTTTTAATCTTGAAAATAGAATCTTGCCTTGAATCTTTGTTGGAAAATTCGCCCAAATAAATGGTTCATTGAACTTGGACGCTCATGGATGGTTCGCATCATTCCCCCACTCTTGAGAAGGATTTGTCCTCAAATCCACCGGGTTCAAAGACCAGCCTAGGTTTTTTTTTTTTTGATAGATCAGTGAATATCATTGCCAAAAAAAACGAGGTACATGGTACAAACAATGAACCTACAAAGAAAACAGGGAAAACCCATAAAACAGGGAAAACCCATAAAACCTACAAAGACCAGCCTAGGTGGTAGACTATGTGGTACGTCCACGGGAAACACTTCAACTCCTCTATGCAACCCGTTCCTCCTTTGTGCGTTTGGAGCAACTGGGGGTTGTGCCCTTTGTGCGCTCTCTTCAACCCTATCCAACCGCTCATGTAGTTGAAACAATTCAGCCCTTATCATTTGTCTCATCTCCCCCATCAATGCCTGCATCTTTAAATTCGGAGCAGCGGCTTGTTGACCTTCTTCGTTTGTGTTGTTCCCTTGAGTTTGAGACATGGTTGAAATTAAACTCCCTCATGTGTGTCTCTCAACTCAATTGGCTTTTATCCTCTATTAATCTCACACACACTGCCTTTTACCACTTGTATTCTTCTTTAAGTTCTCTAGAAACTAACCAAGAATATCAAAAAGGGATCCAAAGCAGCGTAACAAATCTGTCACGAAATCTGACTTTGCATTTTTTTGAATTTTTTTTTGATTTTTTTTTTGAATTTTGCAAACAGTCCTCTAAGACATGGGGAACAAGATTAGAACCAAGAGTAAAGACAAAGAAGGAAAAAGAAACCTAGAGTAATTAGAAAAGTTAAAGAAAATCTATGCGAAAACACAAAAATCGTCAAAAACACCTAGTAAACGATGGAATTTGGCCAAAAGAGGGTGGTGCTCACTGCTAAGAAGTGAGTTATGCTCAGAACGTCGTTTCCCTTCAGAAAAGTTTAGTCTTGAAGGCTGATTCAAGAAATATTTTTTTCAGACCTTCACTATCTTTTTTTGTTTGTTTTTCTTTCTTTTCTTGACTTTCCTTTTCTGTTTTTTTCTTTTTCAGAAACGAAACACAATGAGCAAGTCACAAGAATTCAAATTTAGAAGCACAAGAAACCCTAGATCACGCTTTTAGGGTTTGGCCAATTGAAACCAAGAAACGGAATTGAAAAACAAGACACAAGAAAAGGAATTGACAGCAAGACTCAATCAAGAACGAAGAAAGAAAATTGAAACCTAACCTAGACACACGAATTTGACCAAGAAAATAAGAAAAGGATAGGCAAACCTGATAAACCTAAGCTCTGATTACCAACTGATACGAACCATGCCAACATGTGACGCGACCCAACACCAAATATGGAAAAACGAACCCAAGACCCTTCAGGAATGGATGGAACCGCGACCCTTTGCCTAGCAAGACAAGAACCTTGGTATAGTGAATATGATGGAAACCGCAACCCGTTGCTTAGCAAAGCAAGAACCTTGGTATGGTGAAGACGCCACAAACGGGGATGGAAATCCGCTTGATAAGTCAAGGTTGAACGCTACAAGGAATCCCTTGATAAGTTCGAAAGAGTCTCTTGGAGAACTCAAGGAGAATAATCTCACAATTTAATAGTCAAAAAGTCTCCCCTTTATTATCACAAAAATCAGCCTTATATAGGCAAAGAACAAATATGTTTCCTTTTTGGAAAAGAACTCCTAAACCCTAACATGAATAGTGATGTAAATAGTAAGTAGGTCAAAGAAGTAGACTTGAAGCCCAAGAAAGACTTCTTTCCTTGGAGCCCAAGAAAGTTTCCTTTTCTTGGAGGCCAAGAAAGACTCCTTCTCAGTGTGAACATCTAATTTTGTCCATATTGGACTCTAGGCAATAAATTAGAATTCAAATTAAACTCAAACTCAAACTAAGATAGAATTACAAAGATATCAAATCTTGACCAAATCTTCAAATCTTCTTGAAACTTCTTGAAGAATCTTGAAGTTTTTTAATCTTGAAAATAGAATCTTGGCTTGAATCTTTGTTGGAAAATTCGCCCAAATAAATGGTTCATTGAACTTGGACGCTCATGGCTGGTTCGCATCACTTGCTCTTTTAATTTTGTTTCTTGAGTCCTGTAAACTATTTCTTGAGTCTTGTCTTCAATTCCGTTTTCTAGCTTTCAAATTGGCCAAACCCTAGAATCTTGAATTAGGGTTTCTTGTGCATCTAAATTCGAATTCTTGGTTACTTGCTCATTGTTTCGTTTCTGAAAATCAAGAAAAGATTATCAAGAAAAGAAAAGAAACATCAAGAAAAGAAAAGAAAAGAAAGAAAAGAGAAAAAAAATATATGATTCGGAGCTGAAAAGTAAAAAAAAAAAGAAGCAAAACAGTGAACAGTAAAAAAAGTTCTTGTTGAATTAGCCTTTGAGGCCAAACTTTTTAAAAGGAAAACAACATTCTGCGCATAACCCACAGGTTGTAGGCACCACCCTCTTAGGGCCAAATTCCAACGTTTGCTAGGAGTTTTTGGTGTTTTTTATTTTCGAATAGATTTTTTTCAACTTTTCTTATTTTTCTAGGTTTCCTTCATCGGGTTTTATTCAATTTTCTTTGTCTAACCTTGTTTCCAGAGTCTTAGAGGTCTGTAAAAAAAAAAAAAATCATATTCCGATAGAGAGTTGATACGCTACTTTGGTTCCTTTCTTGATATTCTTGGTTAGTTTATAGGGAACTTGAAGGAGAATTAAAGAGGAAAAAGGCAGAGTGCGTGAGATTAATAGAGGGTAAAAGCCAAATTGAGTTGAGTGAAAAACGTGAGGGAGTGAAATTTAATCATGTCTCAAAACCAAGCGGACAACACCAACGAAGGAGGTCAACAAGCTGCTATTCCAAATTTACAGATGCAAGATTTGATAGGAGAGATGAAACGAATGATGAGAGCTGAATTTGAAGAAATACATGAGAGGCTTGAACAAATATATAAGGTCAAGCCCGAGTCCAAACAATCCACCAATGTCACGACCTCCCAAGGTAAATCAGCTTATACTATGACTCGATCTAGTGAGATTAGATGTTTTAAATGTCAGGGATGGAGACACATAGCAAGCCAATGCCCAAACAAGAAAGCATTGGTAGTCTTGGAGAGTGGTAAGATTGAGTCCGAAGACGAAATGCATTTTGATGACATGCCCATACTAGAGGACATCACAGAGGGAGAAGAGGAATTTGGGGTAGATCATGGGGAGATGCTTGGACTAGTGGCACGACGAGCCTTGAGCTTGCAAGCTAAAGAAGAGAAAGAGATAGCACAACGTGAGAGCATCTTTCACACTCGTTGTCATGTGAAAGATAAGGTATGTAGTGTTATTATTGATGGTGGTAGTAGTACTAACGTTGCTAGTGCTTCTATGGTTGAAAAGCTAGGGCTCACAACAATTAAGCATCCACGTCCATACAAGCTACAATGGTTGAATGATTGTGGTGAGGTAAGGGTAACAAAATAGGTTGTGGTGCCGTTTCGCATTGGAAAATATGAAGATGAAGTATTGTGCGATGTGGTACCTATGCATGCTGGACATCTTCTCTTAGGAAGACCATGGCAATTTGATCAGGGTGTGCAGCATGATGGCTTCACCAACAAGTACTCATTCATGTTCAAACAGCAGACAATCACTTTAGTTCCGATGACACCAAAACAAGTTTATGAGGTTCAAGTGAGGTTACAAAAATTGAATGATCAAAAGAACTTGAGTGAACAAAAGAATTTGAGTGATTAAAAGAATTAGAGAGCGCAAAAGAATGAGAGTAAAAAAAAGAGTAAGGCCGAATCGGGACAGGTAGTAAAAAGAGAAAAGAATGCGGCCAAGGAGGTAAAAATAGAGGGAAAACAAAGAAATTTTTATGCAAAAGCAAGTGAGGTTAAGAGAGCTTTATTATCAAAATGACCAATGATTGTACTTTGTTGGGCTATGGAGAAGTCTTTCTTGGGCTGCAAGTTAGGTGTTCACACTAGAAAGGAGCCTTTGTTGGACTGCAAGTTTGCTTCCTTTTTAGTCACTATTCATATTACTATTCACGTGAAAAGTTAATAGTAGTCTTTCTTGGGCTCCAAGTCTACTTCTTTGACCTAATTACTATTCGCATTTTTCCTACTTGGGCTAGGGTTTAGGAGTCCTTTTCCAAGCAGGATACTTATTTGTTTTTTTGTTAATAGGATACTTATTTGTTATTGCCAATATAAGGCTGTTTTTTTGTGATAATAAAGGAAGACAATTTTGATTTATAAAATTTGTGAGATTACTCTCCTTTGAGTTCTTCAAGAAACTCTCGAACTTATCAAGATAATTCTTCTGGCGTTCAACCTTTGACTTATCAAACGGGTTTCCCATCCTAGTTTGTGGCGTCTTCAACTATACCAAGGTTCTAGCTTTGCTAAGTCTAGGGTCTCGGTTCCACCCATTCTTGAAAGATCTTGGTTTTGTTTTACCAATCTTGGTGTTGGGTCTCGGCACATGTTGACCAGGTTCGTATCAGAGATCTCTATCCTCGCTTGTGGCGTCCTCAACTATACCAAGGTTCTAGCTTTGCTAAGCATAGGGTCGCAGTTCCATCTGTTCCTGAAAGGTCTTGGGTCGTTTGCCATATTTGGTGTTGGGTCGCGTCACATGTTGGCGTGATTTGTATCAGGTCCCCACGAGGGTGAAGAGAATTGAGTGAATTAAGTCGTGGGACATCCACGTGATTTGTTGGGGCTTGGTCAAAAGTAGAATTGGTATGAGTTGTTGGAGGAATACCCATGTGCGAATGACCCACTTGATTAAAAACTTGATTAGAAAAATTGTCAAAAGGAGCACCAGCAGCCCCATGTGGAGATGGTCCTCGTGAGTCCAAAGCTTGATTTTGCACATGGGAAGGCTGCTGAAAATTGATCGTTGGATGCATACCCATGTGCAAATGACCCACTTGATTAAAAGCTTGCTTTGAGAAATTTTCAAAAGGAGCAGCTGCAGCCCCATGTGGAGATGGCCCTCGTGGATTGGAGTAGGAATTGCCAGGTCCAACGGCATTAAAGAATTGCCCCATGTGCTGATGTTGTTGACCACCTAAAGTTGAATGGCCCGCATGCATTATACTTGGTCTCTCATTCAAATTATGTTGAATCATTGCATGTTGTGACCCCACGGTATTGAGACTATCAAAACCAATTGCAGCCCACAGAATTTGACCATGAGGATGCCAATATTCTCTAGGCCCTCGTGAGTGTTGTTGGAAAAATGATGTTGACCAATGATCATATTGTTTGTAACATGACCCATGTGCAGCTGTTCCATACCATTATTCTGATTGCCAAAATAACTCGAACCCACAATACCGTGGCCCACCATAACGCTGGAGTTAAGTGGTATTGAAGTTGTACCAATGGCTTGCATAGTAGTACCCATGGCTGGAGAAGAAGACTGACCATTACCTTTGCTTTTACCTTGTGCTTCAAGGATAACAGGTGCTATGGGAAATCCCCTATGATCCGACGAGGACAACTCTTCAAGCAAGCTCTTTACTTGAGTTGAACGATTCTTCTTCATCAAAGGTTGAGATTCTAATCGAATATGATTGGAAACCACATAAATGTACTTTTTGTAATGTTGCAGGTCATGACACTTCCAATTGTCCTAATTCTCCAGACAATCGGGTTGAGGATAAACCTTCAGGCACCAATTCAGAATGGAATGAAGCAGATAAAAAGCATAGGAGGAGACGCGGTGCTTCACGTCAAAAAGAGCATCTGGTTAGCAATAACAGATTTAATATACTTAACTCAGATGAAGCTCATGGAGATCATGGTGATCAAATTGATGAACGTTCCCAGGAAAATTTTTCTAAGTCCAAGACTGTAGAGAATAAAACTGCTGGAACAGGTGTTTTTCACAAAAAAACCAATGTGCAAAAGGTGAACATCCCTACACAGGCACATGTACAACAACATATTTCTCACATTTCGGTTACTCCGTACCCATCTCAAGGTTCTAAGGATAAGGTTTCTACACATACTTTTGGCAAAGCCATCTCTACCAATCATGCTGTTGGCAACTCTTCCAACACTGCATCTACATCCAAGGCGATACCTTCCTTTGATTATACTAGGGCAGTTCAAGGCATGTTCAACAGAAGAGCCCCTGATCGAAGAACCCACTAACGAGATTTTCCTTTGTTTTCTTGTCTTTTTGTTCTTTCAGTCCTTGTTTGGACTAATTCTCTTCTGCTTTCCTTGATCTTGTTTTGATGTTGTTTGTCAACAATCTTGTACTTGTACCATTTCCTTTGGATATCAATAAAACTCCCACTGAATTAACAAAAAAAAAAAAAGGCTGCAGCTGAAGATGAATCATCAGAATTTTCTGAAACATTAGTAGACTTGGTTTTGGCCTTCTTCTTACCACCTGCCATGGTAAAAAGAAAAAATGAAGTGGCTGAGGGACGAGTTTGGAATAGTGTTTAGGTTGCAAAGGTTGAAGCTTGAAACAAAATGGTGTTTGGTGGTGATTGTTGGTAGTGCTGTTTGGAGGTGGTGGTGTCTGTGTCTAGAGAGAAGGGATAGAATTTTCTCTCTCTTCCATTGTTTTCGTTTTAGCTAACTTTTCTATAGAATCTTGAAGTTCTCGAATCTTGAAAATAGAATCTTGACTTGAACCTTTACTGAAAAATTCGCCCAAATGGTTCATTGAATGTGGACGCCCAAATGGTTCAATGAATATGGACGTGTACGATCAATGAATGTGGACGTGTATGGCTGGTTTTTGGCTTTCTTGTGGATCAACTTGGATGAGTAAAACCAGCCTTGATGTCCTCGTCATTCCCCCCCTCTTGAGATGGATTTGTCCTCAAATCTCCAGGTTCAAAGACCAGTCTAGGTGGTAGACCATGTGGTATGTCCTCGGGAAACACATCCTCGAAATCCTGCAAGAGAGAAACAACAACACTAGGCAATGCAGAGTCAAGTTGGTTAGTGTTTAAAAGAGCCGCTTTGTACATTAGTACAATCATTGGCCGTTTTGTCATCAAAGCTCTCTTAACCTCACTTGCTTTTGCATAAAAATTTCTTTGTTTTCCCTCTGTTTTTACCTCACTGGCCGAATTCTTTTCTCTGCTCACTACCTTTCCAGATTCGGCCTTGCCCTTTTTCTTTTCGCTCTTATTCTTTTGTTCACTCAAGTTCTTTTGATCACTCAATTTTTGTAACCTCACTTGATCCTCATAAACTTGTTTTGGGTGTCATCAGAACTAGAATGATTATCCATTTACTGAAAACGAATGAGTACTTATTAGTGAAGCCATCATGCTGCACACGTCAATCAAATTGTCATGGTCTTCCCAAGAGAAGATGTCCATCATGCATAGGTACCACATCACACAATATTTCATCTTCAAACTTTCCAATGCAAAACGGCACAACAACCTGCCTGATGCGAATCAGCTATCCACGTTCATTGAACCATCTGGGTGAATTTTCCAGCAAAGATCAAGTCAAGATTCTATTTTCAAGATTCAAGAACTTCAATATTCTTCAAGAAGTTTCAAGAAGATTCGAAGATTTAGTCAAGATTTGATTTCTTTGTAATTCTATCCTAGTTTTAGTTTTCAGTTTTAGTTTAATTCCCTATGGATGAATTTAGGTGTTCACATTAGGAAATAGACTTTCTTGGGCTGCAAGATTAGGTGTTCACAATATAAAGGAGCTTTTCTTGGGCTGTAAGTTTGCTTCCTTTTTAGTTACTATTCACATCACTATTCACATAAATATTTAATAGGAGGCTTTTCTTGGTCTCCAAGTTTGTTTCCTTTGACCTAGTTACTATTCACGTTTTCCTACTTGGGCTAGGGTTTAGGAGTCCTTTTCCAAGCAGGATAATTATTTGTTATTGCCTATATAAGGCTCTTTTTGTGATAATAAAGGAAGACAACATTGATATTAAATTTGTGAGATTATTCTCCTTAAGTTCTCAAGAACTTTTCCGAACTTATCAAGATTATTCTTGTGGCGTTCATCTATGACTTATCAAATGAGATCTCCATCCTCATTTGTGGCGTCTTCACCATACCAAGGTTTTTGCTTTGCTAAGCAAAGAATCGCGGTTTCCATCATTCTTGAAAAGATCTTGAGTTTATTTTACCATTCTTGGTATTGGGTCTCGGCACATGTTTACCAGGTTCGTATCAATTGGTAATCAGAGCTTAGGTTTATCAGGTTTGCCTATCATTTTTCTTGTTTTCTTGGTCAATTTAGTGAGTCTAGGTTAGGTTTCAATTTTCTTTCTTGGTTCTTGATTGAGTCTTGCTTTTAATTCCTTTTTCTTGAATTCCTCTTTTTTAGTTGTGTCTAAACTCCGTGTCTTGTTTTCTTTTCAATTCCGTTTCTTGTTTTCTTGTCAAATCCGTTTCTTGCTTCAATTCCGTTTTCTTGTGCTTCTAAATTTGAATTCTTGTGACTTGCTCATTGTGTTTTGTTTCTAGAAAAGAAAAAAAAAACAGAAAAGAAAAGTCAAGAAAAGAAAACAAACAAAAATGAAACCAAAAAGATAGTGAAAGTCTGAAAAAGAAAATAAAAAATTTAATCAGCCTTCAAGACCAAACTTTTCTAAAGGGAAAAGACGTTCTGAGCATAACTCATTGCTAGGCAGTGAGCACCACACTCTTTTGACCAAATTCCATCGTTTACTAGGTGTTTTTGATGATTTTTGTGTTTTTGCATAGATTTTCTTTAACTTTTCTAATCACTCTAGGTTTCTTTTTCCTTCTTTGTCTTAATTCTTGGTTCTAATCTTGTTCCCCATGTCTTAGAGGACTATTTGCAAAAAAAAAAAAAATTAAAAAAAAAAAAACGAAAATTCAGATTTTGTGACAGATGTGTTTTGCTGCTTGGTTCTTCTTGATAGTGTTGATTAGTTTCAAACGAACTAAAGGGAGAATACAAGAGTAAAAAGGCAGAGTGCGAGATTAATAGAGGGTAAAAGCCAAATTGAGTTGAGTGAAACACGTAAGGGAGTAAAATTTAATCATGTCTCAAAACCAAGCAGACAACACCAACAAAGGAGGTCAACTTGCTGCTGTTCCAAATTTACAGATACAAGCTTTGATAGGAGAGATGAGATGAATGATTAGGGCTGAATTTGATCAACTACATGAGAGGATGGATAAGGTAGAACAGAGAAAACCAAGGGTACAGCCACTGGTTGCTCCAAACGCACCAAGGAGGAACATGTTGCATCGAAGAGAAATTGAAGTTATGGATGAATTCGAAGAAGAAGGGATAGATGAGGAGCTTGATAGAATGTCTATGGGCAGCAATGGAAGACATGGTCGAGTTAGAGAAGTTAGGGATCGTGTTGATAACAATTTGGGAAGCATCAAGATGAAGATTCCTGCTTTTCGAGGAAGGAGTGATCCCGAAGCTTATCTTGAGTGGGAGAAGAAGATGGAGTTGGTTTTCGATTGCCACAACTATTCTGATTTGAAAAAGGTAAAACTTGCTGCAATTGAATTTACTGACTATGCTATTGTTTGGTGGGATCAATTGTGCGTTAATAGGAGCCAGGATGGAGATCGTCCTATTGCAACTTGGGATGAGATGAAGAGAGTGATGAGGCGACGATTTGTACCAAGTCATTACTATCGAGATTTATACCTCAAGCTGCAAGGTCTTCATCAAGGTAATAAGAGTGTTGATGAGTATTACAAAGAGATGGAGATGGCTGATGAGGACATCAAGGTTGCTAAGAATGTTCCAGATTCAATGCAAGTGCCAGTTGGTCCAGTGACAAGAGCTCGCGCTAAAAGGTTCAAGGAAGAGCTGAATAATTTGGTTGATAAAGTTCTACAACAAGAGGAAAGTGTGTTGGCTAGTAGAGATGAAGAAAGGCTGGTGTTACTCCTCCAAGTAGATCCACAAGAAAGCCAACTAGGCGTCCACATTCATTGAACCTTTTGGATGAATTTTCCAGCAAAGATTCAAGTCAAGATTCTATTTTCAAGATTCAAGAACTTCAAGATTCTTCAAGAAGTTTCAAGAAGATTTGAAGATTTAGTCAAGATTTGATTTCTTTGTAATTTTATCCTAGTTTTAGTTTTCAGTTTTAGTTTAATTTCCTATGGATGAATTTAGGTGTTCACACTAGGAGAGAGACTTTCTTGGGCTACAAGATTAGGTGTTCACACTAGAAAGGAGCTTTTCTTGGGCTGCAAGTTTGCTTCCTTTTTAGTTACTATTCACGTCACTATTCACGTGAATAGTTAATAGGAGTCTTTTCTTGGTCTCCAAGTTTGTTTCCTTTGACCTAGTTACTATTCACGTTTTTCCTACTTGGGCTAGGGTTTAGGAGTCCTTTTCCAAGCAGGATACTTATTTGTTATTGCCTATATAAGGCACTTTTTGTGATAATAAAGTTAGACAATTCTGAAATTAAATTGTGAGATTATTCTCCTTAAGTTCTCAAGAACTTTTTCGAACTTATCAAGATTATTCTTGTGGCGTTCAACTCTGACTTATCAAACGAGATCTCCATCCTCGTTTGTGGCGTCCTCAACTATACCAAGGTTCTTGCTTTTCTAAGCAAAGGGTCGCGGTTCCATCCATTCTTGAAAGATTTGGGTTTTGTTTTACCAATCTTGGTGTTGGGTCTTGGCACATGTTGACCCGGTTCGTATCAGTTGGTAATCAGAGCTTAGGTTTATCAGGTTTGCCTATCCTTTTTTCTTGTTTTCTTGGTCAATTTTGTGTGTCTAGATTAGGTTTCAATTTTCTTTCTTGGTTCTTGATTGAGTCTTGCTTTCAATTCCTTTTCCTTGAATTCCTCGTTTTTAGTTGTGTCTAAATTCCATGTCTTGTTTTCTTTTCAATTCCGTTTCTTGTTTTCTTGCCAAATCCGTGTCTTGCTTCCAATTCGTTTTCTTGGTTGTGTCTTAATTCCGTTCTTGTTCTTTTAATTTCGTGTCTTGAGTCTTGTTCTCCGTTTCTTGAGTCTTGTCTTCAATTTTGTTTTCTTGCTGTCAATTTTGTTTCTTGTTTAGCTTTCAATTGGCCAAACCCTAGAATCTTGAATTAGGGTTTCTTGTGCTTCTAAATTTGAATTCTTGTGACTTGCTCATTGTGTTTCGTTTCTGGAAAATAAATAAAAAAAAACAGAAAAGAAAGGTCAAGAAAAAGATCAAAAAAGAGAAAAAAAAAAAATTTCGGAGCTGAAAAAAAAAAAAAAAAGCAAAACAGTGAACAGTAAAAAACTTTTTTTTTTGGTTGAATTAGCCTTCGTGGCCAAGCTTTTCTAAAGGGAAACGATGTTCTGAGCATAACCCACAGATTTGCTGTGGGCACCACCCTCTTAGGGCCAAATTCCAACGTTTGCTATGAGTTTTGGGCATTTTTGTGTTTTAGAATAGGGTTTTTGCAACTTTCCTTATTTCTCTAGGTTTCCTTCTTTGAGTTTTATTCAAGTTTCTTTCTCTAACCTTGTTTCCAGAGTCTTAGAGGTCTAAAAAAAAAAAAATCATCAAATTTCGAAAAAAAAAGTAATACGCTGCTTTAGTGCCTATCTTGGTACTCTTGATTAGTTCTAGGGAACTTGAAGGAGAATACGAGAGGAAAAAGGCAGAGTGCGTGAGATTAATAGAGGGTAAAAGCCAAATTGAGTTGAGTGAAACACGTGAGGGAGTGAAAATTAATCATGTCTCAAAATCAAGCAGACAACATTAATGAAGGTGTTCAACAACCCATTGGACAGAACTTACAGATGCAGGCATTGATGGGAGAGATGAGACGAATGATGAGGGCTGAATTGGAGCAGATTCATGAGAGGTTGGATAGGGTAGAACAGAGGCCGGAAAGGGTGCAACCACTAGTTGCTCCGAATGTACCCAGGAGGAACAGAATGCGGCAAAGAGTGGAAGATGTTGAAGATGTTGATGAGATCGATGAGGAAGGTTTAGATGAAGAGTTTGACAGAATTTCGGTGGGCAGCAATAGGCGACATGGTCGGGATAGAGATGCTAGGGATCGTGTTGATCATGTTGATAACAACTTAAGAAGCATCAAGATGAAGATTCCTGCGTTTCAAGGAAGGAGTGATCCGGAAGCCAATCTTGAGTGGGAAAAGAAGATTGAGTTGGTGTTTGATTGCCACAACTATTCCGAGTTGAAAAAGGTAAAGCTTGCTGCAATTGAATTTACTGATTATGCTATTGTGTGGTGGGATCAATTGTGTCTCAATAGGAGGCGCAATGGAGAACATCCTGTGGCAACTTGGGATGAGATGAAGAGAGTGATGAGGAGGCGATTTGTACCCAGTCATTACTACAGGGACTTATACCTCAAGCTGCAAGGACTTCATCAAGGTAATAAAAGTGTGGATGATTATTACAAAGAGATGGAGATGGCTATGATTAGAGCCAATGTAGAGGAAGATCGAGAGGCAACAATGGCTAGGTTTCTGAATGGGCTGAATCGAGAAATTGTCAACACCATTGAGTTGCATCATTATGTTGAGTTAGAAGATTTGGTGCATATGGCAATTAAGGTGGAGAAGCAATTGAAGAGGGGTAGTTCACGACCAAGACCAGCCCTGCAACACTCAAGTGCATCACCTTGGAGGTCAAGCTACCCAAGAAAGGAGGATAGTTCGTCTATTTCCAAGGTCAAGACCGAGCCCAAAACATCCACCCATGCCACGACTTCTCAAGGTAAAATAGTCCCTCCTGCAACTCGTTCTAGTGATATTAAATGCTTTAAATGTCAGGGACGAGGGCACATAGCTAGCCAATGTCCAAACAAGAGAGCAATGATAGTTTTGGAAAGTGGGGAGAGTGAGTCTGGAGATGAAACGCAATCTGATGACATGCCAATACTAGAGGGCACCGAAGAAGGTGAAGAAGAGGGATTTGGGGAAGATTATGGAGAGATGCTTGGATTAGTGGCACGACGAGCTTTGAGCTTGCAAGCTAAAGAGGAGGAAGAAGTAGTGCAACGTGAGAACATCTTTCATACCCGCTGCCACGTGAAAGATAAGGTATGTAGTGTTATTATTGATGGTGGTAGTTGTACTAACGTTGCTAGTGCTTCAATGGTTGACAAGCTAGGGCTCACAACAATTAAGCATCCACGTCCCTACAAGCTGCAATGGTTGAACGATTGTGGTGAGGTAAGGGTTACAAAACAAGTTGTGGTACCGTTTCGCATTGGGAAATATGAGGATGAAGTGTTGTGTGATGTGGTACCTATGCATGCTGGACATCTTCTCTTGGGAAGACCATGGCAATTTGATCGACGTGTACAACATGATGGCTTCACCAACAAGTACTCATTCATGTTCAATCAACGGACAATCACTCTAGTTCCAATGACACCAAAACAAGTCTATGAGGATCAAGTGAGGTTACAAAAATTGAGTGATCAAAATAACTTGAGTGATCAAAAGAATTTGAGTGAGCAAAAGATTGAGAATGAAAAGAACAAAAGCAAGGCCGAATCTGGAAAGGTAGTGAGGAGAGAAAAGAATTCGGCCAAGGAGGTAAAAACAGAGGGAAAACAAAGAAATTTTTATGCAAAAGCAAGTGAGGTTAAGAGAGCTTTGATTTCAAAAAGACCAATGATTGTACTTATGTACAAAGAGGCTCTTTTAAACACTAACCAACTTGACTCTACATTGCCTAGTGTTGTTGTTTCTCTCTTGCAAGACTTTGAGGATGTGTTTCCCGATGAGATACCACATGGTCTACCACCTTTTCGAGGAATTGAACATCAGATAGATTTCGTACCTGGAGCCTCAATTCCAAATCGTCCAGCTTATAGGAGCAATCC